>CAJVGC010000001.1:23162352-23199335 GCA_910822075.1 Senecio squalidus | reverse complement strand
CAGTTTAATTCCTCCTTGGTTTCAGTGAACAAGCAGGTCTCAGCTTCATCATTTGCTGTACCCAGATCCAGACAGAACACATCTCTTTCTCTTCTGGCTAGCAATAATGGTTTTCCCTTTGCATTGTAGATTATCCCAGCTTGTTTCCTGAATCTGACTTCATGGTCCTCATCAGTGATCTGACTCACACTGAGTAGATTGTGTTGTAGTCCTTCTACATAAGCAACTCTCTTGAATGTGACAGCTCCAGCATGAATCTTGCCATATCCCCTTGTCATTGAAACTCCATTGTCTCCATACCTTACTTGAGGTCCATCTTCTTCCTTGTAGTCCTGTAGAAAGGACTTCATCCCTGTCATGTGTCTTGAGGCTCCACTGTCTAAGTACCATTTGTGGAGTCCTGTACATGAAAGAAAAAGAAATTAGTTCCTTTTGGGTACCCACTTTAGAGTGGATCCATGAACTAAACCAGGGTTAGGAGCGGATTCAATCTTGCATTCAGTTTTGGAATTAGAATAGTTCCATTTGTTTATTTCATTCATGCAATTTACAGAATAATGACCAATGACCCCACAGTATTTACAAGGAGCATTTTTGTTGTTGACTTTAGGTGGAGCTGTGTTATCTTTAGAAGTTTGAACATGTTTTGCTTTTGCTTTTGATGGTGAATTGTTTCTAGAAGGGACTGAACTGGTTTTTGATGATCCTGATTGATATGAAGCTGACCCCTGTTTTGATGAAACTGACTTGTGAACATAAGGATTCTTAGGTCTAGACTTGGTCAATAACTTACAAAACACAGCTTCATGCCCTTTTTCACCACAGTTATAGCAATTTCTCTTTGAAGGAGATTTGGATCTTGCCTGATTAGGTGATTTATCCCTGACTAAAGTTTTGACAATGTTGGTCAGTTCTAGTAATTGATTTCCTAATTTATCAATTGTTTTAGATTCAGAGGTTTGACTTTTGTTGTAACGTTTGGGACTGACAGAAATTTGACTTTTGGTTTTTCTCAAAACCTGTGGGACAACTTTGGGCAAGGATGAAAGATCCTTTTCAGTCTGTATATCAGTTTCAGGTAAGACAATACTTTCAGATTTAGAAGAAGATGAAGGCAAAAGATTATTTTTATTCAAAACTTGAGAGATTACAGGTTTGACAAATGCATTTGATCTTATTTCCTTTCAAATATGTGAAAGTATTTGGAAGGATTTCTGGTTTAAAAATGATTTTTTCTCTTTCTGCCTTCAAAGCTTCTTCCTCTTCTTCTGTCATATACTTTTTCAAGCTGAAACCTTCACCCAACACAGCTTGAACTTGATTTGGTACCTGTCTGTTTAAGCAATCCTCATTTTTTAAAGATGATATACACCATGATTTACAAATTCTTTTATAGTGCTCAGTTTCTTCTCTAAGTTTGTGATTTTCTTTTGCAAGATCACTATAGGCTTCAGTCTGAGCATTTAAAAGGACTTTATAACTTTCTAATTCAGTTATTTTATCATCTTTACTTTTCATAAGGTTTTCAAGGTCTTTGAATTTTGATTTTAGATCATTTTGTTCTTCTAAAGTGGTGGTCAGGTCAACAAAAATATACTCAAACATTTGAATTTTTTGTTCATTGGTATAAGTTTCAAAATGTGTACCTTATAGAGTTTAGACTTATTCCAGCAAACTCATCCTTTCAGCTTCCTTAAGATCCTTTTCAAACTGAGAAGCAGATTTCTCAGTTTCAGAAGCTTCCTCCACTATTGCCATCAAGCACTGATCGACCACTTCCTCTTCATCAGAGGACAATTCTTCATCCAACCATTCTTCAGCAAAGAATGCTTTTTGTTCTGTTTGAGACTTTTGAAGATTTGAGTTGTTCCCTTTCTTGTACTTTAGATACTTGTTTCGGTATCTTTGGGCCCTTTCAGCAACTTCATCCATATGCTCAGTCTGAGCATTCTTTACTTTGCAGTCAGCAGCCATATGGCCATAATCGTTGCATTTGAAACATTTTACCTTTTTCAGATCAAAAGGTTTCTTTCCTTTGTAGCCAGTCTTTTGTTCAAGCTTCATGGTCAACAGAGCAAGCTGACTCTTTAATTTCTTGACTTCAGACTCGTTTTCAGATTCTGAGTCTGAGTGTGACTCAGACTCAGATGAGTCAGCTTGAGAATAAATTTCTTCTGCTTGTTGCAACTAATGCAGCTTCTGGATCCTTTGCTGTTCTTCTATTATTAAGCTTCTTTCTTTCTTGAGATTCTTCAAAGTTAACAATAGACCAAAGAGTCCTGGCAGCTTGTAGGTGGACAGCTTCTCACTTACTACAAGTGATGTGATAACAGATTCAAATTTGTTAGGCAATATATCAACAAATTTCTTGCATATATCATCATCATCTTTTGTCACTCCCAGAGCTGACATGTCATTTAGTAAGATTTGAAATCTGGTATGAACATCAGCCAAAGTTTCCTTTTCTTTCATATAGAAATTTTCATAATTTCTAATGAGACTGTTCAGTCTTTGCTCTTTCACTACTGGAACACCTTCATACGACACAATTAATGTGTCCCATAGTTCCTTAGCTGTTTTGCAACCTGCAATTTTAGAAAAGATTTGTTCTGACACTGCATTTCCTAAAATGCTTCTGGCTTTAGGATCAAGATTATATAGAAGTTTGTCTTGATCTGTCCATTGAGATTTGGCAGTTTGGACCCATCTGGCACGTTGGACAACCCTATCACCTTCTTTAACTTCATCAATCTGTTTACCTGGAATGATAGGTCCTTCAGTTATGATTCTTATCATTTCTTCATGAATTCCTGATAAGTGCCACTCAGCTTTGAGTTTCCAATGTGCAAAGTTATGTCCATTGAACATTGGAATTCCTTTTCCAGCCATTGTAGTTATGTTTGAAGATGATGACATTGTTTGAGATTTTAGGTATTGATCGTTTAAGATTTATAAATTTATTAAAATTTAAATCTTATTTGCTCTGATACCAGTTGTTAGGTCTCACTAAGATCCCAAACAATGGCAAATCAATAACAAATAAGTATTTAGACGTTAATTGTTATATATCGATTAAGTATTCAGTTTCAGTATATATTATAGCGGAATTATAATATTGAAACAATGAAAATAACACACAGTTATATTTCAATCAAAGGTGTACCGATTACAAACTTCAAACTCACTATTTATACACAAGTATAGTGAGTTTGATAAGGATCAATCTAAGTAAATCTTTTAAATAGATAAAAGATACTAACTAACTAGACATCCTTAAATCACGCCTGATTTCTCTCCGTGAGTCTGAGTTAGTCAGACTGAGTCACTCAGACTCTTGTCACTCAGACTGAGTCACTCAGACTCATGTCACTCAGACTCAAACTAAAGTCACTTAGACTAAGACTTTGATTAACAGATTTATTAATCTTGGGATAGATCATTGTTTTTCCCAACAATTAGAATAAATTCATGTATATGTAACTCAATGTAAGCTTAAGAGTTTTGCCTTAAATTATAATAAAATTACATTAATAAAATATATTTTGAGTTATCTAGAAAGTTTCAATTTAAACACTATATATAGTCAAAATTTATATAGTACAAATGAATCCTCAAATGGGATATATCTAAATAAATATACGATATTTTCTTGAACAACTAGAGGAAGACATTTATAATCCAAATTATCAAAGATGATCTTAAAAACCAAAACTAAGAAGAACAAAAAGTTGAAGTTGAAGAATGTGATGACAATAATGATATTTAAGACGTATCTTCTTTATCGTTGTTTTTATCATAATTATTTCTGACCATAATCTTCTATACATAGTTCTTGAGAAAAATCATACATTCTTATATATATTTTTGTAGATTTGTTACCGTTGTTTTTTTCTTTCTTTCTTTCTTTTCATTTTTGTTAACTTTTAATGTATATGTATATGTATATATAGATGCATTTCTTTATCAAAAAATAGTTTTTTTTCACTATTTTCTTCAAACACAACCTAATTTTAAACAATTTAAAAAAAAGAGAATAGCTATATATTTTGTTTAAGAGTATTTATTAAGTTACTTAAAACCCGATCTATTAAGATTATCTTAAAAACCAAAAAATAAAATAAAATGGAAGTGAGAGAAGCTAATGACAATAATGCTCTTTAAGACGCATCTTCTTTAGTTTTTATTATATTCTGTTCTTAGGACAAGCAACACATGCTTTTGTGATTATGGACCGATTTGTTTTCATTTTTCGTTTCAACTTTATTATTTTTTAGTATATACAAATGAATTTCTTTATAAAGAGACATTTTTATAAATTTTTGTTTATTGAGTTCAAATTTAGTGTGCAATTAAACAAAAGATAATTATGTAATCTTAGAAAAAATAAAAGTTGAACTACAATTGTGATATATATGAACAAATCTTTAAGCAATTTTGATGAACTGAATTTTTAAGTTTATTTATGAAATTTGAAATGTATAATTAAAACTAATATGACAACCTCATCGAATCAAAAATTAAAAGAACTCGGCATCAAACTAAAATCAACACTCAACAAACACAAAAATTATAAAAGATTAACATAAAACTCGTGCATCGCACGGGCCAAGATTACTAGTTAGTTATAATTTTTATTAAACAAAATTAAAATCTTTTTGTATATCCTTGTAAAGTTAGAAGTTTAATAAGCTATATGAAAGTTTTTAAAAATGTTTTTTGTATATTAGTTCCTTTTGTATCTATTAGTGATAATGTAATGATTAACATTATTTGCTTATTTATATTTTTTTTTATTAGAAATGCACATGATAAGGCCCGATGGAATATGTAACGTTTGCAAGTACGGAGGAGTGATGTCGTGACAAGTGTAGCCTTCTAGTACCGAAACCATGTATGAGGACGTGCATAAAAATGGGAGTGAGGGTGTTACGGGCCAAATCTATGAAGTTGCATGCCCAACGGATTTAGTGGTAATGGCATCGCTAAAGATGTCCTTATATAAAACATGGCTTAAGAACCTCCATATAGATAGCATTTTAGTCTCCATATACATATCTTTTAGTGGTGTATAAAGAAATGTAGAACGACCATGAAGATAATTTGATTAGGCCATGTATATTTTAGAGAAAAAATGATTTTGTTTCCTAATTACCTACAAGAGAAAATATCATTCGTATGTAATTGACCAAAAATTAAATGTTTTAGTTACAAAAATTTTGCTAATCATAACTTATGAGGTTATGGATATAAAATTCTGACATATATAATAATATTATATGTAAAAACTTATTCGTAAATATAAGAACGATTATTTTAGTGATAGACATACAATTCCATCATGGATAACAAAATTGTTTAATGAGACGTATAAAAGTATTTGTTTATACATTAGTAAACTTGGTTGATGTCATTAACATCTCGAAAGAAAGTAGAAGAAAATGACTAACGGCTAATTGAAACAAACATAACATATTTTGGGCACTTAAATTAGGGTTTATAATAACTCTCTTTGCACGATTAGCTTTGCGTATGTCCAACAATGGATAATAACTCTCTCAATCCCGCTTCACAGGTAATTTCCATTTCAATTTGATTCTGCAATATACTTAACTAAACCCTAATTTGTTCGATTTTGTATTATTTACACATGCATATTTCAAATCTATTTCCTTCTGGACTGTTGTTATCGTTTGTATCAGGTTTTGGGTTTTATTAATGAAATTAGGTTTTTCAGTTGAAAAATTCTCATTATTCCGCCTAGGTCGAAACCGTGTTGAATTCACTTAGCTACCGTAGCGTTTTAAAATGACATGATTCGTGGTTTGATCACATCACTAGGCTCGAAAATCACTACAAAACAGCTTAAAATATTTTATCGGCCTTACTGAAATCGTTATTCATTTATGTTATTAATTCAAAGGAAATAAGGAATTATATACGCCATATGATGATATGTCCAGTCAGATATATTGCTTATTATATAAAGTCTATGAGTATATGATGTAACATTGAGATATGATATGTATCCTTAAAAGGTTTTGATTTCTGTATCATTTAGTTATTATTTGATTTCGCTTGTTAATTTTCTCGTTGCTTTATAAACGGACTTTTTCTTTTAGTCTCTGCGCCCACCTGTAGTCGGATCTCAAGGTTACGGAACAAACTATTCAATGCAAGTATGTTTTTTCTTCCTTGTCTGGGTGATTCTCTTTTATAGAATTGGATAGTATATTTATAAAGTTATGTTGCTGCAGTTTCGGCCTGGGGTTCCTGCACAACAAGGGCAACCATTCATTCAGACCGCTCCCGGTGGTCAGCAATATCGTCCAATGGGTCAAACTCAGCTGCCACAGTATTCTCAACCGATGCAGCAGAGGCCAGGTCAGCCTGCTCACCCGGCTTATATGCAGCCACAGCCGTTTCAGAACTCTGCTTCATAT
Organism: Senecio squalidus; assembly: GCA_910822075.1. Lineage (NCBI taxonomy): Eukaryota > Viridiplantae > Streptophyta > Magnoliopsida > Asterales > Asteraceae > Senecio > Senecio squalidus. The sequence continues at coordinate 23,192,895 of CAJVGC010000001.1, read as the reverse complement.
ACGGTAAAGACCCTCCCTCCTTTTCCCGGTTCATGTATTTAAATAGGTTTTCTTGAAATCTTTATTGTTGTTTTCTTGTTACAGTTCAATGCTCCGTCATTTGGGCAACCGGCAAATGTGTCTTCTCCGTTTCATGCTGTCTCACAGATGCACCCACCTGTTGCCTCCAGTGGAGGACAACCTTGGGTGTCTTCTGTAAATCAAGGTTCTCTAAATGTTACACCGCTGCCACAAACTGGACAGCAGCCTTCAGCTGTCACTCCAACAAATCAGGTATGTATCTATTATCTAAGGACTACTGAGAAAACTATATCGATGTCTTGTAAGGTTTTTCGTTTCTTTCCCTTGATCATTGATGAATATAGTTGAGGTAGTACGCTTAAGATAATATGGCATGCTAAAAAGATCTTATAGTGACACTAAGTCTTTAAGTTATGGTCTGGTGACGTTGTGTAGCATAATTGAAAATGTATTTGCTTGGGAGATGAATTGCTAGAGTAAGAGAGTTCATGTTGTGTTACTTGTGAAGGGTGACTCCTTTTACTTTTATTCGTTGTAATGAAATATTGAAAACTACCCATTTTAAATAGAGATAAATATGAATAGCATTTGCCAAAGACTAAAGAACAATGTGGATTCTGAACCCTTAATGTGATAAGTTGTTTGTAGCTGATGGAATATGAGCGGCAATGACATTTGATCCAGATGGAAAGTTCTACCAACCGTTGCTACCCTAACTTACTGTGTATATTGATTTTTGTTCATTCCTGTAGCAGGCATCAAGTGTTGTCAATGCTAGTCAAGATGCATCATCTGATTGGCAAGAGTTTACAGCTGGTGATGGAAGAAGGTATAAATGCTTGATTTATATTGTTATAGTATATTAGTGCCAGTGCAAATATTTAGCCTTTGTTCTGCATATCTCTACAGATATTATTATAACAAGAGAACAAAGCAATCTTCATGGGAGAAGCCTTTGGAGTTAATGACACCTCTGGAGGTAAATCCTGTAATTGACTGTGTCTTTAGTCCATAGTTTGATAACGACCTGTTTTACTCGTCAAGCATGCTTTGTTTGGTCTGCAATTCGTTAAACTTGGTCTTTCTGAAGGACCTAAAACTTGTTTCCATACTTGAACCGATCTAGTTTGAGTTATATGTGTTTTTTCTTTTCTTGCATGTTTCATTGGTTTCTAGATGTCATGGAAATTTGAAGCAAACTGCTCTATGTGCTCACTTTGAAGGCAGTTTCACTTTCTCAAGGCAGGCAATAACTTGTGTTATTTTTACGTTCCACTACATATAGGATCATTGCTTATGTAGTATTTCAATTTACATATTGCTACATCTACCTGTTATTAAGTTCTTTTACATATGCAATCACTAATTCCTATTAGATATTCCTTCTTTTATTTAATATACTTGCTTTCATTGAGGATGGAATCGATCTTCCTGTTATTTGAACATGCATATGTGCGGCCACCTTATTGATATATGTGTAAATTAGCAAATTGATTTGATGTGTGACTGATGTATATAATTTTGGATGTGACAGAGGGCCGATGCCTCTACTGTTTGGAAAGAGTTTACAACTGCAGAGGGTAAACAGTATGTATACCATGCTCTTAACTCTTAATAATTTCCAGCTGATATGTTATCTTTTGTTTTTAATGTGACGCGTACCTTATGCAGATATTATTACAACAAAGATACAAAGCAATCTAAATGGACAATACCAGATGAATTGAAGGTTTATATCATAACTTCTTACCTTGCTATACATACTCTACCAGAAAAAAATGGTTCGGCTCTAAACTTTTGATTTTTGAATTCTTAGTTGGCTCGTGAGCTGGCTGAGAAAGAAGCTTTTAAAGGGACTCAATCTCCAGCCGTTTTGACCTCACCTTCACCAAATCAACCTTCTGTTTCTACCAGCTCGGTCAATGATGTGGCTTCAAGCCCTGTAGCAGTTACACCTGTAATCCCTGTTGGCACTGCTCCCCCTAATGTTGTGGGGACCGAGTCATCATCTATTGCACCCCCTCTTATACCAGCAGTTGGAGGCTCTTCTACGGTTTCTGCGAACATAAATTCTTCTCCAATGTAATTTTTTTTGTTCTTTAAGAATGGTAATTAGGATTATCAGATTTTATGATGCTGATAAATGTACAAAAATTCAGGGGTAAAACCGAGAATTCATCCTCCCATGGTGTTCCAAAAGCCTTAGATGAAGTCTCAGCACCACAAGACACTCAGGTATGCTTAGTTAAATCCGAACTTTGAACTTTCACCTTTCATTCGTAATTTGAGAAAATTATTATGATTTTGCGATTGGCAGGAAGCAAAGAAGGGCATGGCGGTTGCTGGGAAAGTAAACACAACACCATTAGAGGAGAAAGTTGTGAACGATGAGCCCTTTTTATATGCGAGCAAGCAGGTAAAATACTATTATTTTTTATATGATCCTACTCATCTGATAGTTCTTTCCTCTGGATTTTTACCAATCTCTTTGTTTTAGGAGGCAAAACTTGCATTTAAATCTTTATTGGAGGATTCAAATGTCAAGGCTGACTGGAGTTGGGAGCAGGTATTATTGTTTGAGGCTTATACTTCCTCTTTTGTTTTTCTTAGTGCTTGTTATTCATGATGGATATGGCATATCAGGCAATGAGAGTGATCATTAATGATAAAAGATATGGTGCATTAAAAGCTCACGGTGAACGGAAACAGGCGTTCAATGAGGTAATCCCTTTGATTAATAGCACTTGTGCATACATGTACATAAAACTAGATTAGTATTATTCAAATATGTTCAACTTTAACCTTTTTTTAACTTTCCTAAAGTAAAATATATTTAAAAAAAATTTAAACGCAATTTACAATATATGTATGGGTTCATTTTTTCACATATACACCAATAATCTTTATATTAATTTTCCTAAAAATATATATTTTAGAAAGTTGTTTAGTTTGGTCATTAACAAAATAGAAATTTAGAAAGAAAACAGATATTGGTGGTAAGTTATATTCTATAAAACCTTTTTATTTTTCCATTGCCACAAAATAAAGCAATAATTCATCTTTTTCTTGAATGTTTAACTTTTAAGATTCCGTCACAACATACTATAAATACAAAATTATGCAGGTGCTGTCAATAATATTTAAAATTAAAACATGCTCATGATAATAGTTGCAATTAATAGTAAGATGGGTCTGTTTTGGTAATCATAGTAAGCCAAATGTGGAAGTTTATTAAAATTTGGCATTTAATGTTGAAAATAAAAAGCAAACATTTTAACCTCACATGATTTTCAAACAATTGCGTGACACGTGCTATGAACAGTGTTCCATATTTCACTTAATGGTAATGTTGTTAGGGATATTTCCTGATCCCTTTACGTGTTATGTTATCATAGTACCTGATGCAAAGAAAGAAAATTGAGGCTGAGGAGAGGCGTTTGAGGCAGAGAAAAGCAAAAGAAGAGTTTACGAAGATGTTGGAAGTAAGTTATATTTTCTTGTATGATATCTATATATCTATATACATTATAAAGCACTAGTATGATACCCGCGCGATGCAGCGGCGATAATAAATATATAAATCGATGGTACATATTTTGTAACAAATAATTTTACGAACGATGAAGATTTTCGGTTTATTAACATTTAAATAGTTAGAAATTCTAAATATTAACTCTATTTATTTGAAATTTTACACACTAAAAATTAATTATTTTAAGTTTATAGAAAAAGAAATTTAATTATTTCAAAATTTTTAAGTATATATGGTATGTGTGTTATGGAGTTATATTTGTAATTATTTAATAAATGTTTAGTTAAAAGGGTAATTTAGTAATTTTACATGCTTAAATTTCAACACTTTATACCCAAATGCTTTATAATGTATATAGATTTGGGTATAAAAGTTGAAAATTTAAGTACGGTAAAATTACTAAATTACCCTTATTATTAATTAATTATTAAAATATTTCAAATAATAACTCTATAACACACTTGCCATATATACTTAAAATTTTGAAATAATTAAATTTTCTTTTTATATAAATTTTAAAAAATCAATTTTAATGCATAAAATTTTAAATAAGTGGAGTTAATGTTCAGAATTTCTAATTAATTGAATGTTTACAAACCGAAAATCTTTATCGTTCGTACATTATTTGTAACAACATATGTACCACCAAAAAAAATTATTTCACCGAAAATGCAAACAATTTACTATCGCCGCGACATCGCGCGGGTATTTTACTAGTAATTAATAAAAGACATTATTTATTGTTGACCCTTTTAGATTAAATGAGTATCTAGCATATTAAACATTCTTTATAAGTCTGGTAATCTTGAGTACCTTGCATAGGCTAGGTGGTGTTTTTATCCAAGCTGATGTTATAATTGCTACTCTGTTTTTTTCTTTTTCTTTCAGGAGTCCACGGAATTGACATCAACCATGAGATGGAGGTAACTCTCTTGTTGCTATTAAACAATATGTGATGTTTCTGATATAAGGTACTTGCTTTTGATTCACATGTTAAAATTTGTAATCATGTGTTTGTAATTCAGCAAAGCGATTGCGTTATTTGAGGATGATGAGCGGTATAAGGCTGTTGACCGATCTTCTGACCGTGAAGATCTTTTCCAAAATTACCTTGTTGACCTACAGAAGAAAGTATGTTTGACTCACTTTAGTGTGGTAGTTGTTTAAAATATTCGTATTTTTATAGCCTCATCCTCATTTTATTTCAGGAGAGAGCAAAAGTTCAAGAAGAGCAACGGCAATACAGATTAGAGTATAGACAGTTTTTAGAAACTTGTGGCTTGATTAAGGTGAGAAATCTCCTCCTTATTTTTTTAATTAAAAAATCTGGATCGTTAAAACAGTTTCTTGTATTCAGGTGGATACTCAGTGGCGGAAGGTTCAAGATCGATTGGAAGATGATGAAAGATGTTCACGTCTTGAAAAATTTGATCGTTTGGAGATTTTCCAGGAATACATCCGTGATTTGGAGAAGGAAGAAGAGGAGCAAAGGAAAATTAGAAAGGTGCTCTTAAATACTGTTGAAGGTGCAGTGTTACTTATTCCTCTGTCCACCATTATTAAATGTACTTCTTTATGTTATGCAGGAACATATAAAAAGGGTGGAGCGCAAAAATCGTGACGAGTTCCGCAAATTACTAGAAGAAGATGTAATTTCTTGTACGCTTACAGCTAAAACTCAATGGCGAGACTATTGTCAAAAGGTAACTTGTTTTTCTTCAACTTCAGGTCTATATGAATAATTGGCTAGTTCTCATATTTCGGATGAATATTTCACAGGTGAAGGAGTCTGTAGCTTATCAGGCTGTTGCTTCAAATACCTCTGGATCAACTCCAAAAGATTTATTTGAGGATGTAGTCGAGGAGTTGGAGACAAAGGTATAGCCATTTCACCTAAGACCAATGGTTATGAATATGTCGATGTCTTATTTATGGCTTTCAAATTTTTGTAGTTACTTTAAGGCTAAATGTATTTTTTTGGTTTACCTGACAGTATCATGATGATAAATCCCGTGTGAAAGATGCTTTGAAATCGAAGAAGGTAGAGAATCTGTTATATGTACTTTGTCTTAGACAGTATGATGCTTATATTTGATTGACATTCTTACTCTCTTTATAGGTCACTGTTTTGACAACATGGACAATTGAAGATTTCAAGGTGGCTATTGAAGAGGACATCATCTCATCTTTGTCAGATATTAATCTGCAGGTATAATTATTAAGATACATACGGTTTTAAACACCCCTTTAGCTTCATGGTGTCTTTTAATGTTTTACTTGTTTCCAGCTTGTTTTTGAAGACCTAGTTGAGCGAGCTAAGGAGAAAGAGGAGAAGGAAGTTAAAAAGCGTCAACGTATTGCCAAAGATTTCTCTGACTTATTGTACGACATTAAGGTAAGGAAATCCATGATATATTACATGTGCAACGAGAACAAATGTTAACTTGGTGATTGAACTCAGGATATAACTGCATCATCTACATGGGAGGAATGCCAGAAACTCTTCGAGGAAAGCTCCGAATACAGGTATGTTATTATTGACAAAAGTAGTGGGGGTTGGGTAGCATTTTTTCCTTATTTGTTATATATATTTTATACAAATATAAGTGGGTCAAATTATGTTTATTTGAATAAAATGAGTTAAGAGGTTTGATGCATTAGAAATACACTTTGGGCCGGCTTTTTTCCTTTCGATCCATTTGACCTATGTATTGGCTATTCTATATTTTTACTCGTTAGAGATACAACACAACCAAAATTGGCCCATACATTCATATGTAAATGGGTAGAAATGGCCTCCTCTAGTATTCGATGAGGCTTCCCATCTTATTATTTGGACCGGTGTCCTCAAACTCTCGTATGTTGTTGTCATGAAATTAGAGCTATTGGTGATGAGAACGTGGCTCGTGAAACCTTTGAGGAATATGTTGCTCGTTTGGTGGAGAAGGCAAAAGAGAAGGAACGCAAATGGGAGGAGGAGAAGGTCAGAAAGGAAGAAAAAGAGAAGAGAAAGGAGAAAGAACGAAAGGAGAAAGACAAAGAAAGAGAGGAGCGTGAAAAAGAGAAAGATAAGGGTAAAGATAAAGAACGATCAAAGAAGGATGATTCAGATAGTGAGAATATAGATGTTATTATGGAACACAAGGATGACAAAAAAAGAGACAGAAAACATCGCAAGCGCCATCAAGACGATGTCAGTTCTGACAAGGATGAAAGAGATGACTCTAAGAAGTCTCGTCGACATGGCAGTGATCGCAAAAAGTCAAGAAAGGTATTTTAACTTTTACAAAATTCATGACTACATCATATTTACCAACTACACGGCGGGTTTGGGTTGAAATGTGTCATTATTTAGCATAACTCAGCCAGGTTGGGATGAGCCGACCTACAAACGCCATAATGTCCGACTTTTTATTTTATCTATAAAAAAAAGAATAATGTGATCTTACGATAACAAAAACAACATTTTTTTAATAATAATCTAATTATATACGTAAAGCAATATAATTTAACCTGTCGTGCGTTTGTTCTTTTTCTTGTCTATTGACCCCTTTGAAACATAACACAACCCAAGTTTACTTGACCCGATCATAACTTTGTATATCCTATATTGTTATCTGCAGCATGGAAATTCACCTGAATCTGACAGTGAAAGCAAGCATAAGAAACAGAAAAAAGATTCGCGTAGTAAAAATGGTAGTCACGAGGAGCTTGAAGATGGGGAGCTTGGCGAGGATGGAGAAATCCAATAAGATATCCAAGTTCCTTTTGTTGGTAAGGTACCTAGACTTGTCTTTTTGATTAAATTCTTGACCTGTAGTGACATTTTACGGTTAATTGGAGTATTTGTACAATCATTAAGGTATACAGGATAAATATTCATATAGCATCTTTCCAGATTTTTCAATGATTTTTAGGATTTATTTTTCGTTTGAATTCACAGAAATTTTCCCAATGTGTTTAGTCGTTGATGTGTTTGGCGTCTCTGTAAGTGTCTAAATACTTAATTCGAACAAGTAGTTTTTTCACGTGGTCCTTATGGAAGAAAGAAACATACACAACTTCCTTTCTGGGGTTTAGCTAGGGACCCAACAAGAAGCTTTTTCACATGGCTTTACCAGCTCATCGAGTCATGTCGATTTTCGCTATTGTAAATTATTTATTTGCTTTAATAGTTTAATCGAATTAACTTTACAGGATATTTATTATGTGTTTGTAAAATCATTCTTTGATCCAATAGCATACGTGTTTTGTTTCTGACAACAAAATCGAACGAAACAGGCCGACATTATCTTTAATATTTAATTTTTAATTTGTGTACGTATGTAACTTTAAAAAAAGGACTGATCATACGAAGAAGGCCTACATATAAAATATCGGACTTGGTTAAAACTAATTTGCGATGATAACTTACATTTTTTGAGGCGTAAATGTTTTGCCATTCAATTGGTGAGCTATCGAAAGGCTTCTATTCTGACGATATGTGGGTGGTAATGGACAAGTCCCGCAAAGGAAAAAAAAAAGAGTGTAAACTAAAGGACTTGATAGTTATATGGAATAATAAAGTTGTCCAAGTTGATTCGAATGGGGCATGTGCTATGTACACCTCTAATTATTAACTTTGATCAATTTTGTGTCACATGTTAGTAGTTACCACCTTCACTTCGATCATGTGGATGTGATAGTGCTACGTATATTCTATAAGTATTGTTAGGGGTGTTTGGGAGCGTTTTTTCTTATAAAATAAATTAAAACATAGAGGCTTTCGGATATTTAAATTTGTGTTATGCACTTAAAATACTCAATGCCATATATTCCATAATATCAATTATTGTTAGTCTTGTTTAAAACAATCCTTAGGATCGTGGTTTATTTACATAATCCTAAGGAATATGGTTAATATGTTAGTTAGTTATTAATTTGTGTAAATGTAATAACGAATATGGTTAGTATTTTGTGATTATATTTTTCATTATTGTTATTATATGTTTGTCTAAAAGAAGTTAATGTCATATATTGCATGCCACATAGTTATCCATTAATTCCCATTTAACAAATTAGGCTTTACATCAAATCAAATAAAATAAATGGGCAAGTCAAATTAGCAAATACATAATATATGAGCAAAAGAAGCATCTTTTATAATCTTTCTTAGATCTTATGATTATTAATGATTTAAAAGGGGTAAAAGAAGCAAACAACATGATACACAAGCATGCATAAAGTTGCTCACTTTAAATTGTTTGAATAAAGTAAACCATCCATCAATTCATGCCCGTTTGATTACTCTGTCCTATTACCCTAACTTTTTTTTTTTTTTTTTTTTTATGTTGTATGATTAATGGAAAATCCGGTCATATATTACTCATCAACACTCGTTTGGTCCATCGTTTTACAAAGTAGCCTTCGTACATTTTACTCGTAGACTTCGTTCAAATTGCAACAAAAATAAGTGTGTACGAGCAGGGACAAAGCTTGCAAACACAAAATATAGTTTTTAGGAGGGGCCAAACTTAAAAAAAAACACTAAATATAAGCTACTTCTGAAAATATAACAAAAAATTTGTACAACTTTTGGAAGGGGTTTTGTCTTACTTATGCTTCGAGTGCTTGTCGTTTATAACCATAGATACTGTGTTTTACAATCTTCTTGTGATTGTAAAACATAAATACGAATTAGTTGTAGACTACATTATGTGCAGGGACGAAGCATAACTAAGACAAAAAGGGGTGTTGGCCCCTCCCAAATTTTTGGCTAGTAGTACAAATTTTTTGTTATATTTTCAGAAGTAGCTTATATTTAGTGTCTTTTTTAAGTTTGGCCCCGACTAAAAACTATATTTTGTGTTTGCAAGCTTCGTCCCTGATTATGTGTATGAATATGATAGGAAAGAAATCATCGATGATATCAATATGATATGAAGATGTAAATATTCCAATCCTTAACCTTTGCGATAAACCAAGAAACAACAAAATGTTTCTTACATGACAACTAGTCGTCGACAACCTATGTTTAAGTTGTAACTGACTCATTAGTATCGGATTTGAGGAATGTATGCATAATTATTGAATTATTAAGATATAATATATAAATTAAAAAAGAAATATATATAACATGATTGATTAACATTTTTCATGAACAGGTAGAACACAGCTCACATTTGTTGCCATTTTGTTCATTGATATTTCCAAAAAGATAGGAATTAAATAAAAAGCATCAATAACTTACCAAGAACACGAAAATAATACATGAATTATGGCTTATTTTTTAATACAGTCATTAATTCATTAATCTTCAACGAAGGAAGTAGTCATCCCTTTCTTTCCTTTGCTTCTTTTCCTCCGGCTGATGTTGCCATCATGTCGAAGATTCCCATCATTGAAAATCAGTGGTACGTCGTTAGAATCTTCATGATCATCGACAGTGGCAATACGAATACATGAACATCTTTGTAAGGACGCGAAAAAAGCATTAGCAACACCATTTACAAGCCACATAGCCACTCCATCTAGCTTACTACAACCATGGTTTGATGGAGGTCGAACCTTTGGCTCTACGTGGCTCGGCGTCGCGTGGAAATAGGTTGTAGTAGTAGTAGCTGCCATATTTGTAACACCCACACATACAAACAAAGAGAGTTTTAATCAAAGGGTGTGAGAGAGAGTATATAAAGAAATAATTTGGGTTTTTAACAAGTTGTTTGGTGCATTTATTTTAGAATAAAAATAATAATATGCTTTTATTAGGGATTATGATTATGATTATGATTAATTATTATTATTAGGGTTGGTCTTTGTACATTATACAGCTGGCAAGATGAAAGTTAAAGTTAAAGGTGGTAAATATGAAAATTAACTACTGTAGAATAATTGAGATTTCCTTACATTTATAATGTTTGATTATGTGCATTTAATACAATTTTATATGTTTTGATAACTAAATCAAGCTTTTATTCTTATGAAAATCATAATCATTTATGTATTAGTGACAACCCAACGTTATTCGAAACCTTTTCAATCAAAATTTACATACCAAATATTAAATATACATCACTTTATAGACGATTTCATTGTAGGCAAGGACGTGTACTTCTCCCTTGGCCTTACGACCGACTTATAAAAAAAGAAAGAAAAAGAGACATGCACGATATAGTATTTATTTATACGATTAATGAACACAACAATAATCTAAGAGGAGTGGTAAGTTCGATTCTCATCAGCTTCAACTTATTGTCTGATTGTCTTTCTAAAACAAAGATAATACTAGTGTAGCACATCGATCCATTTTTTGTTAGTAATGATCAACATACTATAACATTATCGCTTTATAACGCACACATATAATCTTACATAAATATACATACACATACAGAATTTGAATCCATGAAACAGGAAAAGGCTATAAGTGAAATAATGAAAGAAATCGACATAAAGTAGGAAAGTGATATCAAATTGAAAGAGAATATTGGAATAATTACTGAGTTAAAATGAGATCAAATTATGGGTTAATGCTCATAGTCAGTCAAAAGTAACGGTCTTAAAATGTCACCCATTATAAAAAGTTAAAAACCACACATCCTCTACAACAAAACATACAATCATGGGTAAAGTTGCAACCATAGCCTTCCTGTTTCTCGTTCTGCTAATTACGTGCTCGGCTCACACTTCACAACGAATCAAGGTAAATTTATAATTGTTTTTGAAACTTGGAAAACCGACTTATATTGTGAGTGCAGGATGTTGAAGAAAGGTGTGAAGGAAAGGAGAAAGAAGAATGCTTGCAGATGAGGAGGATGTTAAATGATGCTCATCTCGATTATATCTACACACAAGATCAACCGCATTATGATCATCCTTAAACCTTCTTAACTTTATGTTTAAATTTTATGCTCAAAGATATTCATGTAAACCGGTATTATATGAATAACATTCAAACTTTGGGCCACAGATATGTTGCAATTACTAAATCAATAACAGAAACTAGTTGATTATGGTGATGTTAGAATTTGATGGGATGTTTTGGTCAATGGCTTCACTATATACGTACACCACGATTTCCTTTTAACGTGTTTATAATGATTAAGTTCATAAAGAGTAATACTCGTTGCAGTGTTCACAACTGTCATTGCTCAACTCACCCAAAACAATTTTCGATTTGTCTCTCCATAAAACATCTAACACATCTAATCAAATTCGTTGTCTTGGATGCTACTATGTAGCTTTATAATATGATTCATAGATTCCATTTGAGTAAAGCCCTTACACTACATAACTCGCAAAACCACCACCAACAACAGAAACAAATCATGTTCCATATTTCGACGACATTTTTCTCTTTTGTTACTCTGCATAATTGCAAATGTAGCAGGCTCGAAACCTCCACTTAACGACTTTAAAAACTCATTTCATGACTGGGAATTTCAACAATTTGTTTTCATACTTTTAAGATGTCCATTATCCGATGCGAAAAATTTCAAGTTTCTTGAAAAATACTCCTGGAGTCTCTGTAAAAACGTCTATCATTTCTGTAACAGGGCTCCTAACAGTTTAACAAATCTCTAACTTTTTCTCGAAACAGGACGCAATTAAGTAATAAACTTTATACAGACTATATCATATTCTTTATTTTTAAATTTCAACATCAAATCTATACAACTGTATATTCTAGAATTTGAACCAAAAGTACAAATTCCCTTTGTTTAGAACAAGAAGATAAATAAAACTTTGTACCAAAAGATTCCGACTTAGACTAATCGAGTTTTAATCATCAAATGACAATGTACCAAAAGTATATATTCCCTTTATTAAGAACAAGAAGATAAACAAAACTTTGTACCAAAAGATTCCGACTTAGACATGAAGTTAATCTCAGATTTCAAGGAATAGAGCAAAACTCGACTTCCATGAAAATGTCACAAACTCCCAATATTATAGCCTAAACAACTTTGCAACCGTTTGTACTTCCGACCTCAAACCATCCAACTACCAAATTCCATTACATATATATCCAACTCATACTCGCGAATGAAGATTGATATGGATCGAAAAAACAGTAAAGGTAAACAAATATTCAACCAATGAACGCGTTGATTATTATTATTAGAGAAACTCGGTTTCTAAAAACTCTAACAATTGTTCTACCTAAATCTATACATCGGTATCACTATATATAGACTAGGATAATTAGTATACGTATTGGATTAGAATACGTATTGGATTACAATTCTTATTATTGGGAAATAAGAAACTCTCCATGTGAATGGGTCGACCCGCAGCCTAAAGCCCATGGACGATCCAACCATTCTCCAACAATCACCGCCTGAATGGTTGAAGCGACAATTCTCCCAAACCGAGTAAAGTTCTCATCTCACCAAACTTGACTCGTGCTAAGGCCTTCGTTAGAGGATCCGCTACTTGACTGGTTCCCGCTACTTGTTCGACTTCAACTTGCTCGTTTTCCACACGCTCACGAATGAAGTGGTAACGAGTGTGAATGTGTTTGCTCCTTCCATGAAACCCCGGATTTTTAGACAATGCAATTGCTGATTTGTTGTCTATACGAAGCAACACCTTTTGCTTCTCTAATCCGGTTACTTCCGCGAGTAACTCTCTTAGCCAAACTGCTTGACACGCCGCTGAAGTAGCTGCCATGAACTCGGCTTCACATGACGATAAGGCCACGGTATCTTGCTTTTGTGAACACCACGTGATAGGGGATTTTCCAAGAAAGAAAATATGACCAGTAGTGCTCCGACCATCATCCACGTCTACATTATGACTGCTGTCACTATAACCTAGAAGTTTCAACTCATCGCATCTCTCGTATCTTATTCCAAGTGAAATTGTACCGCGAAGGTATCGAAGGATTTTCTTGACTGCAATCGCATGAGATTCTCTCGGACTTTGCATAAAACGACTCACTATCCCGACTGAGTAAGCTAAATCCAGACGAGTATGTAGAAGGTAGCGTAAGCACCCTACTACCCTCCGATAATGGGTGGCTTCAACTTCTTTTTCATCTGTGGCTTTCGATAATTTTAGTCCCGGTTCCATTGGACATTCTGTAGCATTGCTTTCATTCATGCCCGTTTCTTTCAAGATTTTCATAGCAAAGTTCGCTTGCTTGATTGTTATACCATCATTTTCTTGAGAAACTTCAATTCCCAAGTAATAAGTCAACAAACCAAGATCAGATATTTCAAGCTTTGAAGACATCATGCTTTTGAATTGGTTTGTTATTTCATGACACGTTCCTGTTACGAATAAATCATCTACGTACACAGCCACAATGATGTATTCACCTCTCGAAACCTTTTTGTAAACTGCTGTTTCATGCAAGCATCGTTTAAAATCCATTCCTCGTAGGATGCCATCAAGTTTAATGTTCCATGCCCCTGGAGCTTGTCGTAAGCCATACAGAGCTTTTGATAACTTGTAAACTTTTTCTTGCTCTCCCTCCTTTACGAAACCCTCGGGTTGACATACGTACACTTCTTCTTTCAATTCACCGTGTAAGAAGGCCGTCTTTACATCTAAGTGGTAAATCTTCCATCCTTTCCCGGCCGCAAGAGCAATCAATAAGCTTATTGTCTCGAGTCGTGCTACTGGCGCGAAGACTTCATCAAAATCAATGCCGTATTCTTGAACATAGCCTTTTGCTACAAGCCGAGCTTTGTACCTTGAGATTGAACCGTCCGCATTTCTTTTGATTTTAAATAACCACTTTAGTTCGATTGCTTTGGCATGCTTGGGTAGGGTCACTAGCTTCCAAGTTTTGTTTTTTTCGATTGACTCGATCTCGCTTATCATCGCTTTAAGCCATTCAGCGTTCAATATGGCTTCTTTAAAATTCCTTGGCTCCTCATCACATGTTAGCATTAATTGGTACATATTTAGTTCATAGTCTTGTAAACGGATAGGTAAGACCGAGACACGATTGGAACGACGTACCGAGTTAGCATCAAATTCGTTATGCCCGTCGGACTCGTGATCGTTACTCGACACAGATTCTGTTGAGGTTGGAGCTTCCGCCGCTGGGCTCATCGCTGAATGTGGGCTCATTGCTCCTGGACTTGCTTCGAAAGTGGCAGTGGGTTCGGTTTCTGTCGGGTTTATAGGAATAGGCTCATTTGTCACCATGTATGGTATTACAAATGTGCCAGACTCAGTTTGATTGCTGCTACTGCCTTCATGAACTTCATCCTTTTTATTACAATTCCATGCCACTTTTTCGTTGTAAGAAACATTGCAACTTATGATGATTTTGTTATCCTTTGGGTTGAATAAGCGAACACCACCTGAACCGGGTTCCTTTCCAAAATAAACCAATGGTCTTGATCTATCGTCTAGTTTCTTTAGATGTTTCGAAACAATCCTTTCGTACGCGACACATCCGAACACCCTCACACCTTCAAGACTCGGTTTTTGCCCATAGAATTTCTCATAAGGTGTAACTCCTACCAATGCTCGCGTAGGGGTACGATTAATGATATAAGTTGCATGCCGAACGGCTTCACCCCAAAATCGATTTGGAACTCCTCTTGCTTTCATAAGACATCGTGTCATCTCGATTAGCGTTCGGTTTCTTCGTTCCACTATGCCGTTTTGTTGGGGCGAGTAAGGAGCTGTTAACATTCTTGCAACACCTTCTTCATCCCAAAATCGATTAAAATCGGTTTAAGTAAATTCACCGCCTCTATCCGTATGAAAGGTTTTTATTACTTTGCCGGTTCGATTTTCGATTGACCTTTTAAATCTTTTGATTACTTCCGCTGCGTCGCTTTTATGTTTCAACAAAAACGACCACATGTATCTCGAAAAGTCATCAATGAGAACTAATATATAAATATTAGCGGCTTGAGTGGGAGGCTCAATCGGTCCACAAATATCTCCGTGTAAGACTTCGAGAATATTTGTCGACTTATACTTAGTTTTCTTCGGGAACGTGTGTTTATGTTGTTTGCCTATCACGCAAACTTCACAAACTTTATCTTGATGATTTAACGCCGGTACTCCGTTAGTCAACTTGTGCATCATCTTCACCGCACCAAAGTTGATATGGCCGAGACGCTCATGCCACAACCAAGACTCATCATCACTTTTTGTTAGTAAACAAAGAGGTTTTCCAACATCTAGTCGGGTTTTATAAAGACGATTTTCACTTCGCGGGACCTTCATGAGCAACTTTCCATTCCGATCTTTCATTGTCAAGAAATCACCATAAAGTCGGATATCACACCCGGATAACGTACAGTGACCGAGACTTATCACATTGCTTTGAAGTGATGGAATATAGTAAACATTTTTCATTATTTTCCGTTCTCCGTATTTATCAACAAACAAAATCGATCCCTTCCCTTTTATGAGTACGCACGAGCCATCTCCAAATCTTACTCTTCCCGTTATACGTTCATTCAATTCCGAAAAATAAGAATATGTTCCGGTCATGTGATTGCTTGCGCCATTGTCGAGGTACCAAACATTGTCGTTGTCTTGGCTTGGTCCGGGTTTGGGAGGGACATATTTGTCTTCGTTTAGAAACACAGTTTCTTGTTTCATCATAAAAAATGTTCCTTCCTCGTGATTCTCACCTTCTTGAGTTTGATTAAGGTTTGCTTCCTGGTTACGCCATCGGTCCGGGCATCTCGTCACAAAGTGTCCATACTTGTCACAACGGTAACATTTAATTTGAGACATGTCTCGCTTCTCATTATTCTTACCTTTTTTCTTTTCATCGCCGTGGTTATCATGGCTCTGGGTGTTACCTCTACCACGACCACGTCCACCCCCTCGTCCTCTTCCGTATGATCCACGTCCTCTGCCACGACTCGTGTCTTGATTTCGATTGGATTTTTCGGTTTTGGCATACATTAGCTTTTCACCGGAATCGGACGCATTATCGGTATCTTTTGTCCGTTCCTCGTAAGCTTTTAGCCTTCCAACAACATCTTCATATGAAACCGATTTTAAATCCAAAACTTGTTCAAGTGCCGCTACGATGTGCACGAATCGTTTAGGAAGGCTTGTAAGAAATTTCTTCACTAACTTTTCTTGCGAAATCCTTCCTCCGAGTGACGCCAAAACAGCTGCAATACCTGAAAGGTTTGAAGAAAAGTCATCAATCGTACCTGTTTCTTTCATCTTTAAAGATTCGAACTCCGAAGTCAAGGTTTGCAAACGTGCTTCCTTCACCCGATCTGCACCTAAGTTTCGGGATTTGATCGCATCCCACATCTCCTTTGCTGTCGCGAGATCTCCGATTTGTAGGATCAAGTCTTCCGGAATTGATTGAAACAACAAACCCATCACGATGTTGTTTTTCTTTGCATCCGTTGATCCCGGATCAACTACGTCCCAAACTTCATGAATGCCTAGTAAGACCTTCATTCGCATGTGCCATATGGTGTAATTCAAAGCTGTTAGTTGCGGGCACTGAAACGCGATCGAGTGTTTCTCCTTTGCGGGGGGATTCGTATCGTTGGCCGACGACATGATCAATCAGAACCGTTATATTGTGATTATCAATAATTAAAGGGAAAAAAAAACTCCTTTACTATTATAGAAATCACCCTCCAAAAACCAAAAACAAAAAAAAGAAACCCCTTGCTGCCTTTTTTTTTTTTTTTTTTTGTTTCCTTCACTTCGTTTGACTTTTTTTTTTTTTTTCTTTCTTAAAGCCTGGCCCAACTAAGACTTCTTTGGCTAGCAACTATCCAATTGAAGATAATAATATGATGAGGAAGAAGCCGACGGAAACCAAAAAAAAAAAAACTTCACCGCGCTGGATCACTTTCTTCTTGATGGTTGTACGAACAGGAAAAAAAAAAAAAAACCTTTACACGCTTTTCTTCTTCTAGACGCAAACCAGAAAATCAAAGCTTCAAACCTTCCTCTTTTGAACCACGATTAACCGTGGCTCTGATACCAATTGAAGATTGATATGGATCGAAAAAACAGTAAAGGTAAACAAATATTCAACCAATGAACGCGTTGATTATTATTATTAGAGAAACTCGGTTTCTAAAAACTCTAACAATTGTTCTACCTAAATCTATACATCGGTATCACTATATATAGACTAGGATAATTAGTATACGTATTGGATTAGAATACGTATTGGATTACAATTCTTATTATTGGGAAATAAGAAACTCTCCATGTGAATGGGTCGACCCGCAGCCTAAAGCCCATTGACGATCCAACCATTCTCCAACAGTGAATGACGATACACTCAAATTTTTCAAAACTCAACCAATCATAATTAATCTTGAGAAAACATAAATAAATTTGTTACAACAGTACTGTTCGAGCAACGATTGTCAAACACAAAGATTAGGTGATGTTAACCTTGGATCTCCTATGATGATCACAGTGCAAACCCAACAAGTTCTTGACGAACCTAGGGTGATCAAGGTTGAGGATGAGAGTGAGAGTATATGAACTATGTGTTTAAGGTTTTGTGAGTATGTGTTGAGATGAGATGAAAAAGTGTGTGGCGATAATGATTTGGACCATGTATTTATATGGCCAGTGTCAAGTATATGGAACGTTGTCCATTAATGATGATCATACGGTCTTAATAATTAATCACCCGTATATGTAACGCCTTACTATTATTACGATAATAAAGCAGTCAGAGACGCTGACAACTTGGTCAGGCGGTGACAGCTTGACAGGCGGTGCTGACTTGACAGGCGCTGACATAGCTTGATTTGACAGGCGCTGACATAGCTTGACTTTGACAGGCGCTGACATAGCTTGAACTTGACAGGCGCTGACATAGCTTGACCTTGACAGGCCCTGACATAGCTTGACCTTGGCAGGCGGTGACATAGCTTGACCTTGGCAGGCGGTGACATAGCTTGACCTTGACAGGCGCTGACATAGCTGACCTTGACAGGCGCTGACATAGCTTGACCTTGACAGGCGCTGACATAGCTTGACCTTGACAGGCGCTGACATAGCTTGACCTTGACAGGCGCTGACATAGCTTGACCTTGACAGACGCTGACATAGCTTGACCTTGACAGGCGCTGACATAGCTTGACCTTGACAGGATCTGACATAGCTTGACCTTGACAGGCGCTGACATAGCTTGACCTTGACAGGCGCTGACATAGCTTGACTTTGGCAGGCGCTGACATAGCTTGACTTTGGCAGGCGCCGACATAGCTTGACTTTGACAGACGCTGACATAGCTTGACCTTGACAGGCGCTGACATAGGTTTTAGGTTTTAGGGATTACCTATATATACATAGGTAATCCTACTAACCTCATCATGCCCCCGAGTTAGGATTTGCCAAAACAACGATTTGCAAGTCGTAACTGTAGTCACGTAACAAAACGAATTACCAAAACTAACACCATGTACCGGCGGGAACCACACCGGCGATCTTCCCCATACCGGCGGTTCCCTTATACCGACTGTCTTTCTTCGCCATACCGGCGATACCCCAAGCCGGTGGTTCCCATGCTGGCGGTACCCCCCTGCCGGCGGTCTTCCCCCATACCGGCGGTACCCCTCGTCCGCCATACCGGCGGTGTTGGTATACCGGCTGCCACCTTTTGACGTTCGTTGGTTAGAGATCAATTGTTTAGACAAAGTAATTGTGTGGTTATTGATAGGATCGGCGGTTTCAATTGACCGCTTGTATTTGACCGGCGGTTTTGGCCATTTTCTGACCGGGGCTTTTGACCATGATCACATTTGACCGCCTAGCTCTTTGACCGGCGGTACCTCTTTGGACCGTGGGTATCATATTTTGGCCTCGCTGTTTGTCCGACTAGGTAATCCCTTTGACCGGCGGTATCATTTCCTTGGCCAGCCGGTTGCAATGGACCGGCGCCCTTGTCCGGCAACCTATTTTGTACGCTTTAATAATTAACCTTTTTCTAATTGTAATCGTATGTTTTGTTGCAGTTTTTACCGGGTTGCCCGCTACCTTACAGGTACGTATTTGCTTGACCATTGCTTTGCTTTGTTTACGCCTCTAGGTAGTAATAGCTTATATACCTTGTTATTTATATTGTAGTTGTCGTTGTTGTGGTTTGGCATGGCATTTTCTAGGCTTAGCCTTGCTTTGTGACATTGTCTAGCTTTTAAAAATAATGTTTTATTGGATGATCAAACCAATAACACATTTTTGTTTTTTATATTATGGATGTTGTGTCCATGACACCGTCTTGGGTGTGCATGACAGTGTGTATATTTGGTTGTGCGTATGACACTTTCTTGAGGGCCCATGGTTCCTTTGCATGCCAATGACATAGGTAGATTTTGGTATCTCTGATATATGCTTCATATTGTGTCTGTGACACTGTGCCAATGGCACCTTTGTTGGTTAACCTTTACTTTGTTTACTCGCGAGGATTGTCGCTTCCCAATGAGAAGTGCTTATCTTTTATCAAGTAGATTAAAAGACGAATATGATTGTATGTTATTTGGCCAGACAAGGTTGTCTTTCTTGGCTTCATACATGTTGTATTGAACTATGTTCTTAGTTGTGTACGTGCGCATGTGTGTTCAAGTTGTAACATTGTACATAATGAAAGTGCATGGTTGGCTTTAGACTGATATGTCTATTGTGGCCTTATGCTTTTTGTATTGAATCCTTACTTCAATATTTATTTGTTTATACAAATATCATAGAAAAATGATATTGTGCGATAATATTGGGATACAAGATCAGACCAAATGCTATTATTGCCAGTTTCATACATGACCATGACATTCCATGTGCTTGGAAACATTTATTGAAAACGTAAAGGAAAAAATGACAGTAAAGACTATTGCACCTGGATAGGTCAGTTCATATTGGCTCCCTCATGTATCATGAAGACATGGTCATCAGGTGGTCCGGGGTGTTCTGTGTCTTCCCCCTTCTTTTGCCTGGCGTAACTTTTCTTAGGTGGAGTTTTATTTGCTTCCTGCTTAGCGCCAGGGACAAGGTGTTATCCGACACGTATGAACAGGTGAAGTCGTCACCACTTCCGGTGCAGTGGTAGTCACAATAGTGGTTATTTCTGGCGCTGAAGAAGTGATATGCGATGGATGTGTTGCCTCCATGGAAACTGTTGATTACTGGGAAAAAAAAATTGGAAAAGTGAAACGCCGTTTAAAAAACGAGTCCCACGGATGGCGCCAATGTTAACCTTGGATCTCCTGTGATGATCACAGTGCAAACCCAACAAGTTCTTGACGAACCTAGGGTGATCAAGGTTGAGAATGAGAGTGAGAGTATATGAACTCTGTGTTTAAGGTTTTGTGAGTATGTGTTGAGATGAGATGAAAAAGTGTGTGGCGATAATGATTTGGACCATGTATTTATATGGCCAGTGTCAAGTATATGGAACGTTGTCCATTAATGATGATCATGAATACTTGAACGGTCTTAATCATTAATCACCCGTATATGTAACGCCTTACTATTATTACCATAATAAAGTAGTCACAGACGCTGACAACTTGGACAGGCGGTGACAGCTTGACAGGCGGTGCTGACTTGACAGGCGCTGACATAACTTGATTTGACAGGCGCTGACATAGCTTGACTTTGACAGGCGCTGACATAGCTTGACCTTGACAGGCGCTGACATAGCTTGACCTTGACAGGCGCTGACATAGCTTGACCTTGACAGGCGCTGACATAGCTTGACCTTGGCAGGCGCTGACATAGCTTGACCTTGGCAGGCGCTGACATAGCTTGACTTTGACAGGCGCTGACATAGCTGACCTTGACAGGCGCTGACATAGCTTGACCTTGACAGGCGCTGACATAGCTTGACCTTGACAGGCGCTGACATAGCTTGACCTTGACAGGCGCTGACATAGCTTGACCTTGACAGGCGCTGACATAGCTTGACCTTGACAGGCGCTGACATAGCTTGACCTTGACAGGCGCTGACATAGCTTGACTTTGGCAGGCGCTGACATAGCTTGACTTTGGCAGGCGCCGACATAGCTTGACTTTGACAGAAGCTGACATAGCTTGACCTTGACAGGCGCTGACATAGGTTTTAGGTTTTAGGGATTACCTATATATACATAGGTAATCCTACTAACCTCATCAAGTACGTTGTCAAACAATTGCGGCAAGAATGGGTCTTTACATATAAAAAAAGATCATTAAATCATATCCCTACTTTTTTCAAAATCAATCATTGTGCATCTGAGAAACATTTTTGCTTAGGTTATTAAACGTAAAAACAACTTGTATCTCAATTAGCACAATCACCACATGTAGAGAAAAGAACCGTAGGCCAAAGACTTAGTCCATGCACGGTGAACACCATGTGGAATGATAAAAACTAAGAGAAAACGGGGATAAAAGAAGGTATCCATAAATAACATCGAGGGTATGAAAACATTTGGTACTTCTGAATCTGTTGTAAGAGCATACGACGAAGTTGCTACCAGATTTTGAGGAAACGGAATAAAACTCAATTTTCCTAAAAATGTCACACTATTATAACCTCAACAACCATCTCAGATTACCCCTTCAAGAATCCCAATTACAACTAATAGCATTTCAACTAACGTATTTTCGATCCTAAGACTTGAAACTACCAAATTACTAACAATACACTCAAGATTTTGCAAAACTCCAATTTTGATCTTGTGCAACAAAAAACAAATGTACTATCTAGGATATACATTCACAAACATCAATAAATTGTATCATTATTTTCCTTCAAATCAGTTGTCACATTGTCGGCGTGTATGGCACTAGAGCAGAAAGAGCATTTACTGGAAACTCCACCAACATGGCCTAGTTATACTAAACTCCAACCTACTATACCATAAGAGTGCCTCCAGCGGAGGTGTTATCCTCGGCGTTTACTGATGTGTATTTTATAACATAAAATTATTTAAAGTTTAGAAAATGATTTTACCAAAGTAGATTAACACACAATACATGTAGTGTACCTGATCGTACGATAATATAGAATTAGTAAGTCCGGATCGAACTCAGGGAACGTGTATTTATATCCGTTATCTCAAATTATATAATTAAACTAAATAAAGCAAGTAAATATGGGGGACGTTTTAGTTCTGTGAGAACATATTCCAGAAAACAAATAACTAAATTAAAATAGCAATTTAATTAACTACGTGGATTTGCGGATGAAAAACTGTTTCGAAAATACTTTTAGATTTAATCAATATTAAAAAGCAGCGATTACTTGGAATTACGTTTCACCTGGATCATGAATAATAAGAATATGTTTGATTGGTTTAACAGTGATTTCTATAATAATTAGACTTCCTGTTAGAGTTATCTAATCCTACAATTTTAGAGAAAGATCATACGACTAATCGTACATCAAGAGCTATCTTAGATTATCCACTCTAAATTGTGCTTTAAGTTCACTATTATTTACAATTTAATCTGTCGACTACGAATTAACAAAAGTCTCAATTATTCAATTTTGATATAATTGTCATGTTCATTCAATTCATTAAATTACTAATATCTTAGCCTATCTCAATTAAGTCTCAAGCTACAATTATCTAATAAATTATATAATCGTAAATAACTGATAAATTCATAAAAACGCTAGTTATGATATAGATCTATCAATCATGCTAAGTAGTAAATTTAATGACTTTGAATAAACATGGATCGCGATTAAACGTAAATAACAACGGAAAAACCAATTAGTTCAAACATAAACTTAATTAAACATAGATCCAGGTTCGACAATCCAAGCAATCACTTAAGAAGTTTAGCTCATGTTGGATTGTAGCAAAATAACAATAGAATTCTTAAACAAAGACATTGTATCAAGAAAATAATGAATAAAGTGCAAACCAAAAGTAGCTAACTTCAAAGATGATTAAAAGAGCTTAATCAAGGCTTCCAACGTGATCAAAGGCTTCTAGGACTCTCCTTGCAGCTTTCCAGGTCGAAAGTAGGGTGAAAATATGGAATAAGATGATTAAAACTCGAACCCTAGAAGCCCTTTAAATAGATATCTGAACCGCCCTATTTAGCCGGCGGCTGGCTGAATTCAGCCGGCGACTGGAATACGCGGGTGGAAAAGTTGCTTCCGCGGCACGTTTAGGAACAAATGGTGGAAATTTAATCCAGCCGCCGGCTAAAATGCTTCAGACGCCGGCTGTTTTCCAGTCTTCACTTTTGTTGCTCGTTTGTCTCCGTTTCAAGCCGGTTTTAGCTCCTTTTCGCTCCATTAGTCCAATTAACAATTATCACGTAATAAACAGTAAAATTAACTTCCAGAAAGATGAATTTTTCCAAAAGGATCGAATAATTAAAAACTCAAAATTACGAATAAAAATAGCTACCGTTCCCCGGCAGCGGCGCAAAAAACTTGATGTGTATTTTATAACATAAAATTATTTAAAGTTTAGAAAAGGATTTTACCAAAGTAGATTAACACACAATACAGGTAGTGTACCAGATCGTACGATAATATAGAATTAGTAAGTCCGGATCGAACTCAGGGAACGTGTATTTATATCCGTTATCTCAAATTATATAATTAAACTAAATAAAGCAAGTAAATATGGGGGGCGTTTTAGTTCTGTGAGAACATATTTCAGAAAACAAATAACTAAATTAAAATAGCAATTTAATTAACTACGTGGATTTGCGGATGAAAAACTGTTTCGAAAATACTTTTAGATTTAATCAATATTAAAAAGCAGCGATTACTTGGAATTACGTTTCACCTGGATCATGAATAATAAGAATATGTTTGATTGGTTTAACTGTGATTTCTATAATAATTAGACTTCCTGTTAGAGTTATCTAATCCTACAATTTTAGAGAAAGATCATACGACTAATCGTACATCAAGAGCTATCTTAGATTATCCACTCTAAATTGTGCTTTAAGTTCACTATTATTTACAATTTAATCTGTCGACTACGAATTAACAAAAGTCTCAATTATTCAATTTTGATATAATTGTCATGTTCATTCAATTCATTAAATTACTAATATCTTAGCCTATCTCAATTAAGTCTCAAGCTACAATTATCTAATAAATTATATAATTGTAAATAACTGATAAATTCATAAAAACGCTAGTTATGATATAGATCTATCAATCACGCTAAGTAGTAAATTTAATGACTTTGAATAAACATGGATCGCGATTAAACGTAAATAACAACGGAAAAACCAATTAGTTCAAACATAAACTTAATTAAACATAGATCCAGGTTCGACAATCCACGCAATCACTTAAGAAGTTTAGCTCATGTTGGATTGTAGCAAAATAACAATAGAATTCTTAAACAAAGACATTATATCAAGAAAATAATGAATAAAGTGCAAACCAAAAGTAGCTAACTTCAAAGATGATTAAAAGAGCTTAATCAAGGCTTCCAACGTGATCAAAGGCTTCTAGGACTCTCCTTGCAGCTTTCCAGGTCGAAAGTAGGGTGAAAATATGGAATAAGATGATTAAAACTCGAACCCTAGAAGCCCTTTAAATAGATATCTGAACCGCCCTATTTAGCCGGCGGCTGGCTGAATTCAGCCGGCGGCTGGAATACGCGGGTGGAAAAGTTGCTTCCGCGGCACGTTTAGGAACAAATGGTGGAAATTTAATCCAGCCGCCGGCTAAAATGCTTCAGCCGCCGACTGTTTTCCAGTCTTCACTTTTGTTGCTCGTTTGTCTCCGTTTCAAGCCGGTTTTAGCTCCTTTTCGCTCCATTATCCAAATGTAACTCTAATCTGCAATTATAACTGAAAATATACCAGATCATAACAAAAGTTGCAGAAAACTAGAGTAAAAATGAGAAATATGATTACAAAATATCGATTATTTTTGGCATATCAAATTCCCCACACTTGAATCTTACTTGTCCTCAAGTAAACTATCAGATTTAGAACAAAAAAATCATCTTCAATAAAAATAAAATACCCAATGAATCAAGTAAATTACAAAAATTTATTTATGAAGATGAATTTAACAATTACCAAGCCAAAATTTAAATGCATAACTAAACATCTCACGATTTGGGAAGTATAACACTCAATCACTCAAAAAGCTAATCTAAGTGTAATATATATGTGAAATCGCTCAAAGCTCAGTCATGACAAGTATTCTATCATAGGCTTGATAACGATACGCTTCTCCACCAATAGAGTCTAAGTAAGTAGTTCAGAGGACTTATGGTCATATCAATGGGTGATGGGTAAAATAATGGAAAGATGGGATGAAAGTGAATTATAATGAATGATATGAAACAAATAAATTCCAATTAGTCTACAAATCCAAATATTTTAGTCAAAAACCATATTACTTTCAAAACTCGATTGATTATCCCTAATGGCTCATTCTGATGAAACTCCCAAGACCAAATTTCGCCTTAATTCTTCAACGGCTCGATTGAGAATTTTATTTCTCGCAAATTTCGTTAAATCACTTCAACAATTATTGGTTACCTAGTACGGGCTTTAATAAATATATTTTTTTCTGTTTTTTTTTGTTTTTTTTTTGTTTTTTTTTTTTTTTTTTTTAAAGACACCGCTCAAAAGGTCCATCAAAAATTTGAATAACTCTTAATACTTAATCCATATGTGACTTCCTTCGTGAACTTAAGTAAATTAAACAACTCCATGCCATCACATATAACAATCCGTCTAATAATCAACCAAGTTAAGAAAGAGGAAAATTTTCAACAAAAATATCTGGATTAAACGACTTAGACATTTAGGCTCAATTTATGGAATATATATATGGAAAGGTGAGAAAAGAAAAAGGTTTTGCGCAAATATGGTATCTAAACGTCAAAAACACTAAAAACGAATGTAAATAACCAGTGTAGCTACCGACTATAAGAAACGAATAGGCCAATCAACGGTTTAACAATCCTAATTCTTTTGCCTCTTTCCTAGTTACTAATAAGTAAAACTTATGCTCATTCATAGCCTCGAAGCGTATACAGTGTCAAGTTCTAAAGTCTACAAGTCACCGGCACACTCATAAAAATTGAAGATAAAAGCATATAAAATGTATGCTATAATGGCTCAAATCCTCACAATTATGTAATGGGTAGGTGTGCCTAGTTATGCAACTAGTTAAAACTAATTACGAGAAACATGTCAAAAAATTTTAAATTTTCACACAAAATGTTCCTAAGGACAAATAGATTCTTTCCTAACCCCTTCCCCACACTTAAACAATACAATGTCCTCATTGTAAAAAAAAAAAATCAACGAATAAGTGTAAAAAGAAAAACAGAAAGGAAGAAAAAGAACTCCCCCATTTAGATGTCGAATGCTGTGAAAGGAGATAGCAGTGGAAAGAATGTATGGCTGTAAAAGCATAACGTCCTCAAAAAATCTGCATAGCTCTCCATTGAAAATTTGAATTTTCGGCATTACTTCCACTAAAATCGGTGATATTCTAAAATGGGAAAAACACATGCACACAATGATTAAGCACCATGAATAAATAAAACAGTACATAATAAATCCATAATACAAAATCAAACAATCCATAACGAGAAGAGAAAAATAATAGTCTCAAATAAACCAAAATACATAACACCCATATCATCACATGTCTGGCCACTGTCCTCTCCAGGATGCCCTCTGACCGTCCTGAATGGCTCGCTGCTCCTCTTCATCTTGCTGTCGCTGAGCCTCAGTAGGAGGATAGTAGTGGGAAGTGGACCACAGATGGTGGCGATCATCAAATGTCGAGGAGGAAGGCTGGTCCTGGTCCATAGGAGTGTCACCGCTAAAAGAATGATAAGACCCGTCGTACGCCTGATAACTAATACTCTCCCGCTGATGGTACTGGTACAACATCTCATCCGGCTATCAAACTCAGTCTGCAAATATCCGACCTGGTTGCTGACCATGCTAATGTTGGAGTTGAGATCGTAGTAACGATCCTCCATGCGGTCAGCGAATGAGTCGAACCGAGAAGACATCTGCCCCATGCTCGATGTCAATGCAGCGATCTGAGCTGTCAAATCCGACTCCTGAACTGGTGGAGCATCCTCATCATCTGACTCCTCTATACCCCGACTACTGCTCTCTCCAGCTGTCCGTCTAATCTCAGCCCATCTATAGGTCACATGGCCTCCTGGAGCTACAAACCTAATCACTATACCAGCCGACTTAAACCAAGCTGCACCCAAAAGACGCATCTCTGGTGTCAAAGTAGTACACCGATCAAATCCTGCTCCACGGATTCTCAAACGTTTACCAATAGCAGTAACAAAATGACCTCCCCTAATAACACTTCCAGGTCGTGCGCCCTTTAGTATATTAGTCATCCAACGGGCTAGAATAAACGGGACATTGACGGCCCGCTTTTGCACAATGCACCCTAACCAAAACAACTCCTCTTTGTGGCATTTTTCAATACCCGACTTCCGGCCAATCACAAACAAACACACCATGGCAAAGATGGCCCTAACCTTCGGATCACGGATCTGAGTATATGATGGGGACCGTTCGGTGCTTAACACTCCACTAGCTATCATGGACCAAATAGCTGCGTTTTCTGAATAAGCGGGAGTTTTAATCCCGGCAGCCATGAAATCATCAAAATCCGGGTGTGCTAAGTCGGCCTCGTCAAATAGCCCAAGGGCTTCCCCAAACTCTTTCAGTGTCATCTTCCTAAGCTCTCCCCCTAATAGAAACTGCACTGTTTTGGCGGTTGGATCGGAGTTGGCGTGGTTGAAGGTGAAAGAGCTGTAGAACTCGTAAGTAGCCTCAATGTATATAGGCTCGTTGATTGCAAATAATCTATCCCAAGCTCTACAAATAAAGGTCCCATAATTAACCTCTAGCATTTCCTCAATTTCCCCCGATGCAAAACGTGTATCATGTGGTATGACCTCGTTCAAAAACCCCCAATCAATACCGGAAGGAGCATAAACTGGGTACTGCTGCATGTTGGCCAATTTGGCCTGAATCTCTGCCTGCCTCTGTTGGGTTATGCCTCGCCTTAGTGGGACTCGTAGGTATGGGTGATTAAGTTCATAAAGTGGAATGTGAGGTGGGACCTCTTGTTGAACATTTTTGTCGGCCATAATCTGCATAAAACAAGTCAGAACAACCATATTAGTAAGATAGAACAGCGCGAAAAAATAGGGAGTCGCAAAAACAGGTCGAAATAAAAAGCACGAAATTTCACACAGAAATTTTCAGCCGCCGGCTGGAAGGGAACCGCCGGCTGGCCAGAATCAGCCGCCGGCTAAATGCCCAGGTGCTGTTAATCTGCCGAACTGTTCTGTTGTAAACGACCCCTATCAAAAATAACATGCAAGCCACTAAATTGCACACATAAATTCCGTTGAATCTGTTAGACCACTTCCTTAATCTACCATCCCAATTCACATGTTAACAACTAAATCCTACAAAGAATTCAATTATCAACCCAAATTACACTTAGACATACAATCTCTTCCGTCAATTAAAACCTGGAAATTCGAATGTAACACTGAATATAACCAACAGATAGTTGCAAAGAATAAACCTATTAACTAATTGTAGTAATACCAAGTGACAAATTCCTAGCAAAAACCCCAATTTCTCAATTACTTCTCGACAAAATTAAACCATGGAATTCGAAAATTAAGCAAGGCCTAAGCATACAAATCATCTAAGGAAGTAATCCTAACAATTAATTGTAAAATTAAGCCATAACATTTTCGGATTTGAAAACCCCCAATTTGTGTTCTTCATGAAAAATCAAAGAAAAACAAGAAAGAGGATTGTAGAAATCATACCTTGGTGTTTGAATTAAAGATGGAATTGAACAATTGAAGAAAATCGAACGAAAGAAAGTGGTGGAGAAAACACAGCCGCCGGTTTGTTTAAGATAAGTGTGTGTGTGAATGTGGAAGAGAAAAAAAAAAAACGAGTTTATATTTTTTTAAAATCTGATGTTTCAGCCGGCGGCTGGAATTTTTAGCCGCCGTCTGGCTTTTAGCCGTCGGCCAAATAAATTCAGCCGCCGACTAAATAGTTATGTTTCACAAAATAATGTTTTTTCGTTCGGTGATTTAACACGATCTAACCTGGTTTCCGACATGTTTAGCAGCTCTCATATGATGAACTAAGTGAACCTGAAACAAAAAATCAAAGATTAAAATAGAAAAACACGTAGTGAACATATATTTTTGGTTTTTTGTTGTTTTCTAATTTTTTTTTGTATTTTTTTTTTTAAATTTTTCTGAACAAAATAAAATAAAGGGAAAAGAAGCGGGTTGTCTCCCGTAAGCGCTATTTGTTTAGTGAAAAGTCGTTAAGCTCGACTCAAACCACGTTTGTTAACCGTCACGTTCATGGAGATCGAGCTCCTCGTTCAAACCGGTTGTCACGTCCATCGGCATATTATTTCTTCAATCTATGCCCATTCACCTTAAAACTTTCGCCCTTTTCGTTGGCAATTTCCACTGTACCGTAAGGGAATACATCTAGCACGATATACGGCCCCGACCACCTTGACCGTAATTTCCCCGGAAATAGCTTCAATCTGGAATTATAGAGTAGAACCATATCACCGTCGATGAAGTTCCTATCCGTCTTGATGCGCTTATCGTGCCATTTCTTCGTCCGTTCCTTGTAAAATACCGAGTTCTCATAAGCGGTCATGCGCAACTCGTCCAATTCCTGTATCTGGTGGAACCTGTTCTTCCCTGCAGGTATCATTTCCATATTTGCAGCCTTCAAAGCCCAATAGGCCTTGTGCTCAATTTCAACCGGTAAGTGACAAGCTTTACCATAAATTAAACGATAAGGAGTACAACCAATAGGAGTTTTAAATGCAGTCCTATGCGCCCAAAGAGCATCGTCTAACTTATCCCTTACGATTTGCACCGACCGACTTTTCCAAAATGCGCTTCAAGCCTCGGTTAGTAACCTCGAATTGTCCGCTTTTTTGGGGGTGATAAGTTGTGAAAACTTATGGTTAACACCATATCTTTTCAACACTTCTCAAGTTGGGCGTTACAAAAATGTGTACCTCTATCACTAATTAAAGCTCTAGGGGT
>CAJVGC010000001.1:23059907-23162252 GCA_910822075.1 Senecio squalidus | reverse complement strand
GAGTTGTAATTTTCAGTGTATACAGCTTTCGTGCCGTTTTCCTTATTTCTCATTATTGTATTGTATTGTACCTTTCTTATTCGAACTTTGTACTCGACTCTCTTATTTTTATGAATGAAGCTTTCGTTTATTATTATCGATTGGTTACTTTGTCTTGTGAATCTCTACTGTGTGAATCCCTTCTTACATATGAATCGAACCGGTTGTAAACCGAATCTTGTCGTGCGTGTGCTACCTATTCTGATACATTAATCATGCGTAATTGCTAAATTATTCATTGAATCGTATTCATATCATGTTCAATTCGTGCGTACTAAACCGAAATTCTTGTCTGTTGTAGAACCATGGCACCCTCGCGCTTGAATGCCAGCACCCTCGCCGATCAGGTCACGGCTCAGCTTAACGCAGCAATACCTGATTTGATCGCCCAGGTAATCGCCGGAATTAACGAAAGGATCTTCGGGATGTGAACCCCTACGCCTCTCACCCAGAACCAATGTCGTAACTCTCCTCCCCTCCCAGCCACCGTGAAGCTTGAGAAAGAAGGAGGCTCCCAAATCAATAGCCCCCTTTCCTCTCCAGTCCCTGTCCCTCGAAAGAAGGAAAGAAAACGGAAGACTAGTTACCAACCAATAGTGAACGACCGCAACAAGAGACCGGCCATCAGACACCAAGGATACGCTGGATCGCACCCCAAGTGCGACAAGTGTTACCTACACCACCTTGGTGGATGCCCCTCATGTTTCTTGTGCCACCAAACCGGACACCTCTACCGACGTTGCCGCAAGTATGTGCCTAATCAAGGAAGGAGGTGGAGTACTCATCATTTCGGGAGCAACGGACGCCCCAGTGTTAACTGTCCCGTATCCCAAGTAGCAGAAGCCTTCGGTGCTCTCACCATCACCGCCAAAGAGTCGAAGCAGGACTCGGGCCCCGCAGGTAAACTCCCTAGTAAATAACCCGATTTGTCGTTAAGCTATTCACTTCGGGAACTTGAAGGAGCCTTGTATTCTTAGAAATTAGACCCCCCCATTAACTTAGGATCTAAGGTTCTTAAGGATGGCCTCACCATAGAATACGCTAACGGTCAGGAGTTCGAAGCAAGAGATATAATCATAGGACGCTCCATGTGCCTGTCTGATAAAACTTTCCCTATCAACCTAATCCCTATCGAGCCGAAAGGCGTCGATGTCAGCGTTAGGATGAACCGGCCCTTCCATTCCAGAGCCGAGATCGTCTGTCTTGACAAACTCACTTCACACTCCTCTTTCTGACACCGAAACCTTATCGTTCAAGGAGACAAACCCGGACGCTCACTCCGACTAGTGTCGTCCATTAAAATGCGTAAGTGCCTTGATAAGGACTGTGACGCATTCCTTGCCCACGTCGTTGAACGTAAGCCCAAGGAGATCCGTATTCAAGATATCCCCGTAGTCTAGGATCACCCTAACGTCCTTTCCAAAGATTCGCCAGGGTTACTTCCGCCCCGACAAGTAGAATTCCAGACTGATCTCACTCCTGGTGCAGCTCCGGTCGCTAGGACACCTTACCGTCTAGCCCGCCGGAATTGCAAGAGTGTCCAAACAACTTCAGGAACCCTTCGATCATGGTCTCGTTCGTCCTAGTTCGTCGCCGCGAGAAGCCCCTATGCTCATCGCTAGAAAGAAAGACGAATCCTTTCGTACGTGCATCGATTACCGTGAATTCAACACACTGACCGTCAAGAACCGGTACCCACTCCCGAGGATCGATGACCTCTTCAATCAGTTGCAGGGAGCAACTTACTTCTCGAAAATCGACCTCCGCTCGGGTTACCATCAGGTTCGTGTCAGTGAGAACGACATTCCAAGGACCGCTCTTCGTAACCGCTACGGTCATTACGAATTTCTAGTCATGCCGTTCGGTCTAACCAACGCACCAGCGGTGTTCATGGACTTAATGAACCGAGTGGTAGACCCTACCTGGATAAATTCGTGATCGTGTTCATTGATGATATTATTATCTACTCGAGAAGAGAGGAAGATCGCGCGGAACACCTGAAACTCATTTTAGGACTCCTTCGAAAACAGAAGTTGTACGCCAAATTCTCTAAGTAAGAGTTCTGGCTCCGAGAAGTACACTTTCCTAGTCACGTGGTTAGCCAAAAAGGGATTCATGTGGATCCGGCTAAGGTAGAAGCGATCGAGAAATGTCGAGCCCCGACGACTCCTACGGAAGTCCGTCAATTCCTAGGGTTGGCCGGCTACCATCGGAGGTCCAACGAGATCTTCTCAAAAGTCGCTAAGCCGCTCACCGAACTCACTCAGAAGGACAAAGCCATTGCCTACACCTCACACATAAGACATAGGAGATGGATCGAACTGCTGAGTAACTACGATTGCGAGAATCAAATGCCACCCGGGTAAGGCAAACTTAGTAGCAGACGCCCCTAGCCGGAAGGGAAGGGGTGAGACCAACTCGAGTTAAGAACATTAGGTATCCAGAATTCAGACTAACCTCCAAGCGTAAATCACCGAGGCTCAGCGAGAAACATTGAAGCCTGAGAACCTGAATGGAGAAGCCCTACACAATCATGAGAAGGAGTTCGAACGCAAACCCGATGGATTTCACTACCAAGTTACCCAAGACGGCAAAGGGTAACGACACAATTTGGGTAATTGTGGATCGTTCGACTAAGTCCGCTCACTTCTCGCCGATACGAGAAACCCACTCAATGGAGAAGCTCGCACAAAGTTGCATCAATGAGATCATTCCTCGCCACAGGTACCCTCTATCCACCATCTCTAACAGATAGTCGTATTCAGCGTCTCACTTATTGGAACCCGCCTCAGAAACCTCTCGGCGCGCGAGTGGATCTTAGCGCAGCCTACCTTAGACCGACCACAGGGAGCGATTAAAGACGTCCCGTACTCGGCAGAAGAGCACGCCGATAACCGAAGAAGAATCACCTCAAGTCCCAGGGCGGCGATCGAGTCCTTCTCAAAGCGTCGCCATGGAAAGGGTAGCCCACTTCGGGAAGCGCGGAACGCTAAGCCCGAGGTACACCGGACCGTCTGAAGTCATCAAGCACATTGATCTTGTAGCTTATCAACTCCAACTCCCGCCGGTTCCTTCCCAATGTTCATAACGTGTTCCATGTCTCACGCTTGAAAAAGGTGTCTATCCAACGAGACCATCGTCACCCCCCACCCGACGAGGTCAAAATCGACAGCAGGCTCAATTTCATCAAGAAGCCGCTCGAAGTTGTAGACCGAAAGGTCAAGCAACTCAATCGAGGCCGTGCTCCTATCACCAAGATCGCTGGAACTTCCGACGTGGTCACGAATTCACGTGAGTACGTGAAGACCATATACGTCAAAAAGTGTCCTCACTTGTTCCAGGATATTTCCACCTGATGTGACGAGTCAAATTTCGGGACGAAATTTCTTTCAACCCGGGGATGATGTGACAACCGTCTAAAAATCAGGAACTCGTTTGGTTATTCTATCGCTCAATTCTCTAGTTACTCCTTTATCATGTTCACTCGTGTGACAACCGTCCAAAGTTCAGGTAATTCCTTCAGTTACTTCCTCGGTTCGAATCTTTCGTTACTCTTTTTGTGTTCGTATTGTTCTAAGTTCGAAATTACTATATCCGTATTTTTGTCGGAACTAGTGTCGGAATAACTTCCGGAATCAAACTATAAGTCCTAATACCAATAAAATCACTTTTTGAACTTTCCTAAGTTCTAACTAATCATACTTAAGAACTTTCAATTAACAAAAAGGTCCAACGAAGCATAACGCGAAAACGAAAAATCAAAATTTTGGAAGAAGTGCCCGGTGCGCAGCACCCCTTGCTGGGTGCGCAGCACCTGCTCTGAATTTCAAAAAATTGTTACAATTTAGTCCTTTTCTCGTTTTACCACACTCACGCACCCAATTTGACCAATCAAGAACGAGCAATTACTGTATTTCTGCGTCCCAAGAGCAGAGATATCATCACTATAACTAATTCATTTTTAGTTTCATTTAAACAAAAATCAAACACACGACTAAAAAACACACCACAGCCTTCACTCTATTTTCCCTCTCTAAACCTACCATTGAAACCAGAACAGTGCACCATAAAAATCAACCTTTCATCCATACAATCGTAGTCCAATCATCTAGAGGAGCAAGGAGGTGTCGTTTTATTAAAAAGGACCACGGTTGTAAAGATTTTGAAGATCAAATCCGACCAAAAACTCATCATCCAAGCTTTCCTCCGGTAGATTACTTTCTTTTTACTACTTTTACATAAATATCATTGCATGTAAGATCTAACGGTTGAAAATGAGTTTTATACAAATCTTTGACTTTTATGGTCAAAAACGTTTTTAATCGAAAAACCCTTTAAATCCACGAATCTGTAAATAAAAATGTTTTAGAAACTGTAAAATGAGGTTTTGAAAGATAATTCACTAATGCATGTGCAATCTACACAGACAAAAACGAGTATTTGAAAAGATTATGCAAGTTATATACAAAAACGAGTTTTATCTAAATATACTTAGACTTATGATTTGTGGTTAAAAGTTGTTTAGAAACTGTGAAAACAGCCATTTTATAAAGGTATCTACTAGTTGCATGTCGAAATCCTTAAGTTACAAAACGTTTTTAGCAAGAAAAACACAAAACGGGAAATGGACAGCAGCTAGGTGCGCAGCACCTGTGCCCAGGTGCGCAGCACCGAGCTGCTGTTCTCCCGAAAATCGACGTTTTTAACTCGTTTAAGAACACGTTTACATTATGGACTTTTACCGCTATTACCTGTGGACTGAGATAAATAAGTTAATAACATTAGTGACTTGTATTGGACTATTTTGGACTATATATATATATTATTGTGTTTTAGGCTAATTTGTGAGCGGAAGTGGTTGCGTAATTTTGGACATGAAATTTGGGCGCGGAAGCGCTGCCCAAATTTCCCTAGAAATTACGAAGCCACTTCAGTAAGCAAAAGCACCTAAGACGTGATAATCAAAAACAATAACTTTCAAACTAAACACAACGTTAATCGCTTCGGACCAAAATTTCGGAACAATATTGGACTTAACCTTTATTCACAAACGAAAGTCACATAATCTCTTATATGTATAAAGAACATAATAAGAAGTTAACTTTTGAATTATATTGGTAATTCTTAGGCATTCCGTGATTCCCGGCTCCTTTCCGACCGTCTCCGAGTTCAATTCTCTCCGCAATCCGTGAGTTACAACCCCACTTTGTTTTACTTTTTATACTTTTAAACATTATTTGGGGGAAACATAAGATCATGCTTTGTAACTTACAAACATTATTTGCGAACTATTGGTATTTATTGAAATTTGATCTAAACTTTGAATCTTTGAAACATTTTAACTTGAATCTTACAAACTATCATGCGTATTTGTGTTAATGCCTTAGCAGGATAACTAAACTAGGATGCTTGTTAGTAACCAATCCTTGATGGATATATAAGCCCGTAAGATCTCTTTAATGTCTTAGTACCTTAATCAAATGCCCGTTTTTGTATCTCTCTCTCTTATACACTATTAGCAATAGCCGTTAGTCATATGGGTATCGATACTTAGGAGGGGTCACTCCTTACTCAGGGTTAGCGTCCCAAGTACATATTACTACCTCACTCTTTGAATCACCTTATTTAAATATTTTTGGGCTAGTTTCTCGACCATACAATCGGTTTAGTGTATACTTACTACTTATATTATGCCAAGTGATTGATACAAGGTACCTTTAGTTAAGTTAAACACATATCCCATACGCATATACTTATTTTTAGCGCCTGATTCCGCTTTAACCACTATTTTAGCGTCTGTTTCCGCTTTATCATTATTTTAGCGCCTGGTTTCCGCTATAACTACTATGCGAGTTTATTTATTCACTTTACTTGCTTACGTATAAACTTTTACCATCTACTTATATATTTTGGTAACTTACTCTTTTTGGTAACTTACTCTTTTCGGTAACTCCTATTTTGGTAACTTCTATCTTTGGTAACCTTCTATTTTCTTGGAAACTATTTCAAACCTTAAACTGTAACTCACTCACTACGTTATGTAGTTGACACTTTATCTTATGTTTCAGGAAACTAATGTAAGCGTTCGGAATGCATGGCAAGGAGGGTCGATATGGTCACGTGAGGCGCTTATTGGGAAAGACCTTTATATTTTGGGAACTTTGTTGAAACTTGTATTTGTACTTTAAGTTAAATCGTGAACTACTTGGTTGCTTTTAAATGTTGAATCTTGAACAATTTATTTTTAATCAAAATGACTTGAATCGTTATATTTGCTTATGACCGTGTAATGATATTCCAGCTCTCACATCCCGTGTTTCCGCTTTAGCGGGGTGTGACAGACTTGGTATCAGAGCACAGGTTCTAGTGAAAACGGTTTTAGAAATTTCTAAAAAGTTTTTGAAACCAAACTATAACCAAGGCTTTTCGGAAAAATCATTATGGGTTCAAAACTTTAGTGAATTAATTTTGCGATTGCATGATTATTTTTAACTACGCATGGCCTGATCACCCCTGCCTAGTTCAAAATGACTTATGCAAGGACAAAACGTAATTTCTAAAGATAAACGGTTTTGAGTCAAAACAAAATTCCCGGTCTTATTATTCCCAACCTCACGTGATCGACCCTTACCTGCATTCCTTACATATTTCCTTTAACATTATCTCCTTCTTGTACTCACTAAACTCTTTACGTCGCAGATCCGTCATGTCTCAGTCATCACGCTCACGATCTCCCTCGCGTTCCCGGTCCCAATCCCAGCAAAGAGCCGCGTCTTCTCGCGAGCCTTCCGAGGACCATACCGCCTCGGAAAGTCTCCGCCACCAGACCACGGACCCCACGGAGGATACCTCCATGGCTGTGTCCAGCAGCATCGGGTCCAGCCCGAGGGCGGTGCAACCACCACCTCTGCCGGTACCCGACGCCGCGCCGCCACAGCGACGTGGACCACGTGTCGTCACAACGGCACGTAAACAGGTAATCCTTCCGGGCCGACTGCCAGACAGGATGGCAGCTCAGCAGGGTGTCCCCTACAGGCCCCCAACACCTCTTAACCCCTACCACCACCCGATTCCCGAGGCTCCACGCACCTCGGTAATGGACCATTACTCGTGGGAACGTCAGTTCCAACGAGAAGAGATGCAGCGCGCCCGCGAAGCCGAAGCAGCAAGACAGCAGATGCCGCAACCTCCCCCATCGGCCGCTTTCCTCCATCTTCACCGCGAGGTTAGGGAACTCGCACAGGAGGCCCGACAGCAGGGCCATTTGATTGGCGAGGTCACCGACGCTGCTCGCCAGTTGTCTGAGCAGTCAATGCGAGTCATCGCATCGACTAGGACCACGGCTCGGACGGTGCAGCACCTTATCGGTGTGTGCCTTGTGATGGGCACATTGATGGTGGTCATGATGGCCAAGATGTTCATGGAGAGGCGCCATTAGTCTTTCCTCCCTTTGTATCGTATTATAGGTCGAGTTGTAATTTTCAGTGTATACAGCTTCGTGCCATTTTCCTTATTTCCATTATTGTATTGTACTGTGCTTTCTTTTATTCGAACTTTGTACTCAACACTCTTAATTATTGAATGAAGTTTCGTTTATTATTACCTATTATTACTTATCTTTTGAATCTTGAATTATGTAAAGCATTTCTCGCAAATGAATCTGAACCGTGTAAATCCCTTGGAATCTTGTCGTGTGTGTACTACCTATTCTGATACATTACCCTTGCGTAATTACTAGTTATTCAATGAATCGTATGCATACCATACTCAATTCGTGCGTACTAAACCGAAATTCTTGTCTGTTGTAGAACCATGGCACCCTCGCGCTTGGATGTCAGCACCCTCGCCGATCAGGTCACGGCTCAGCTTAACGCAGCAATACCTGATTTGATCGCCCAGGTAATCGCCGGAATTAACGAAAGGATCTTCGGGGATGTGAACCCCTACGCCTCTCACCCAGGAACCAATGTCGATAACTCTCCTCCCCTCCCAGCCACCGTGAAGCTTGAGAAAGAAGGAGGCTCCCAAATCAATAGCCCCCTTTCCTCTCCAGTCCCTGTCCCTCGAAAGAAGGAAAGAAAACGGAAGGCTAGTTACCAACCAATAGTGAACGACCGCAACAAGAGACCGGCCATCAGACACCAAGGATACGCTGGATCGCACCCCAAGTGCGACAAGTGTTACCTACACCACCTTGGTGGATGCCCCTCATGTTTCTTGTGCCACCAAACCGGACACCTCTACCGACGATGTCGCATGTATGCGCCGAATCAAGGAAGGAGGTGGATCACTCCTCAGTCCGGGAGCAACGGACGCTCCAGTGTTAATTGTCCCGTATCCCAAGTAGCAGAAGCCTTCGGTGCTCTCACCATCACCGCCAAAGAGTCGAAGCAGGACTCGGGCCCCGCAGGTAAACTCCCTAGTAAATAACCCGATTTGCCGTTAAGCTATTCACTTCGGGAACTTGAAGGAGCCTTGTATTCTTAGAAATTAGACCCCCCCCCCCCCCATTAACTTAGGATCTAAGGTTCTTAAGGATGGCCTCACCATAGAATACGCTAACGGTCAGGAGTTCGAAGCAAGAGATATAATCATAGGACGCTCCATGTGCCTGTCTGATAAAACTTTCCCTATCAACCTAATCCCTATCGAGCCGAAAGGCGTCGATGTCAGCATTAGGGTGAACCGGCCCTTCCATTCCAGAGCCGAGATCGTCTGTTTTGACAAACTCATTCACACTCCTCTTTCTGACACCGAAACCTTATCGTTCAAGGAGACAAACCCGGACGTTCACCCCGACTAGTGTCGTCCATTAAAATGCGCAAGTGCCTTTGATAAGGACTGTGACGCATTCCTTGCCCACGTCGTTGAACGTAAGCCCAAGGAGATCCGTATTCAAGATATCCCCGTAGACTAGGATCACCCTAACGTCCTTTCCAAAGATTCGCCAAGGTTACCACCGCCCCGTCAAGTAGAATTCCAGACAGATCTCACTCCTGGTGCAGCTCCGGTCGCTAGGACACCTTACCGCCTAGCCCGCCGGAATTGCAAGAGTTGTCCAAACAACTTCAGGAACCCTTCGATCATGGTCTCATTCGTCCTAGTTCGTCGCCGCGAGAAGCCCCTATGCTCATCGCTAGAAAGAAAGACGAATCCTTTCGTACGTGCATCGATTACCGTGAATTCAACACACTGACCGTCAAGAACCGGTACCCACTCCCGAGGTTCGATGACCTCTTCAATCAGTTGCAGGGAGCAACTTACTTCTCAAAAATCGACCTCCGCTCGGGTTACCATCAGGTTCGTGTCAGTGAGGCCGACATTCCAAAGACCGCTCTTATTAACCGCTACGGTCATTACGAATTTCTAGTCACGCCGTTCGGCCTAACCAACTCACCAGCGGTGTTCAGGGACTTAATGAACCAAGTGGTAGACCCTACCTGGACAAATTCGTGATCGTGTTCATTAATGATATTATTATCTACTCGAGAAGAGAGGAAGATCGCGCGGAACACCTGAAACTCATTTTAGGACTCCTTCGAAAACAGAAGTTGTACGCCAAATTCTCTAAGTAAGAGTCCTGGCTCCGAGAAGTACACTTTCTTAGTCATGTGGTTAGCCAAGAAGGGATTCATGTGGATCCGGCTAAGGTAGAAGCGATCGAGAAATGTCGAGCCCCGACGACTCGTACGGAAGTCCGTCAATTCCTAGGGTAGGCCGGCTACCATCGGAGGTCCAACGAGATCTTCTCAGAAGTCGCTAAGCCGTTCACCGAACTCACTCAGAAGGACAAAGCCATTGCCTACACCTCACACATAAGACATAGGAGATGGATCGAACTGCTGAGTAACTACGATTGCGAGAATCAAATGCCACCCGGGTAAGGCAAACTTAGTAGCAGACGCCCCTAGCCGGAAGGGAAGGGGTGAGACCAACTCGAGTTAGAACATTAGGTATCCAGAATTCAGACTAACCTCCAAGCGTAAATCACCGAGGCTCAGCGAGAAACATTGAAGCCTGAGAACCTAAAGGAAGAAACCTTACACAACCATGAGAAGGAGTTCGAACGCAAACCCGATGGATTTCACTACCAAGTTACCCGAGACGGCAAAGGGTAACGACAAAATTTGAGTAATTGTGGATCGTTCGACTAAGTCCGCTCACTTCTCGCCGATACGAGAAACCCACTCAATGGAGAAGCTCGCACAAAGTTGCATCAATGAGATCATCCCTCGCCACGGTACACCTCTATCCACCATCTCTAACAGAGATAGTCGTTCACGTCTCACTTATGGAACCCGCCTCAGAAACCTCTCGTCGCGCGATTGGATCTTAGCGCAACCTACCTTAGACCGACCATCAGGGAGCGATTAAAGACGTCCCGTACTCGGCAGAAGAGCTACGCCGATAACCGAAGAAAATCACTCAAGTCCCAGGGCGGCGAATCGAGTCCTTCTCAAGGCGTCGCCATGGAAAGGGGTAGCCCACTTCGGGAAGCGCGGAACGCTAAGCCCGAGGTACGCCGGACCGTCTGAAGTCATCAAGCACATTGATCTTGTAGCTTATCAACTCCAACTCCCGCCGGTTCCTTCCAATGTTCATAACGTGTTCCATGTCTCACGCTTGAAAAAGGGTGTCTATCCAACGAGACCATCGTCACCCCACTCGACGAGGTCAAAATCGACAGCAGGCTCAATTTCATCAAGAAACCGCTCGAAGTTGTAGACCGAAGGGTCAAGCAACTCAATCGAAGCCGTGCTCCTATCACCAAAGATCGCTGGAACTTCCGACGTGGTCACAAATTCACGTGAGTACGTGAAGACCAGATACGTCAAAAAGTGTCCTCACTTGTTCAAGGATATTTCCACCTGATGTGACGAGTCAAATTTCGGGACGAAATTTCTTTCAACCCGGGGATGATGTGACAACCGTCTAAAAATCAGGAACTCGTTTGGTTATTCTATCGACTCAATTCTCTAGTTACTCCTTTATCATGTTCACTCGTGTGACAATCGTCCAAAGTTCAGGGAATTCCTTCAGTTACTTCCTCGGTTCGAATCTTTCGTTACTCTTTTTGGTGTTCGTATTGTTCTAA
Organism: Senecio squalidus; assembly: GCA_910822075.1. NCBI lineage: Eukaryota > Viridiplantae > Streptophyta > Magnoliopsida > Asterales > Asteraceae > Senecio > Senecio squalidus. The sequence continues at coordinate 23,151,118 of CAJVGC010000001.1, read as the reverse complement.
GTTCGTAATTACTATATCCGTATTTCGTCGGAACTAGTGTCGGAATAACTCCCGGAATCAAATTATAAGTCCTAATACCAATAAAAATCACTTCTTGAACTTTCCTAAGTTCATAACTAATCATACTTAAAAACTTTCAATTAACAAAAAGGTCCAACGAAGCAATAACGCAAAAACGAAAAATCAAAATTTTGGAAAAGTGCCCGGTGAGCAGCACCCCTTGGCTGGGTGCGCAGCACCTGGCTCCAGAATTTCGAAAATGTTACAATTTTAGTCCTTTTCTCGTTTTACACACTCACCACCCAATCCCCCCAATCAAAAACGAGCCTTTACTGCCAACAACAGTCCCAATGGCAGATTTAATTGCCTCCTCTTTTCTATTTTCATTTTCATTTACCAAAAATCAAAACACACACTCAATTACACCTAGTTCAAGTTTCTCTCAACTTTCTCTCTAAAACTCAAGAAAAGCCAGTAATATTACACCACTAAAAATCATTTCTAAACCACACAAATCGTTCATATCATCCAAAGAGGCTATAGGAAACAAAAGATTTCGAAAAGGACCACCGTTGTAAAGATTTTTGAAGATCAAATCCGACCAAAAACTCATCATCCAAGCTTTTCCTCCGGTAGATTACTTTCTTTTTACTACTCTTACATAAATATTCAATTGCATGTAAGATCTAACGGTTGAAAATGAGTTTTATACAAATCTTTGACTTTTATGGTCAAAAACGTTTTTAATCGAAAAACCCTTTAAATCCACGAATCTGTAAATAAAAATGTTTTAGAAACTGTTAAAATGAGGTTTTGAAAGATAATCACTAATTGCATGTGCAATCTAAACGACAAAAACGAGTATTTGAAAAGATTTATGCCATTTATATACAAAAACGAGTTTTATCTAAATAATACTTAGATTTATGATTCTGTGGTTAAAAGTTGTTTAGAAACTGTGAAAACGCCATTTTATAAGGTATCTACTAGTTGCATGTCGAAATCCTTAAGTTACAAAACGTTTTTTAGCAAGAAAAACACAAAACGGGAAATGGACAGCAGCTAGGTGCGCAGCACCTGTGCCCAGGTGCGCAGCACCGAGCTGCTGTTCTCCCGAAAATCGACGTTTTAACTCGTTTTAAGAACACGTTTACATTCTGGACTTTTACCGCTATTACCTGTGGACTGAGATAAATAAGTTAATAACATTAGTGACTTGTATTGGACTATTTTGGACTATAATATATATATTATTGTGTTTTAGCTAATTTGTGAGCGGAAGTGGTTGCGTAATTTTTGGACATGAAATTTGGGCGCGGAAGCGCTGCCCAAATTTCCCTAGAAATTACGAAGCCACTTCAGTAAGCAAAAGCACCTAAGACGTGATAATCAAAAACAATAACTTTCAAACTAAACACAACGTTAATCGCTTCGGACCAAAATTTCGGAACAATATTGGACTTAACCTTTATTCCCAAACGAAAGTCACATAATCTCTTATACGTATAAAGAACATAATAAGAAGTTAACTTTTGAATTATATTGGTAATTCTTAGGCATTCCGTGATTCCCGGCTCCTTTCCGACCGTCTCCGAGTTCAATTCTCCCCGCAATCCGTGAGTTACAACCCCACTTTGTTTTACTTTTTATGCTTTTAAACATTATTTGGGGGAAACATAAGATCATGCTTTGTAACTTACAAACATTATTTGCGAACTATTGGTATTTATTGAAACTTGATCTAAACTTTGAATCTTTGAAACATTTTATCTTGAATCTTACAAACTATCATGCGTATTTGTGTTAATGCCTTAGCAGGATAACTAAACTAGGATGCTTGTTAGTAACCAATCCTTGATGGATATATAAGCCCGTAAGATCTCTTTAATGTTTTAGTTACTTTAATCAAATGCCCGTTTTTGTATCTCTCTCTCTTATACACTATTAGCAATAGCCGTTAGTCATATGGGTATCGATACTTAGGAGGGGTCACTCCTTACTCAGGGTTAGCGTCCCAAGTACATATTACTACCTCACTCTTTGAATCACCTTATTTAAATATTTTTGGGCTAGTTTCTCGACCATACAATCGGTTTAGTGTATACTTACTACTTATATTATGCCAAGTGATTGATACAAGGTACCTTTAGTTAAGTTAAACACATATCCCATACGCATATACTTATTTTTAGCGCCTGATTCCGCTTTACCACTATTTTAGCGTCTGTTTCCGCTTTATCATTATTTTAGCGCCTGGTTTCCGCTATAACTACTATGCGAGTTTATTTATTCACTTTACTTGCTTACGTATAAACTTTTACCATCTACTTATATATTTTGGTAACTTACTCTTTTTGGTAACTTACTCTTTTCGGTAACTCCTATTTTGGTAACTTCTATCTTTGGTAACCTTCTATTTTCTTGGAAACTATTTCAAACCTTAAACTGTAACTCACTCACTACGTTATGTAGTTGACACTTTATCTTATGTTTCAGGAAACTAATGTAAGCGTTCGGAATGCATGGCAAGGAGGGTCGATATGGTCACGTGAGGCGCTTATTGGGAAAGACCTTTATATTTTGGGAACTTTGTTGAAACTTGTATTTGTACTTTAAGTTAAATCGTGAACTACTTGGTTGCTTTTAAATGTTGAATCTTGAACAATTTATTTTTAATCAAAATGACTTGAATCGTTATATTTGCTTATGACCGTGTAATGATATTCCAGCTCTCACATCCCGTGTTTCCGCTTTAGCGGGGTGTGACAACTTGATCACAATTACTACGGTTATCACTTAATTACTAACAATGTTGAACTACTTAAAAGGTATTTAACTTGAACTCTCGTTTCCCATTAAAACTTTAATCATCTCATGTACAGTTACCACTCTCGTGTATAATTTCTACGTTTGACAACTAAGCAATAAGTACCTAAGCCGATTTTATGATTTAATCTTATAAAGCTTCCTCTCGAATAGCTTCTTAATTAACTAAACCGATCTCTTAATCTAGTTAACTAACAACCACAATCACGTTTTTATTGTTTATATCTTTAATACTAGTTCCTCTCGAATACTAATATCTTTAAACTAATTATAGACCGATTAGTTATTTCATAAACTATTTGTAATGTCACAAGTTCCTCTCGAATACCTATGATGAATTACTAACAGTTTATATAAAGATTAAACAATATTCAAAAACTGATTACAATTGGTTTTTCGATTAAACATAAAATCCAGTTCAACATATACGCAATCAAATAATAACCTACATAATTGATCACATCATCCAAGTGAATATATTTGTGACAACCGTCCTATTTCAGATGAAATCCGCATTCTCTATCTTTGACTCAACTTTAAATTAATCTTGTTATTACTTGTCTCGTAACTCGAGTGTGTAGAATCGAACTCGGAATCACATAAATGAATCCTAATACCAAGTAAACACTTAGTGAACTTGTCTAAGTTCCTATTTTAAATGAACGGAAACTTTTAACAAACGGAAACACTTAACATTGGAACGAATGAAAAACTAAAAAGGCAGGTCTGCCACTCCAGCCGCGCCGCGGTCAGGCCACCGCGCCGCGGTGGAGTGTGCAGACATCCACTTTTCTTTTTAAACTCAAACTTAATCAAATGGGCCTAGACTTGAGCCCAATGTTTAAGTCCCGACCCAAGACACACCAAGGCCTCATAAGAGTCCAGTGACTCCACTTTTAGTCAAATAAAACACCAACACATAACACACACCTTACACACACACTCAAACACAAACACTCCATCACTCTCTCTCTCACTTGAATTTTTAGACAAACACCCACTTAAATCCTCTTCATTTACAGAAGTATTTCCACCCAAAACACAGATTTTAACCACACATAAACACCTATAAATCGTCATCAAGTAAGAAGGAAGAAAGGGATTGCACACATTTGGGTTAAAGTTCATTTTCAAAGCTTTTGGGTCAAAATCTCCAAGGATTCTCTCCACTCACCTTCAAATCATTTTACTCTCGGTAAAAACTCTTCTAAGCTTCTGTTTTTACAAGTTAAACTCGTTGCATGTAACATCCATCACCTAAAAATGAGTTTATATGAAAATATTTCACCATTTATGAACAAAAACGGGATTTTTGGTAAATGCATGGTTAGATCTATACATTTTGGTTAAAAACACTATATAAACCATGAAACATCCATTATTTAAGCATATCTTTGGTTGCATGTCGAAATCCAACTTAAAAACATCAAATTTCTTCAAAAACGAATTTGACCAAGAACCTGTCACAGTGACCGTGGCGCAGTCGCTTCACCGCGGCGCGGTCAAGGTAAAACCTCTGACCGCGGCGCAGTCCCACCACCGCGGCGCAGTCAGGTGACAGACAGGCCCAAATTGTTAAGCTTAAACGTGTTCAATCGTAACTTTAAACGTGTTATCTAAATTTATGTTCGGAACTGAAATTTATGACCATAACCTGTAATGAGAGTAACTCACATATAAATGAACTAAATGAGCAAGTTTTATATTACATTGTGTTGGGAATAATATGAAATGTGTTCATTGAATTGGTTAAGCGGGAAAGTGTACAAATATTGGAATTAATGATTTTGGCGCGGAAGCGCTGCCCAATTTTCAATAGACCTAAACCCGACACTTAACATATAAACACATAAACATTAATACTCATTAAACCTTGGTATTTCATTAGGATTCCCGTGATTCCGGTCCGTCTCGATTACCTTCCGCACTCGTAGCTCTTCTTCGCAAACAGTGAGTTACAACCCCACTTATTTACTGTTTTCAAATAACTTTTGGGGGAAACAAGAGATCTAAACGAACTTGGAACTGTTATGAACTTTTATTACTATTGAACTCTTATTGAACGTTTTCTGGAACTTGTATGCGAAAACAGTTTTATTTGCCCATTTGGCATAAAATAAACTAAATGGTTTGCCACCCTTATTCGGCTTAATGGCTTGCCCCCTTTTAATTGGCTTGCTAGTTCAAATCTCTTATAAATTTATTACTTTTGCCACACTCGGCACCGTATTTAATTTATTTATTGCCATACTCGGCACTCGTATGAACTTTGATTGATCGTATAACTATCGTGACTCTTGAGGGATATAACTAACCATAAGTGACTACTACTAGTTTAAAAATAACATCAGTGCCTAAGTTTTCGTAACACACTATTAGCTTTGTTAAGCCGTTTAGTAATTATGGGTATCGATACTTAGGAAATAACCGTTCCTTGCTTAGGCGGCAGCTTAAGTACATATTACTCGATCAGAAATGACTCCCCGTAAGTAGTGCGGGGTAAGGGGCCTCACGGTTGGTTAATCGGTTTAGTGTGAACACTTAAGTTATTATGGCAAGTAGTCGTTATACATGATTTCAATCAATAGTTTACTTATCTTGCGCGTATAGAGTTATACGACTTCCGCAACATTCTTTTAAACAACTGTCTTGGTTCGAACTATCTTTTGAGCAACTTTTGGATCGAAACTATTCTTTAAGTATTGTTCTACTTTTATAAACTTCTAAGTATAGATATACTTAACTCAAACCCTTTTTAGTCGAGGACTAGAAAACTGTAACTCACTCACTACTTTATTGTAGTTGACACTTTATCTCTTGTTTCAGGAAATCAAATGTAAGATACGAAGTGCATTCAGTGGATGGGTCTGGCTTGTCACGTGAAGTTAAGAATCGGGAGAAGACCTATTTTGAATATGTTTTGGGAATTTTATCAAACAATTTACTATGTTGTCTCGTTATGTACTTTTCAATGCTTGGTTATCTTTAAACTGTAAACTCTTACTTATTCGTAATGACTTGAAACCGTATGTTTTTATTTATAACTCGTGTGATGATATCTTTGCTCTTCACATTCCGTGTTTCCGCTTTAGCGGGGTGTGACAGTATTTTTCATCAATTGTTTACAAACCAAAATCTTTTCAGCGATTCATCTGAATCAATTAGTTTTTCAATTTAAGTAGTTTAAGCACCGTGACAATTCGGTCACAAAACCCACTTCTTGTTTTATTAATTATTAATTATATTTCAAACATCAGTCCCTGCGAACGAACATGATTTACCTAAAACTATACTATACTTGATTAGGTTCACTGCCTAAGATTGTGTAGTCGAGTCGTAAGTATTTCTTGTTTTAAAAATATACTCGATTTCGATCATCACATGTCAAGCAGTAGAAACATGTAGCGGGCCGTAGTAATGAGTAAGTGCAGTAGTAACCAGCAGTAGTAATGAGTTTCATGTCTTCAACCGTAGTAACTGTCTTCAAGCAGCATTAACAGTTTTAATCCCAACATCAATGGTTACTTTATTTGGAATGCAAGCAATCTTAGTTGACAAAGTATTTTCTTGTAGCTCCACTATCGCATCATGTCTTAGCTCTACTCATATCTGGCCAACGTACCTAGTTGTTTGATGTTTACATGTAATTAGTAGAAGAACAAGATGACCAAGCTATATCTCACCTAAGTAGAGTAAAAGAAAGATTCAAGAGAATAACTAACAGAAAGCTCGCCTTATGCCACCTCCTCGAGATCTGTATACAACAGGTCAGATTCACTCCATTGATCGGTAATGTGTCATCTAATGACAACATAATCAAGTATTACTTGTTGCGTTTTTTCACTGTTAAAGGAATTCAGGATATCAAGTAGCTCTGTTATCTCTTGAGGACTTCTTGAACTTAATTCCCGGACCTAAAATATCTAAACTCATACAAGTCCTAACTAAACAAGTTTTTAATATCAGGAAAGCAAATGGACTCCACGATTAATGGTTCTTCTTCGTGAGTCGTAAATGACAAGTATCAGTTGACTAAAAAGAAGACAACTGATATAGCTATGAGTTAAGGCTATGTAAATCGAGGCTTGTTTATTTACGGAATGTACTGTTGCAGTGAACCTTGGAATGCAGTTGCCATATAATATAGAGTTGTTAGAATGGATATGTCAATGAAATTTTTTTCTGTTTCCTTGTAACTACCAGCGAGTTAACAATATTTGTCAATAACGGACACTTGACTTTTATGCATCATAGTATATAAATGTGTTCTGCTACTTTTCTATTGAATTTAATTGGACAATAACGACCATTTTGCCTTTATTTTCATTATTTTTTAACAAGTTTCCATTTAATATTGTGACTCCCTTTGACAAAACAATCTGGTTAAATTTTTATTCAATAAGAAACAAGCTAAAGCGAAAAAAATTGAAAATTCACTTCAGACTTGGGATTTCATTGCTCAAAAGTTTTGATCAAATCACTTGAACAACGACTTAGTGATCGACTTATATATTGTTGGCTAACGGTTTGAAAAGTTAGAGTTCATTACTTAAATGGTTATTCTGGTTTACCCGGATTACGTATTCGGTCTTTGTAGTTTATTTTTATAAAGTCACCTCCTCCTCCTTAACCGAGTTACATGTCTAAGGACCGATCCCCATAGTTAATTTGTGCGATTGACACTAAGCTTCAAGTTTTGATACAAAAGTTAGAGTTAATTGCATAAATTGTCTCTAACGTTTGCTCATTGCAATTTTCGTCCCTATGGAAAACCTTTTATGTTGACTTGTTAATTTCATTGCAAGTCCTTAACCGTTCCCAAGGATGATAACTGCACAAAAGGTTTTCCACTTGGACAATATAAGCACTTTCAAAACCGTTAACAAGTTATTTCTGATGTATAACTTCCTCAAAACGTGTCACCATTGGTACTAAAAGTTTCATTACTCGTATTGATAAACTTTAATCTCTGATTCAATGTTATTTTGATCAAATCCGAGGTTTTAAATTAATTTTGAATCGATCAAATGTTATTTGATGCTCTCAAGCTTCTTTGTTCTAAAAACATATGGATTTGATTTAGGATGGGATTCGGCCGATTAGCGACCTTATCCATAGTCATATGTCTCGGGACTAAAATTGTAAATGCTAGCAATTAACTCTTAATTAAAAACAAGTTATGAAAAGAAAATTAATCCATAAAGGAGGAGTGCTGCAAGCCTGCAACCCATATTTGAAAGAAAAAATTATTGAAATATAGCAGCCAAAAGTCTAAACTTGGGGTTGACAATTTGGCCACCAATACGTAAACTATTCTACTAACTAGTCCTCGTGTTTCTTTCGTTAATATAACTTTTCGTCTTTTCCCATTAGTTTTAATAAACGAAACTAATAATATCAACCAATAAAAGAATAATTAAAATTAGAAATGTTGATTTAAGAAATCTATGATATAAGTGCTATGGGTTACGACTTGATTAAATTGTTTGAGACTTTGAGTAAATTATTATTTTGTAATTCAACTAATTTTATATAGTTTAACGAAATTTCACCTTCATTCTTATTATTTTTCTTATTAAATTGGGAATACCTGTTTTTAAAACTTGTTACGCGAATGAACCCTATTTGGGTATAATGTCAAGTTTTCTTTAAACTTCATATCTTCGTTATATAAATAGTCTCTCATCCGTTAAACTTCACATTTATGATAAATTTATTCCTTTTCTTTTCTTTTTTTTCTCGTATCTTTTTTTCAGTATCGATTTCCAACATCTATTCTTCGATATAGTTTTTCCGGCATCGTTTTTCGATATCTTTTTTCCGACATAATGTTTCCAACATCTCTTTTTTGTCGTCGTTATTCTAGCTTTGCTTTCCGATTTTGCTTATCCGTCATCACTTTGCAACATCGCTTTCTGAAAAAACAATGTCGAAAAAAGATTTTAGAAAGAGATTGCATAAAAGATGTTGGAAAATTTATACCGAAGAACAATATAGTAAGGTAAAGTTGAAAAACGATATCAAAAAAGAAATGCCGAGAAAATGATGTCTATAAAAAAGATGTTGGGAAAGTTATGTCAGAAATACGTTGTTGGAAAACGATGATGTGAAAGTGCTGCTAGAGAAAAGAGGAATAGATTTAACATAAATATGAACTTTAACGGACGAAGGACTATTTATGTAACAAAAATGTCAAGTTTAATGGAATACGCGTGTGGCATCTAGTCATAAATCAAATTATAAACCCGTATCCATTGAAAGGTTTTTACCTTCGGATTGGAAGTTGACTAGACATACCCAACGATCTTGGTTCATCTGCCAATCACGTGAAACTAAAGAAACTTCGTCTATGTATGACACCGCAAAAAAATTCATCAAAACCCTAAAATCGTTTTATGGCGATTTTGCAGTTTTTCGACAAGGCAGTTGGGGACTATATATATATAAAAAGTTCTGATTCGAATATTTATAGTTCAAACAAGTTTTTCTTCTCAACTCGGATGGTTCGTCCTAAGTCAAAAATTGTGGTTTGCTCGCTTAAAGTTGGCTTGGTTCATGGTAAAAGATCCGACTTAATCGATAAGACCAGTACATGTCAAACAACCATTATTGTTGTATTAATTAATATAATATAAGAAAAATTGAAATTACACATCATGACATTTTGACATTTTGGACAGCTAACTATATAAGTAAATGTATTACTTTAATTTATTCTTACATGATTATAATAAGAAAAGGTATTGAAATGAAGACACTAATGACTAATCATTCATGTTATCTTTAACTTAGAAAACACATTCTGTTGTATTAAAAATTAAAACATGTTTATATACGATTTTAAATTAGTTTTGTGCACTTAAGACGTAATAATTAAGAACCCTCTCCACATGGTTTCGAAAACTTAATTATTAGCAACAAACAATGTATTACACGTTTTTAATAGATAGGTCAAAACTATATATTCTATGAAACTTTGAGTGTGGGAATAAAATACTATTTATAGTACAAATGAAAGATAAAAAAGGAATTAATAGATGATATATCCGCATGGTTTATATAAAATTATAAATGGTAAAATAATAGAAAAACAATGAGCTGTGGCGCCCTCCTTATTAGACTCATCCGACTCATCATTTTTATCTTCATCGGCATCTTACAATAAATACATACGTACATCTATATCTATTTTTCTAATCGTCATCCAAAAAGATGGTATAATCATAAGTACCAAATAAGGGTTTTCCTAATAACTTCATGGTTATGATAAAGAAAATTTAAAACACATAATTAAGTGTATTTATAACTACACTAAAATAACCGTTAATTTATTTTAAATAAGATGATATGTATGTATAACACGATTATACATATATAAAATTTCTCAAAAATAACTCTATGGACTATATTTTGTAAAATCCATATGTTAATGCACATATATATACATTCAATCACTTTAAATAATGTCCGATACAAATCATATCTATGAACAAATACATTATATGGTTTTACATCATTTTCTACTAAACTTATGTCACAAAGAGATTAAATAAATAAATAAAAACATTAAGCCACACGCAAACCAGTCAAATGAAAACCACAGGTGAGACTTTGAACAACTCACCACCTATAAACACACCTCCAATAACACCAATATAAACACACACACAAACACGTATATTTAACCACCCACATATCTATCCATATTTCTTATCAAATTTCAAGTTTATTTTTAACAAAAACATGAGGAAATCCATGACACAAAAGAAGTTGATAATCAGAATCATCACAACACCATTTAGAGCCATATGCAAAGCCAAAGACTTCTACATCCGAAGCATAACCGAATGCGCCAACCACGCGAACTACGAGGCGCCTGCCACAAGCTTCGGAACCCCATTGTCTAGGAGCACTAGCACGAGCTCATTCGCGTCCAACGCTACAAATGAAGATCTTAGGGAACTCATTAGAGCCAACTCCACGTCCAGCATGGGAGATCTTAACATAACTAGGGCTGACCTAGAACTGTACATAAAACAACATATGATGAACAAGTCGTCTCCGGCTATTGGTTCGCGAAAAGTGCCAAGGAGTGTGAGTGTTGGGATGGGTAGGATTGATGAAGATGCCGCGGTTTCGAGCTTTCCAGTCGACCATGATCAGGATTTTAATTTTGGTAGAAAAGGGAAGAGTGAACATTTGATGTTTCCTAGGAGTAAATCTCAAGCTGTTACAAGTAGTACTACCAAGATCAATAGATTTTCATGAGTTTTTATTCAAATTGTAATTTTTTCTTTCTCTCTAAATTTCATTAATGTAAAATATTTCCATGTTCATTTCAACTTATATGACAAATTGAAAATATGATGCTTTTAATTATAAGTAGATTGAACATCAGTGTCATTATAAAAAAAAATGAGTCCTGATAACCATATTTCTTAATTGTGGCTAAAGCACATATATTATACCTAGTAAAGATAGGATTTGAAATCACAAATTCAAATAACGGTTTTCTTTTATCAAGGTATAACGAAAATATATGTGTAACTCTTTAATTTAATTAGAGTCATATGATTATTGTTATTAAAACTTAAAAAAGATATATAATTTCTTATGTTATTTACGCAATTGATCATGCATTAATTAGCTGATACAGGATTGAAAAGAAGAATAATCTATCCGATACAATGACGATTAGGTCGGAAAGTTGCCAAAAGTCTGGACTTGTGGTTGACGATTTGGCCACCTAATAAATAGATTCACACAAATACTATTCAACTCGTCCATGTATGAGTATTTATAACTTTTCTTTTTCTGCTAATTACTATTTTCTAATTTTTTATAAACCAAACCCGATCTCATCCAATCTCATCTAACAATAGGTAATGCAAACGTCACTCTACTCTATTTTTTCAAAATATCCAATTACGTCAGTCGTCAAAAAATATATTTCATGTTAACTAAGCTAGGTAAAAAACCTTAAAATCATCATTTTTAATTTTAGATTAAGTTTAAAACAATGACCATCAACTTTTGAGTGTTAAACCTCATATTTTATTTGATATTCAAATAAATTCTTTTCACTCACCATATTAGAACAAATGTTTGTAAAGGTAGTTTTCTCCATCGTTTTTAAGTTGGATTCTGACTTTATTTACTAGGTAAACCCAGGGCCGGTCCAATAATTTTTTGGGCCCTGGGCGGAATATAAAAAAGAGACCCTAAAGTAAAAAAAATAATCAAATATATAAAATTCACGTAGAACATGTATTTGTACCCTAAATGAAGATTATGAAAAGTAAAAAACTTACAAGTATATGACACTTACAAGGTTGTTATTTGGGCCTTTTAGCCTCCTCCTTTTCTTTTTTTATTGGGCTTATACATAGATATATATACATAGGCTAATTTTTTTTTGACAATGGGCCCCTAGATTTCGTGGGCCCCGGGCGGTCGCCCTGGTGGCCCAGGCCCAGGGCCGGCCCTGGATAGATAACCTGATATCACAAGTTGTGATGGAGCTCATTAACCTAAACAAATTGTTTTAAAAAGTATTATGAAAACAAAAAATGCAATATTGTTTTAGATTAGTGATTCAAACATATTTTTTGAAAATAATACAATGATCAATCTCTGCCATCTCTAATATCAGCACTAAAACATCAAAATGATGTAAAATTTGGTGTAAACTTTCTCTAATAAACACATTAAAATGGTGTAAAAATTAGGTGCAACACTATTTCTTGCACATTTTACACCAAATTTGGTGTTATACTATTCATCACACCAAATTTATATAAATCTTCCATTTAATATATATCTTATATAAGAAGAAATGATCAATTAATACCAATAATTTTTTAAAGACCAAAAGACATCATATTCGTCATCCATCTCATTTTAATCTAATGGCTAAGATTTAAACAAAAACTCACTTTTATTTAATTTTCTTAAATTAAATTATCACACAAAACGTTAATCGTTAGACGAAACAAAATATACCGTTGCGATCGTCTCGTTATTATTTTTAATTAGAGCACTGATGTTATATATTTTCGGCGTTTTTTTTTTATGGTATTAAAATTATAACGCTAAAATCACATGTGATATTTACATCAATACGAAAAATTTTATAAAAAAGAATTACTATAAAATGTATAAACTACCTAATTTAGAAAAAAAAAATCGAATTTTGACGAGTTTATTTTTTCTCGTTTTTTGACATAAAATATGATATACTAAAATCACATATTATAATGCTAAATCATATGTAATATCATTGTAAATCATATGTGATAGTATTGTAAATCATATATGATATTATGTATGTAAGAATTCAAAAACTCGAAAGAAAGTAACACACATGATTTTAACTCTAAATATGAATTTTATAACACAACAATGTTATACAATGTATAACTTATATGGACCCAGAAAAAAGTTCGAATTTTGACGACTTTTTATTTTTTCGTTTATTGTCAAATGTTGAAATTTGTAAGGCAAAATCACATGTGATTCGAACATTAAATACAAATTTCAAAACTTAGATTTGTTATATTACGTACATTCAACTAGAATCAAAAAGAAAAACAATAAAATAATATGTCAAACTACTGAAATCACATGTGATAAAACAGTCTCCGTAAAACTCATGGGCCCGCTAGTGAGATTTCTGGATAAAGTTATGAGTTCGAGTTTTGGCTCGCCCCCCTCTAGTCGGTGCCCCACTGAGCCAGGAGAGTTGCAAGAGTCATCCTTGTGGGGTGAACAATGACTGGTGCCAAAGACATCCGGGATCAGGGTGTTCCCTCCAATTTACACCTTTTTTTTGATAATATAAAATTTCAAAACGCGTGATATAACCCTGAAATAAATTTCGTCAAAATTATATCGAGTGAGTGCTCTATAGAAAGATAAGAAAATGCTCGTTTTAATGGTGTAATTTATTCATTTAAACATTTAACGTTTATGAGATAATTAATCTTTAAACAAAAAAAACATTTTGGTAGGTTTTTGATATGAAGAATTCTGATTGGTACATTTTGATGTCAAGTTTTTTAATTGTCTTTTTTTTTATCTTAACCCTCTTATATAAATACTAATTATTAAATTAAAAAAGTTATATTGTTGACTTAATCTATTTAGATGTTCGAAAATGAAACAGATGAGTATGTTTTAAATTTTAAAATTTTTTATTGTTATTATTAATTCATATTTGTTATTAATAGGTTTGTAAATGAAGAATTTTATACAAAAATAAAATTGATCTTCGTATTATATATAAAACTAGGGGACACTCGTGCGTTGCACGAGGTCCGGTTGCGTTTTCGTTATACAAAAGAATGTCTAGTTTATAATAAAAATACGAGACAAAATGTCTTCATCTAAAAAGTTAACAGATTACAAAAGTAAAAACATCGAAAAAAAACTTGTTCTTCAATATTATAGCACCTCTTCAGCAGTCATTACCCCGAACCACAACCAGATTGCTTTCCCGGGGGCAGATAGCCATTAACGAAGTCTGGAGCTGCTTATTCACAGGACACCAGCACTACGGGTGCGTTTACTGCTACTTTCGACAGCGAGTAGTATATACTGCTTGGAGGCCGTCCTCCTGAAGTCCAACCCCCGTCTTCCACTTATTCTAAAAACCTTTTCACCGTTCCATTGCCCCAAAGCTTTTTCCTACACTTTCTCTGCCATTAAGTCTTCCCAGTCGTGAACTCACTATCACAATCCAAGCTCCTGCAGCATTACGCTTCCGCATTATTGAAAAGCACCTGAATTACTCGGGGAAAATGGAAATTTCTAAACTAAGACTGGATACTCACATACTGATGGACCTATTGGAACTTGGTTGGAACGGAGATCGGCAGTCATCGAATCTGGAGAATGGAATATCAGAGGTCCGACAATTTGATAAAAACCTTTTATCCAAGTGATAGACCTCCGGCATTCCACTCCCCACATTCGTTGGCTGCCGATCCACCTTCCAACGAAACTCAGGCAGCTCCATCAGCATATAAGCAGTTATTTCCATTTTTCCTAAGCAATTCAAACGTTTCTGAATTCTGTTTATCAATTTGTACAGTACAACAATTTTTTCGTATATAAACACTATCAAAAGATTACGTAGTTATAAAGTCTAAAGTTACCTTGAATGTGGTATGTCATCAGATCACGGGACCAAATACAGTTATTGACGTTGCTCAAAACCATTTGAATTGCTTGGAGAAAATGGAAATCTCCAAAATTAAACTCCGTCCTTACATATTAATGAAGTAGTGCAAGGTTGGCTAAAAGGAAAATCAGTATTCGTCGAAACTGGAAAACGGATTATAGGAGGTAAAACAGGTGGATGGAAAAAATTATCATCCAAATATTTAGCTCGTTGTACCCCGTAGTCAGATTTCGATAGCAACTGATGTTCGTTCCAATGAACCTAAACTGACCTCATCAACATGTCAGTAAAGAGTTTCACTTTGGGAATTTCCACTTTCTCTAAACAATTCAAGTGATTTTAAACTCCGTTGATACTTTGCATAAGAAACACATAGGCATAACGTTTATATGTACTACGTCAGTTAAAGCTAAGCACCTGGCCGCAGTTAAAGAAAAAAGTGAAGGCTGATCAGAAGTAGAAACAGTAACCTCCGAAGCCACAGAGTACACCGCACCCTATGACGTACGTGATTCATGTTCCTAGTTTCTAGCAGCTTTCAGTTTTTCCTCTAACTACGGGCAGCTGCTCAACTTCAACTGACATGTGCCAAAAAAAAAAACACGAAAACGAAGAAGATAAAAGAAACTAAAATTGAACAACCGAAAAAGACAAATTATATAAAGTACCTCGAAGATCAGTCATTATCCATAGTTGCATCATCAAACCTCTAAATGCAGATTAAATATACATTCTTAGACAAATGGATTCGAGTTCCATGTAGGTGAATATTTGTGATTCAACCGACTTCATAAAAAAGATTAGAATAATAAAAACATAAGCTTCATAAAGTTTCAGGAAGTAAAATGATTATGGGGCTCAGATTTATTGACAGTCAAACAAAGTGGACTAATCTACCATGGCTGCAAACCCACTTATCGGTTGCAATGTGATTTCACATTACCATCCGAGTTGCCCTGCCAAGATACAGATAACCCCAACTCTGCTTGAATTCACGCAGACGTACCAAAGAAATTCATCATCATAGCGTCCACTTTAAAAACCCAGAGATCTAAAATAAGCAAAAAAACAACCAAACCCGAAATTTAAACCCGGCGGGAGAAACAGAGGGACGGGGGTAGAGAAAAGACGACACGTAGGAAACACGCGTGAAGAAGCAGGACACGTACAACAAGATTACCCAATCAGACCCAACCTGACCCAAACCCGACCCGAATTAAAAAAAAAACCCAAACCGTTTCTACACTGTAAAAGCCGGAGCCCTAGCCCGACCCAAACCCAACCCTGTCGCGATTCCATAAGCAAAGACGTGATTTGAATAGAAGAAGAATAAAATGATTATGGGGCTCATATTCGTTAACAATCAAACAAAGTGGACTGATCTGTCATGGCTGCAAACCCACTTATCGGTTGCAATGCAATTTGACATTACCATCCGAGTTGCCCTGCCAAGATACAGATAATCTCAACTCTGCTTGAATTAACTCAGACGTGTTAAAGAAAGTCATCATCATAGCCTCTTTATAAAGATCATCAATCAAATGTATTGGTAGGAGAAAATATAATTAGAACATTTATATACACTATTCAGTTAAAGCTGAGCAGCTGGCTCAAGTTAAAGAAAAAAGTGAAAGATGGTCGGAACGAGTAACAACAACCTCCGAAGCCGTAGAGTACACCGCACCCTATGACATCCGTGGTTCCTGTTTCTCGTTCCTAACAGCTTTCACTTCTTTCTCTAACTCCAACCAGACGCTCACCTTTAACCGACACAATTGTCTAAAAAGAAAACACGAAAACGAAGAAGACAGAACAAACCGAAATCGAAGAACTGAAAAAGTTGAATTATGAGGTTGAACTAAAAATTAGGGTTTCCGAAAAGAGGTTTTTAGATTTGAAGGGTTTTGAGTTTGAAAAACCTGAGTACAGAGTCAATGAGGCGACAAAAAAAAAAGTCTCATCACATCCGGACTGCTATATAGTGCGAAAAACACACCACGGCCCGCGACAGTACGAAAACTCAAAGACGAATTTTTTTTTTGCTGACTCAACAACTATGTACCCAAGTTTTTCCAACCAAAAACCCTAATATTCAAATCGAAAAACCTCTTTTTAGAAACCCCAATTTTCAGTTGATACTCACAATGCATCTTTTTCAATCCTTCAATTTCCGTTTGTTTTGTGTTCTACATTTTCATATTTTGTTTTTGGATAATTATGTTATTTAAAAACAAAAATAGACGGAAAAATTTACGCATACAATAGAAAATAAATTAACAACCTCACCATTCTCTTTTTTCAAGCTAAGCTTTGACTGGAACAACATCCTCGGGAGCTTTGATTGGAACAACATGCTCCGGAACAGGTCCTGTTTTCCAAATCCATATTTGCTTACCGGAACAAATAAAAATATTATAAATCATTAGTCGACTAAATTTAGAATAACAAAATTCAACAAATAATACCAGATCTGCCAAGGAGGACGTAACTCTACATTCTTCATACGCCACTGTAAAACAAACTAACAAATGCAGTATTGCAGGAAATCCAAAGCGCATGAAATCAAAAATCCTCTCGAATCCAACAACAAATGAGGACTTCCTATTTTGCTGATTTTCAAAATCATAACAAAGAAATCAGATATCAATATTTGAGTTAATTACATTATTCAGTCTACTATATTATATTTTAATAAAATAATATCATATATTTTTATGTGGTAAATGTATTAAGTTATACCTCATAACACAAATGAAAAAGAACAGCAAAAATAAAAAATGATATTTCCATACCTCCGAACCGACAGCAAAACCTCGACACCTGTTGTTAGAGTCGAGAAGATGTTTGACCTCATTCACTCTAAAGTAACTACAATTCTTCCGATTGAAAAATCGCCGGAAAAAGACAATCCGACAGAAAATACCGTATCTACAAACTAATTGAAAAAAAACAGAAACAACAATTACCTCAAGTGCCTAAAATACTAGTCGGAGACTATCATAAATGAAGATAAAAAGAAGACGTACCGACACCGGACTAGGTCGCTAGAAAAACAGGTAGAAGACCAGCCGGCGACTTCGATACGCAATCCATCGGAAGACCAGCCGGCGATTTCGACATGCAATTAGGGATTCACCTTGGAGAGAGAGGGTTTCACCTTGGAGAAAGAGAAAGAGAAAAAGAAAAGAGAGGCGGGAGAAACAGAGGGACGGGGGTAGAGAAAAGACGACACGGAGGAAACATGCGTCAAGGAGCAGGACACGTGCAGCAAGATTACCCAAACCAACCCAATCCAACCCAAACCCGACCCGAATAAAAAAAACCAACCCGTTTCTACACTGTAAAAGCCGGAGCCCCAGCCCGACCCGGACCCGACCCTGGCGCGATTCCATAGGCAAAGACGGGATTTGAACAGAAGAATAATACTTTGATTTACCTATTTTAGTAAGAAAATCAAAATCTTCTAGTTACAATAAAATATATTAATAGTTTTCGTTCGTTTCATCTTATCTTTCTTTATTCTAATTGCTCTCCTAAATCACCTGATTGAGTTATTAATCTTGCTCAAAAAGACTTATTAATCAACTTTATTTGATGCGGATGTTGCTAAGGTGAGTAGTTTTGTTGACGTTTTACTATAGCCCACAATGTGTTAGTGATATGTCAGTTATATTTATGTCATGTCTTTTTTTTAATTCAAGTACTCAATCAACAATCATAACATAGATTTGCGATTTTTAGTTACAAGAAAATCAAAAGAGAATTTACTTAGGTGTAATTTTATACTGAAATATGTTAACTTTTAAGTTGCATGAGTTGTTGAAGTAAATTCCTCATATGCATATATAAATATGAAATTAATATGAATTTGAATTAAAGTTTGAGATTATGATAATGTTTCACATATGGATCGGGCTTCGATTCTTGGAGACGCAATGGGGTATGTAAAATTGATTTTACGTCAAGTTAGCGAATTTAGCCTCGAACTGTAGTCGTCTTCTTCAAACTCTTTGTTTGCACGTGATACATCTCCTACTTCGGCCAATAAGTTCCACCAGCAACAACCCACGTGCTACCACTCTCCCTCTAAGACCACTCCCATCCGAGCATCACCACGTCGTTTCTCCCCCCCCCCCCCAACAACGCCGTTAACGGCTGGGGGGACGCCGTTCCGGCGGCGTTCCGGTGGTGATGTTTCGGAGGCAACGCGCGTGTTTGGTTTTTTTTTTTTTTTTGTTTAATCATTAAATTCGTAATTTAATAAAAAAAAAAAAAAAATATTACCGTTGGATTTCAACGGCTACTTTTTTTAAAATAAATATTTTTTTTTTTTCCTATAAATACCCAACCAATAACACCATTTTACCCACACCAAATCATATTCTTTCTCTCTAATCCACAAATATGTCGTCAAGAACGTTCAAATTGAATTTGACCGATTCCGACTCTTCCGAAGATAAAACAATTATGTTGATGGCGAAGATTGTCGGAAAGGCTTTTTACGATCAAGAGGAAGCGGAGGAAGGCATCGAATCCTCAAACCCTCGGGCTAAAAAAAGATTTATAAGAGGAAATCGAGTTGGGGCAAACGAACGCCTTATGGCAGACTATTTCAACGAAGATTGCGTTTTCACACCGGAGCAATTCAGACGAAGATACCGGATGAGTAAGCCGCTATTTCTTCGAATAGTCAACGGTATTCTTAACTATCCTCAACTTCCACTTCCTAGTCACTTTAGCTATTTTACATCCCGACTTGATGCTGCGGGCAGACCTAGTTTTACCGCTATACAAAAATGTTCTTCCGCCATGCGTATTTTAGCATACGGAATCACTTCCGATGCATTTGATGAATATCTACACATGGCGGAAAGTACATCAATGGAGGCTTTGGATAATTTTTGTAAATGTGTTTGTGATTTATATACTAACGTTTACTTAAGAAAGCCAACACAAGAGGACATTCAACGTATTTATGCCAAGCATGAAGAAAAACATGGGTTACCTGGGATGCTTGGGAGTATTGATTGTATGCATTGGGCATGGGAGAAATGTCCAATTACATGGAAGGGCCAATACACACGAGGTGATCATGGCCACCCAACCGTAATGCTTGAAGGGGTTGCCTCGTATGATTTGTGGATTTGGCATGCTTATTTTGGTGTCGCGGGCTCTAAAAACGACATTAATGTTTTGAATGCCTCGCCTCTACTTACGGAACTCCTCCACGACACCGCTCCACCTTCTCATTTCGTGGTAAACAACAATCCGTATGAAAAAGGTTATTACCTCGCAGACGGAATCTATCCAGAGTGGGCAACATTTGTGAAATCATTTTCGTATCCACCAGACGAAAAGCGAAAGAAGTTCAAAAAATTTCAGGAAGCTGCAAGAAAGGATGTTGAAAGGGCATTTGGCGTGCTACAAGGCCGATTTTGGGTGTTAAAAAATGCCGGAAGATACTACGAGGTAAACAAGCTAAAACGAGTCATGTATACTTGCATCATATTGCATAATATGATCATCGAAGACAATCAATTTAATATCAGTGACTGCGAGGAATACTATACTCCAATACCACGAGATCAACGAACTAGTCACGAAAGGTGCGAACTACAAATCCGAGTAATGAAAGAGATACGAGATCGTGATGTACACCATGCTCTTCGAAGCGATCTCGTTGAACACGTTGCTACGCTTCCTGATGACTATCGCTTTAGAGAATGATTTCTATTATTTATGTATGTTTTAATTTATGTATGTTTTAATTTCGGTTTTTAAAAATTTAATGTAATCGTGTTAAGTTTATTTCTATGTATTGTTTTTTTTTTAATATTAATCTAAGTTTATTTTTATTAATAATGTTTTAAAAATAATATGAGAAAAAGAAAGAAAATGAAAAAAGAAAAGGTGGTGGGTCCCAGTTTTTGGTGTTATGGATGGGGGTGTTTAGTGGTGTTATGTTAAGTTGGTGTTATGGTGACGTGACAACAAAAAATGGTGTTATTGGTGTTACGAATGGGAGTGGTCTAAGTATCAAAGAAGAGGTTTTTCCATTGACATGCTCTCACCCGGTCAGCCTATTAGGCCATTAGGGTACATTTCTTTCTATCTAATTTCATTTGAGTTTATATATTATTTAAATTAAGAATATGATATTTTACATGCAAGTATTCCGTAAAAGGGTAATGAGCGAAATATAAAAAATATTTTATTAAAATGTATAAAGTCTAAAGCTTTTTATTTAGTATGCATGATCTCAATGAGTTAGATATCAGGACTGTAAGATTAGCATAAATATAGCAAAGTTTGTAGAAAACGAACATAAATAAGTTGAGATTTCAAGTATTAATAAAGGGTAATGAATGTGCCTATGATGTACTATATTAAAAGACATAAATTGAGCAAGCTTTCCATCCACCAAACTAATATAAACATGTTTTTTGATCGAATAGCTTCTAGTGTTACTGATAAATCATAGTACGGATAATCTTTTAGATGTTTAAAAAGAATTTTATTGTGTCAATAATTTAGATGAGGCCAGTTAGAGCATCCGGTGTAGGTGATTTGTCGCTCGTTGTGGCATCGAGAACGAGGCTTAGTCTCTCGTTATTACACCGCCCCCACTTGTTGTGATTCTCACCATAACGAATAGTTGTGTTTTTTTCTAACAGGCAAATAAAATAAAATAAAAAATTTGAAATCATATCTAACGGCTAAAAAAATGCCGTTAGAATTTTTAATTTTTAATTTTTTTTTTTTATTTACCCATAATTTCACCTATAAATATATCCTCATTTTAACCAAAGTCACACCATTTCTCAATCTCATTCTATCTTTATATCTATAATCTCATATCTCATACATTTTACAATCGACAAAATGTCTTCGACGCCCGAGTTTGTGTGCAAAACAGGTGCCATGTTCCACGTTCGAGTTGCCTAATAGTAATTGTCAAAGTAAAAAACATTAGTTGTAAGAACAAGTTCAACCTAATATAGATAGAGACCCTGATCCGATGATTGTAGAAAAAAGACAACTTGTCTTACCTTTAATTTTTTACGGTTCAACTGAAACAATTAACTTTAACCGAATCCCAAGTCGATTCAAAGTGATTTCCGCCCTTCCAACGGGAAAAAAAAAAGTTGTCAAAATTTATTTATTTTTTGTTTTGGAAATTTACCTTTAAATGATTAACTTTACAATTTCAATATCCACCTAAACCTCAAAAAATAAAAGTCGTCGAAAGTATATATGACCACTGCTCTAATTAAAGAGGGGAAAAAGACGGTCGCAACGACGTAATTTGTTTCGTTTAACGACTAAAGGTTTGCGAGATAAATTAATTTAAAAAAAAATGTTGAAAGTGGGTCTTTGATTTTAAACTAAATCATTAGATTGAAATTAAATAGATGATGGAGATTGAGTCTTTTATACCTTAGAAAATAAATGGTTTTTAAAAAACTTTTACTTATAAAGCATTACTATATATGTCTTGGTATTTGATATATTCGTGTTTTTCTTTCCTATTTTCTCGTTTTTCTTTTTATATATACAAATATATATATATATATATATATATATATATATATATATATATATATATATATAGAAAGAGGTTCTTATAAACCAAAAGTTAAAGTAAAATAAGTAAAAAAATATGAAAAAATAATTTATTATCTGTGTAATTTTGTATTATGTTTATTTATTCAATTATAACAAACTTTAAAAAAGCAAGTTTTGATATGCATCAAAATATATGTCTTTTAGGGAGTGTGCATCAAATTCTTTGTTTTTGTGCTGTAAATATTCAAATTTGATGCACAACGCTAAAACTACCCATTTTACGATGTACAACAAAACTTCGTTTTTTAAAGTTTGAGCTATGGTTAAAATGAACGATAATCCAAAATATCTAAAGTCATAAATTATCTTTTAATTTTTTTTTACTTATTTTAACATAAGGTTTGTTTTACAAGAACCAACTTATATATATATATATATATATATATATATATATATATATATATATATATATATATATATATATATATATATATATATATATATATATATATATATATATATATATATATAGAGAGGTTGATTCTTATAAAACAAACCTTAAGGTAAAATAAATAAATAAATAAAAAAAGTCATCGATAACGTTAGGAATTTTGTATTATCGTTCATTTTAACCATATTTTAAACTTTAAACAAGGAAGTTTTGTTATGCATCAGAAAAATGGGTAGTTTTATTGTTATGCATCAAATTTGAATATTTAGTACACAAAAACAATGAATTTGATACACAAGCCCTAAACCTCGTATATTTTGATGCATTTCAAAACTTTCTTTTTTAAAGTTTGTTATAATCGTATAAATAAATATAATACAAAATTACACATATCAAAAATTATGTTTTCCTTTTCTTTTAGTTATTTTACTTTAAATATTGTTTTAAAAAAACCTGTTATATATATATATATATATATATATATATATATATATATATATATATATATATATATATATATATATATATATATATATATATATATATATATATATATATATATATATATATAAGAAGAGGTTCTTATAAAACAATATTTTAAGTAAAATATATAAACTTCGTTGTCTACGTTGATGATTTAAACATTATTGGAACAACCACTTAAATTAATGCAGTAATAGTACTTTTAAAGAAGGAATTTGAAATGAAAGACCATGGAAAAACCAAATATTGTCTTGGTTTACAAATTGAGCACATACATAATGGAATACTTGTACATCAATCAAATTATACCGAGAAGGTTTTTACATGTTTCAACATGGACAAGGCAAATCCTTTAATCACTCCAATGGTTGTTAGATCACTCAACATTGACAATGATCCATTTCGTCCTTGCGAAGAAAACAAAGAAGTTCTTGGTCCTGAAGTACCATATCTAAGTGCAATTGGAGCTCTTATGTATCTTACTAATTGTACTAGACCTGATATTTCTTTTGCAGTTAATTTGTTAGCAAGATTCAGTTCATCTCATACCAAACGACATTGGAACAGAATCAAACATGTTTTTCGATACCTTCGAGGGACTGTTGATTTGGGTTTATTTTATTCTAACAATTCCAAACAAGGATTGATTGGTTATGCAGATGTAGGTTATTTATATGATCCTCATAAAGCTAGGTCTCAAACTGGATATGTATCCATGAATGGAGGTACTACAATTTCATGGCGTTCTCATAAACAAACTCTAGTTGCAACATCTTCAAATCATGCTGAAGTTATTGCACTACATGAAGCTAGTAGAGAGTGTGTATGGTTAAGATCGATGACACAACTTATTGTGACCTTTTGTGGAATAG
The DNA here is from genome assembly GCA_910822075.1 of Senecio squalidus. NCBI lineage: Eukaryota > Viridiplantae > Streptophyta > Magnoliopsida > Asterales > Asteraceae > Senecio > Senecio squalidus. The sequence goes on along the minus strand of CAJVGC010000001.1, from coordinate 23,126,739 downwards.
AGACGGACAAATTTGCTACTCTGATCTATGAAGATAATGCAGCTTGTGTCGCACAAATGAAGGAGGGGTATATCAAGAGTGACAAAACTAAACATATACCACCAAGATTTTTCTCATCCACACGAGACCTTATAAAGGATGATCAAATTGAAATGAAATATGTTCAATCTAGCAACAATTCAGCAAATCTTTTCACGAAGGTACTTCCCACTGCAACTTTCGGAAAACATGTCTATAACATTGGAATGAGACACTTGCGAAGCATGTGACGGTTGACAGATGTCAACATGAGGGGGAGTCAACTATACGTTGCACTTTTTTTCCTTTAGCTAAAGATTTTTCCCTTAATGAGGCAGTTTATCAATGTTGAACTCTGTTGAAAATTGGCATCGAAGGGGAGTGTTGTGAATTATTAATCTTTGCTATTTGGATTCATACATTTTCAACTCTATGTATTATACACAACAACTTACTTGTCTCCTATAATTACCCTATTATGTAAATTCAATAGTAATTGTAGTTAGTATAAATATACATCTAATGTAAAGATGAAAAATGCACCATATACACTTTCCTAAGTGATATAATACTTTCTCCCATCTCCAATCTTTGTTATTCTTTTACAAAATTAGTTAAGTTATTATTAATCTCGTCATAATATTAGTAAATTTATAACAAACTCTCATATGTTTAAATAAATTTTTATAGCTTACATATTTCAGCGAGAAACTTATACTTTTCATATACATGAGTCTACATCCCCACTTGGTCAATTAGTCTCACGTTTTTTTTTTATCGAGGTAGCAATTATAACCCAACGGGTTACATAGGTAATATCTATTCTTTGAAAACTCATCAATTATAACTCAACTAGTAATAGAGGTAATATATATTCTTTGAAAACTCACAAAGATATTGAAAACAATAAAGAATAAGATATACATGAAGGTGACAAGATTTATATATGGTAAAAAGCAGCCCATATAAAATATTGGTAAAGATTAAAGACTCAAAGGAAAATGTTATAGGTCGGACGTGTAAAAGTTATCATAATCCACTCATAGTATATTTAAATGCTTCCTAAATCAATTTACAAAATTCTCATTCTGTTTGTAAAAAAGTACATGATTTCATAGTATAGAACATTGAGAAAACTTGCAGCAAATTTCACAGTGGAAGTCTTAGAACATAAATAACCCATGTATGCATAACAAAAGAAAACACATACGAAGTTTTAAAACAAAACACAATACAACACACAACATTTAACACAACTAGCATGATTTCTAAGCTCCAACATCATCTTCATTACTTGGTTCGTCTCGGAATACCAACGTCCTTTTCTTTGAAGCACGAGTGCCAAATTCATCACTTTGTTTCATGTTTCTCACTTTGTTTTTGCTTGAACATAGTCATCTTAAAACTGTCATCCGAATCACCATCCTAAAACATAAAAAAAAAAATCAAAGTCCTCGTTAACGAATTTCTAATGTTTATTCTATAAAAAAAATGCAATTTACCTAATCATCGGATATGACAATAATTTTATCCGAGTTCAAACTATACCTAAATCGGCCATGTTAATTCCGGATCGAACACTTTCTCCAACATTTCCATACTCCAAAATCAACTTCTTACCCTCACTTAAACTTCCACTCTTGATTTCATTAAACATAATTATTGATGATAATTTGTATGATATGTAGAAAAAATAGGCTACTAATAAGGTAAAATTTATGGCTGCATATTATATAAAAAGTATAATCAAATAGAAGTATTAAAACGGTTTTCATGACATGATACTAAACTACTCGATAAAATGATTTCACTTGGATCATAGATTATCAACATCTAATCAACGCCTTAAAAGCATAAGCGACATGATCAAATGAGTATTAAAAATAGGGAATTATGATATCTGAGATCAAAAGTTAGTGAGTTCATACGATCCATAATGAAAGTTAACCTCCTAGCGGTTACTTACCAAAAACCGTACATATATAATAGCAAAAAGAAAAAAAGAAAAAAAAGTCAGATGTTCATCTTTATTAATATAAGTTTTACCTATAAATCTTTCAATCAACCAAACTTTGAATAAAGAATTTAAAAAAGTAGGAGTTATATATATATATATATATATATATATATATATATATATATATATATATATATATATATATATATATATATATATATATATATATATATATATATATAGGGGTGGGTTAATGTAAAAAGATTTTAAAATAAAAAGGATAAGAAGCAATCTTGGCCACTCATTTAGTCAACAAGAAGGGCATCCAAAAAAGTCAACGCGGTGGCATTTTCGTAATAATTTCCAACTTTCATGCCCTTTTGGTAATTCGCATAACTTTTTTTTTTTTTTTTTTTTTCATTTTCCCAAATTACCCATTTTTTTAATCTTTGTGCATAACTATTTCAATCTTTGTGCATCGATTTTCTTGTGTATCGATTTTATCAAAATAACGTGTGTATTGATTATACAAAACATATCCACCGCCGGAAAATCAATCCACCAAAACAAAACAATCAATCCACCAAAACAAACAAAACATGTGCATAAAAAAACATATGCATAAAGAAATCAATATGCATAAATATCAATCCACCGAAACAAATAAAAACATGTGCACCGGACCGGAAACATGTGCACCGGAAATATATTCACAGATAGGTATAGAATTTGAATTAAAAAACAAAATCTGACAAATCACCGCCGGAAAACTAAGCTTTTATCTTTACAACTAAGCTGTTATCTTTACAAAACCCGTAAATCATCACAAATAATATTACAAAACCTGTAAATCATCATCACAAATGGTAACCGCCGGAAAACTGAAGCTCGCCGTCCCCGTCCCCATCGCCACCTGAAGCTCGCCGTCGCCGGAAACCACCGGCAACAGTCGCCGGAAACCACCAACATCTCCGCCGCCGAAACCGCCGCCAATCGAAACCTCACCATTACCACTACTATTACAACTACTCAAATACGAATTAGATCACGATTAATATTAGGAATTAAACTTTATGATTTATGATAATCATTATTATTTGACCTAGCTCTTAAAACACCAGAGTATTCCATTAAAGTAGTTACAGGTGGTTATAGAAACCTGATAATCGGAAAGAGAGGATTAGACGGAGACGACGGCGTTCTCAGCGATGAACTCCGGCGTATCGTCGGAGATGTAGGGTTTGAATTTGAATTATTATCTGAATTTGTTGAATCAACGTTTACACTGTTGTTGTAGCCATTAATCTACTCATGTCATTCACCGGTTAATTCTACTTTTTGCAACTCCGGCACATCGCCTGAAACCTGCAACTCCACCACCATCTCCGCCACAGTCGCCTTCGTCGCCTTCGCCGCCTGAAACCACCAGCAACAGTGATTTACAGTGAGAGCAGATCGGAGCAGATCGGTGGAGGAGCAGATCTACTTTTAAGAGAGAGAGATTTTTTAGTTGATCTAGGTTGATTTTGGGATTTAAAATCAGATATGAAATTTACGTATAAAATGACCATTTTGCCCCTTCACGGGTTTTTTTTGGGTTTTTAATTTTGGGACACGTGTCAGCACATAAACCCTCCCTATCCTTTTTATTTTCAAATCCTTTTTATTATATCCTAATTCTATATATATATATATATATATATATATATATATATATATAGGGTGAGGTTCAATGAGATCCTCAATTTGCTAGGGATCCAGTGATCCACTTTTCACCCACACATTTTCCCCTTAATACCTTTTTTTTTTTTTTTTTTTTTTTTTTTTGCTTAACTTTTTTTTTTTCAAAATCACATGTGATTGTTTTGTAAAAAATTGAAATTACATATGATTTTCAAAAACCAAAATTTATAAATTTTAAAATCACACGTGAATTTTTTTTTTTTTTGGAAAATCACATTTGATTTTCAAAAACCAAAATTTATAAATTTTAAAGTCATATTTGAAATATTTGTTTCTCGAAAATCACATGTGATTTTATAAGCAAAATAGTTTGTAGATTAAAAATCACATGTGATTTTACCCATAAAAGATTTGTAGATTGAAAATCACATTTGATTTTTAAAAGTAAGATTGAAAATCAAATGTGATTTTCGGAAGAAAAAAAAAAGTAAATAAAAAGGTAAAAGAAAAACGTAAAAAAAAAAATTAAAAAAAAGGAAAAAGAAAAAAAAAAAAAAAAAAAATATAAGAAAAAATGGGTGGTTAAAAAGTGGATCCCTAGATCTCTAGAAAATTAAGAATCTCATTTGAACCCCAATCTATATATATATATATATATATATATAATATATATATATATATATATATATATATATATATATATATATATATATATATATATATATATATAGAGAGAGAGAGAGAGAGGGATATGTATAAATAGGAAGAACATCAATCAAGGTGAACTGGGTTAGGAAATAAAAAGAAGTATGTGTGCGTGTGTGAATAATAAAATAAAAGAATATATTTGGTCATTTCAAATGAATAAAGGACTATAGATGATAAAAAAAAGTCATATCATAAATATCGTTGGTGCTAAAAAAGTTATAAAAGTAAGATTTGTTATTATTTATGATATTCTTCTTTTATTCAAATGTCGTCGTTGCCTTGGTTTTTGTGTCCGGGTCGGGTTTGGGTCGGGTTGGGTATTAATCTGGTTGGGTTTTTTTTGTGGGTTTGGGTTTGTTTCCGGATCGTCCACCTGTCTTCCTTCACCGTCCACCTGTCTTCCTTGATTACACATGTCGACTACGTGTCTTCCATATCGTCGTTGCCACCACTTGCTTTTTTCTCTAAACGCGCTACAGAAATATTCTCTCTCACTCTCTCTTGAAAATGAAACCCTAGATCTGTACGCCGAATCGCCTTCATCTGCTTAATTTCCGGCTAATTCACCGTCGAATTGTTGAACGAAGAGCTATGTCAATAGAACGTTTGGCCAAATCAATGACATGGGGAGGGCATGTACGAAGAGCAAAATAGAGTTTAGAAATACCAACACAAGTTCGGGTAAGCAACAACTCCAATTGGGGATCATTAGTCTTAGCAACCTCGTCCCTAAGCTCGATGATCTTGGCCACTCTTTTCATCACAAGTGCACTACTAAAACTAATATCAACACTGACGGGTCCACCAAGTAGTTTGATACCATGTGAAGGCCGAGCAATGTTGGGAGGGAAAAATACCTACATGCTTGCTTATGGGGTCTAACGTTGGCCCAAAGACTTCAGTTTTATCAACATTAAGATGCAAACCGATACGAGGGCCGTCATCCATGATCAACTTCAAAACCTCCCCCACAACCAAGGTATCCCCAATAATAGTACCGACATCTAAGTACTAAGCATGCATACATAGATTAAATGAGTCTCTCATTTTACAAATCAAGGGGTGTAACACAAAAGCAAAAAGCAACGGGCCAAGGGGGTTACCCTGTTGCACTCCCTGGCAAGACCATATAATGTGTTCCCAAAATATAATTTAGCTGGATTAGAATAAAAGAATTCTATTCAACGAGAAATAGCAGGACATCGAAGACGAACTTATACAAACTTATGTTTCATATTTATATATTATTCCCATTTATACATTTTGAGTATTTGAAATGTATCATTTATACATTTTGAGTATTTGACAAAACCTTAACCTTGTTCAAATAAAAATGTGTTACTGAAAGTGTTTATATCAAAGTGTTTAGTACTTACCAATATCAAATCAAACATTTATCCCAAATTGATTATTGATGTAACGAAAACCCATTAATGTAGCTTCGGAACCATTTGATTCTCAGCCAATGACTAAAGGACATACACTAGTGAGATGATAAGGACAAATGTCAATAAACGTTGCCAATGACTAAGGATATAGGAGGAAGCAACATTTTGGAATGATATAACTATTCATCATAGAAACTAGCAACTCCACCTATTTTTGAGCTATTGAATTAGGCGATCCGAAAATCCATTTCTTTCTCACTCCCTTCTATCAGAAAAGGAGGCTTGACTCTGAAATGGTGGTAAGGCAAGCTGTATGTATCTAGATAGAAGTAGACCTAGAGCTCTTGGGCTTTAAGGGATAGGGCAGGTTTGGAACCCTAACCCAGACCAGGAAGGGAACTATATCCTATAAGACTATCACACACGAGACTCGACTGGGCTCTCATCGAGACTAAGTCACTTCCCTCTTCATCGCTCCCCCCCCGATCCCGATCTCCCGTTTGAGAATAGCGTAGGTGAGAGAGGTTCTACCCGATACAACTGGCTATCCCCCTTCCCCTCTATTGCCTCTTTCACCCCAAAACCATAATTGGCTATCTTAGTTAGGCTATCCGACTGAACTGGATGGATCCACTTCTCATCCACTACCGCGTGTAAGAGATAGGCTCTCCAATGAAAGCGGATCCACATCTCCTCTACTATCCTTCCGTTCCGACTAGCTTTCGTTCTCTCGTTCGTAGCTTATTCTACTTTCTTGATCCCACTTGCAACTAAACTTTTGAGCTGATTGGGTTGGTGTTTAGTGTTTGGTCTTTTCCCATGCTTTCCGTTGGTCAACAACCAACAAAAGTTATCGTTTAGTTCTTCACTACTCCTACAGAAAGGACCCTCTTTCTGTCTGGAGGGAATGAAAAAAAAAGATGGAAAAAAAAGGAAATTATATTCTACTTAAGACTCTGAAATCCTTCTGTGAAATAGCGCAGGGGGAGTATGAACTGGAACTAGACCAGGCCCATTGTAAATGAGTACTTGCTACGGGTGAAGGAGTAAAGAGTTTCAAGAAAAAATATCCTTAATGCGACTGCGGGAAGGCTGTTCCTGCTACATTTCGCTGGGGAAGAAAGAAGGAATTGAGTCCTTTCACATTATCACGGAAAAAGGGGATTGCCTATTAGTCAATTTTGACTGGAAAAAGACCTGGAACCCCATACCCTCTCATTCACTTACTATAGGCCGAGGAGCGTAGATTTATCTTACTTTTTATAAATGGAAAAAGAGACATAAGTCACGCATTCGAGCAAGAGCCTTTGCCTTTCTTCGCTATGTAAATAGAGGGCCGGAGGAAGAAGTGCCAGAATCTCAACAAAAGAATTAAGGTGATAGAGTCTTACAGGAGACGCCAGGCTTCAGAATTGAATGGAACGATTCCTCTCCCTTGGTTGCCTTCACTGCCCGTGAATCCCTTCTCTTTTTCTATTCCAGTAGTCTTATGCGGTCTGGTCTGTCCATTAGTTGCTTAACTCATAGTAGTTAGGAGGTTGTTGTCCTAATAATGTAGCGGAGTGTGCTCCTTATCCTATTACTCATCTATAGGGCTATCACCCTATCTTTCCCTGTCTCTGCCTTTCTTTCCTAGTCCTGAGTTTTTCTTCTTGACTATTGCTTGGGATTGGGTTTGACACTATTCAATACTAAATATCTACTCGTGGAGGGAGGGGAGGCAATAGATTCATCTTAGGCGGTAAGTGAAGGAACTGTAGGGCTTAGGGCAGCGAGTGAGTGATATCGCATATTTATATAACTATTTATATGCGATATTGTGTCACATTTCATAGTAAACATGATGGATAGGATAGGTTTTTACATTTAATTGTGTGGAAAAGTGTTTTTATCTATTTTATAGGTTTATATGATTGGGAAGTGGAAATGGTGGAAGAAATGAGCTTAAAAGACGAAAAATAGTGAAATATGACGAAGGGAACGTCGCAGTACCACCTCCACCGTTTTGATCATAACTTCTTCATACGATGTCCGATTTAGGTGATTCAAATTGGAGAATAAAGAAGAAAGAGAGAGCTACATTTTGTAAAAACTAGAATATGGAAAAAATGCCCGGGGGACGCCCGTCCTGCTTGTGGGACGCCTGTCCCACGGGAATTTCAGACGCAACGATTTTATCTTAAAATAATACAAATGGATAATTACAAGGAATTGTAATACGAGTCGAATACGTTTTCTACACGATTTTTGCCTATAAATACAAGACAAATTCATCCAGATTTTTCATCATTCAATCATCATTAATTAAGTCTAAAGCTGGAGTTCGAGTTTAGAAGCAAGATTTCAAGCTAGGAGTTTTCGTTTTCGTTCAACGTCGGTCACGACACGTTTCGGTTTTTAGTTTGTTTCTTGTTTCCTTTTTAGACTTTATTTTTCCAGCATGTTTTCTCTTATTATTAGTTTTATTTTGAACATGATAATGAGTAGCTAAACTATTTTTATGCTTGTTTGAACAACGGATCCTATTTGATGTTTATTTAACGTTTTCGATTGTTTTATGTTTTTGTGTTTAACCGTCGATCCTTATTTGCTTAAATTTTAATATTTTATCGTAGTTGTTTATATTTAATTTGTTTAATCAACATTCTAGGTATTCGGAAGGAATCTAGATAGGTTAGATAAGTTTTATGAATTAATCGGTCGGTCTATAATCGATTTAAAATTATTAAGATTCGGAAGGACTTAGTAATAACAACTTAGGTAATTAAAATTAAGTGAGTAGGTCTAAGTATTAAGATTCGGAAGGACTTGATAGTTAGAGGAGTTATTCGGAAGGAAACTCTATAAGGTTAAATCACTAAAAACAGGCTTGATACTTATTGCTTGATTATTAATATTTATTAACTGTATTCGGAAGGAACGGTGTAAGTAGAGATAATTAAAGTTAATAAAAGATTCGGAAGGACTTTTATTATATCTTAGAAGTTGAAACAACAATCGATCTCGTAAAATTAACGGAAAATAGGTGAAGTGTCAAACAAGTGTAATATCTCTTTATTTGATTTAATCAATTACTTTTCGCTAGACTTTAATTAATCACTCTTTTTACTAATTACTTGCAATTTTAGTTACGATAAAAAAAACCCCCAAATACTCTTAGTATTATTTATTCGAATATAAAAACAAATTAGTCCCTGCGAACGAACCTTACTTACCTTTAAACTATATTATATACGGATAGGTCCACTGTCTAGAAGTGTGTAATTACGTGAAAAAAGTAGGTTTAAAATAAGACTAGATTTTACACATCAAGTTTTTGGCGCCGCTGTCGGGGACTGATTTTTAGTTTTTGTTTCGAATTTGTGATACGATCCTTTTGAGTATTTATTTACTTGGAAGTTACTTTTAATTGTTATTACACCGGTGCGTTTTACGGTTTTCTTGTTTCTGTCTTTGTAGGTATTCAGGTAGTGGATGAACACGAGGGCTTCGGGATTACCACTCGCGAGTCCAAAATCCAATCCAGGAGTATCAAAGAAGCGAGGCAAGAAGAAAGGAAACATATTGATTCAGACACCACCAGGTTTTGGACCGTTCTCGCCAGTAAAATTTGAAGATATTTCATCTTCAGAAGGTGGAGGAAACACTACATTTCCGGAGGTCGAAGAAATAATTTGTGAAGACAAACCGGAACCGCAACCAGCTATGGATCCTTTGGACACACCGATGCACCGACGGGCCGCAGCTGTAGCAGTGCCACCCACCCGAGGGTCGGCAATCACCACCCCGGACTTGGGTGAGGATTTTGTTGTCAAGGGTCACCATCTCAAGATGATCCAAGACAACACGTTCGATGGGCGATACAATTCAGATCCGCATAAACACATAGCCAAATTCAACGAGCTTTGTGAGATGTTCAAATATGGTCAAGGCAAAAGCGATGGTGTCAAACTCAGATTGTTCCCTTCGTCTCTCACCGAAGATGCGAAGATTTGGTTCGAGGAGCTAGAAGAGAATTCTATCACCACATGGACACAAATGCGCGAGACCTTCATCAAAAGATTTTTCCCACCCGCCTTGGGTAGGAAATTACTTAGAGACATCAGAGGATTCCGACAGGAAGATGGAGAGACTTCCACTGAAGCATGGGCTAGACTAAAAGAGATGCTGAGAGGTTGCTATGGTCACGGATTGGGCAAGGAAAACATAATTGAAATTTTCTTCTACGGGTTAACCAAGGAGTCTCAAAACGAGTTGGATCTAGCTGGAGGAGGAGATTTCATGTACAAAACCACCAACGAGGCATACAACTTAATGGAAGACAAGCTAGTCATAAGCCTATCAAGGGAGTATCGAGACGATGGTCGAGGCCGAAAACACAGAGGACAAGTTGCTCAAGCTGAGAGTAGCTATGAAATATCTTCTGTAGTTCAAGAGGTCAAGTTACTAGCGGATAGGATTGATAAGCGCTTAGGAAGGATAGAGAAGGACATGCACTTGGTGAAGAATGGATGTGAAGGATGCGGAGGACCTCACTATGCTAGTGAGTGTAATCAAGTGGAGGATGCTAACTACTTACAGTATGGTTATCCTAATCGGGGATCAAATTGGCAAAACCGCGGAGGTAACTACAACCGCGGTGACAATCGAGACAACGGATGGCAAAGAAACAACACACTTTCCCCACCACGACAAAGATACGATCCACCGAAAAACGAAGATGAAGATCCAAGCATGAAAGATCTTTTGAAATCGTTCATCAACACCCAAAAATCAACCAATGACGATGTCCGTAACCAAATTAACGATGTCCGTAACCAATTCAAAGTTTTAACTGATCAAATCGAGCAAGGACAGAGAAATCAGCAAGCAGCACATCAAGATTTGGAGAGAAGGTTCGATAGGATGAGCGAGCGGATCTCAAATCGACCACCGGGCCAAATACCGAGCAACACTCAACCAAATCCACGACCACAGAATCAAGGAAATACTTCCAACAATCAGGGACCGAAATATCAACCTCCTAACATGAGAGAAGAGCATGTAAATGCAATCACTACACGCTCGGGACATGCTTACGGAGGAGATCAAGACGAAAATGGAGGAAAACAGTCAGGTGGTGCGCAGCACCAACCTACCAGTGCGCAGCACCGACCAGAAAAGATGTCCGGTGCGCAGCACCAATGCACTGGTGCGCAGCACCCAGCCTCTGACCAAACTGGTGCGCAACACCGATCTGCTGAACCGATTATTGACGATTTCGAGATCGAGGACGATGAGGACGAGGCACCACAAGTGCAACCCAAGGCCAAAACACCTGAACCAGTGGAGGAAGTTCCAATCAAAGCTTATAAGCCACATGTTCCATATCCTCAACGATTACGAAAAGCGAGAATGCGGGAGCAGTACGGTAAATTCTGTGACATGATTAAATCTGTTAATATTAACGTTCCTCTTGTTGATTTGATTGCAGGGATGCCAAACTACGCTAAATTCATCAAGGAGTTGGTCACAAACAAGGGAAAGTCATCGGAGGAGCAAGCCGCTTTCTTAAACGCAGAATGTTCCGCTTTGGTGAAAAATTCGATACCACCAAAGTTGGATGATCCAGGGAGTTTTCTTATCCAGTGTAATTTCAGTAACACTTATAGTTGTAGTGCATTGGCCGACTTAGGAGCTAGCATAAATTTGATGCCACAGTCATTATATGCTAAACTTGCTTCGGGAGATTTAAAACCTACCAAAATGAGTATCCGATTAGCCGACCGATCATTTCAATATCCGTTAGGAATTGCTGAGAACATGCTAGTAAAAGTAGGAAAATTCACCTTCCCTGTTGACTTTGTGATTCTAGAAATGGATGAAGATGTCACTGTTCCACTTATTTTAGGTCGACCATTTTTAAACACTGCGGACGCAATTATTCGTGTAAAAGACAGGGAAATTTCACTGGGGATTGGGGACGAACGAATTTCATTTTCTGTTAATAAAGCCCGAAAACATTCTTACTCCACTGATGCAACCTGTTTTCGTATTGACGTTTTTGATGAAATGTTTGATTTAGATGTGCAGGAAATGCTTGGAGGACAAGTTGAAGTTGACGATGAGGGAGATGAAGAGCTCGAGGACTTTGATCCAATCTTGAAAATGGAGTTGGAGGCATTTGAGAAGAATTCTACAAGCATGACATTTGAAAAATCCGACCCGGATTTAGACTTATTAGAGATAGAATTTTTAATAAATAATCCGGGTGCAACATTTTTGGTTGGAAGAAGTTCATTAGAGGAAAAGCTCGAAGACTCTGACTCGATGTCGACAAAGGAGCTCGCGGAATTGGACAAATCGAACCCACACATGAAGCGTACAATATCCGATTCAAGTTTGGGGGGACAATGTCACGGTATCTCTCACGACCCTTTTGATTTATTTTCTCTAACTTGTCAGGGAAAGGAAGATATTTTGCAGGAATTTGAGGATATCGGAAATGACACATCGCGGAGCGAGTTTAAGACGGAGGAATTTAATGTGAGAAAATGTGATAACGTGTGCGAGTTCTTAAAACGAAGGGATGACGAGTTACTATTTTCCGAGGCTCGAGAGTGGCATGACGCTTGGGTAAAGCGAAATAAGATGCTTGATGTTGGAAAGGAAGCATTTCTTCTTGGAGATCATTTTGGACATGAGTCGGAGGATGGATTGGTACTTTTTGGAAATCACGTGGGAAAGAAAGGCGGGAGTAATCTCGACCTTTCCATGAAGGCATAAGTCGAGGCATATCGAGTCAAGCTAACGACTCGATCGAAAAATTAGCGCTTCTCGGGAGGCGACCCGGGTTTTATTTTCCCTTTTTCGTAGTTAAAATTTTCCATTTTCTTTTATCTTTATTCTTATTTAGTATTCGGTGTTTTTAACATTTTATTTTGCAGTTTCAGTTTTTAGGTACCAAGAAAATCAACGAAAAAACCAAAAAATTTTATAAAACCGAAAAAAAAAAAAAAAAAATTTAAAATTTTGTAAATTTTTTTAAAGTTATTGTTTACACATGATTTCCAATTAGAAAATAATAAATAGTGTACTATTTTTTTATTCCATCGTAATTTTTTTTTTTCCATTTTTAAGTTTAATTTTTATTTCGTCACCTTTTCTTTAGGACTTTTTAACCTTTTACTTTTTAGTTTTTATTTAGCTAGGTAATTAAAAAAAAAAAAAAAAAAAAAAAAACGAAAAAAAAATCTAAAATTTTGTAAAGTTATTGTTTACCATTTTCCTCTATTAGACTTTAAAAATAATAGACTATTTTTACTATTTTTATTCCGTCGTAATTTTTAATTTTTATTTTTATTTTTTATTTTTCTTTTTTTTGACTTTAATATTTGTATTTTAGTTTTTATAGATTTGAAGTGAGTTCAGCAACCGGTTTTGGGACGGGCATTCAGTTCGGCATACCTTTTCACCGAAAATTTTTCGATATCTACGACCGGGTTCTACTTTCTTCTTTTCTTATTTTGTATTATTTTTTCTTTTTAGATTTTATTTTTGTAGCAATTTCCCTTAGTTTTGAGTCGTAAACACATTAGGGACAATGTGTTACTTAAGTTTGGGGGGGTCATCGGGAAATTTTACATTTTATTTTTCGACCCTTAGCTTAGTTTCCATCATGTTGAATTGTGTTATTTTTGTATATTTTTGAGTCAGAAAAAAACTAGAAAATTAAAAAAATTGAAAAATTGAAAAATATAAAAAAATATAACGTGTCTAGTCGGTAATACCTTAAACTTTAAGCATAACCAGACGCATTTGATACCCTACTCGAGAAAATAGTGAGACTTTTGAGCCTATTGAAAGCATTTATTTTTAATGCTACTTTTTCGTTTCTTTGAGTGTGCCGATGGTTGATGACTTTAGAACTTGACATTGTTATACATTTCGAGACCACATATGAGCAATTGCATTAGGGTAACTTAGTGTGATTTGGTACAATGATAGGGGCAAATTAGGATTAACCCATTTGATTAGCCATTTTTCGTTTCTTTTTATATATTTTCCGCCTAACCCTTGTAACACTTACTTTTAGTGTTAGAAACTCTAGTTAAACCACTTTGCGCCTAAACCGTTTCGTTTCTAAACACCACTATTATATTATTTTGTACACTCGCCTTATTTTCGTTTCTTTTTAGATTAAGTCCGAACTTAGATTTTGATTGCAATTATTATATTAAGTAAAGTGAAGTTTATTAAGGCATGGAAGAAAAGTATCGATTTTTATTGCCTTGTATTATTTGTATTTGGAGAAATAGTTGAGAAAAAAAATATATTATTAGCCTTTTGAGCATGTGTACTTACCACGAGAAAAAAAAAATTATTTTGTAAGGCATGTACTAGGCTAAAGAAAAAAAAAGAGAAAAGAGTGAAAAAGAAAAAAATCGAAAAAACAGAAAAGCGAAGAAAAAAATTAGTTGTAGATTTTAAGAGAAGTAGTGTATTATGAGTCGTGTATTATTTATGATACATGTATATTCGGAGGAGAAGAAAAGTATAAGTTGAAGGAAAATTGAGCAATCCAGTACGTTAGAGATTATATTTAGTTCGGATTTAATCTAAGTTGTATTATATTATTTAACCCATTTACACTCCATATTATATATTATTCACATGTCTTTACCTGTACGTTATAACCCGAATAAAAGTCCCCGTTTAGTTGTACCTAGACTCTAGTGGTGGAGAAGTGATACTTTATCAAGCCTATGATAGAATATTCACCATGACTGAGCAATTGAGCGATTCTACAGAGATATTTTACACACCCTTTTAGATTAGTTTGAGAGATTGTGTGATTTCACTTCCATAAAAATCGTGAGGTGTTTGGTTATGTTATTTTTGGCTTTGATAAATTAATTTGAAAACAGTTTTTGCTTGAAGGCAAGCAAAAAGGCAAGTTTGGGGGGATTTGATATCGCATATTTATATAACTATTTATATGCGATATTGTGTCACATTTCATAGTAAACATGATGGATAGGATAGGTTTTTACATTTAATTGTGTGGAAAAGTGTTTTTATCTATTTTATAGGTTTATATGATTGGGAAGTGGAAATGGTGGAAGAAATGAGCTTAAAAGACGAAAAATAGTGAAATATGACGAAGGGAACGTCGCAGTACCACCTCCACCGTTTTGATCATAACTTCTTCATACGATGTCCGATTTAGGTGATTCAAATTGGAGAATAAAGAAGAAAGAGAGAGCTACATTTTGTAAAAACTAGAATATGGAAAAAATGCCCGGGGGACGCCCGTCCTGCTTGTGGGACGCCTGTCCCACGGGAATTTCAGACGCAACGATTTTATCTTAAAATAATACAAATGGATAATTACAAGGAATTGTAATACGAGTCGAATACGTTTTCTACACGATTTTTGCCTATAAATACAAGACAAATTCATCCAGATTTTTCATCATTCAATCATCATTAATTAAGTCTAAAGCTGGAGTTCGAGTTTAGAAGCAAGATTTCAAGCTAGGAGTTTTCGTTTTCGTTCAACGTCGGTCACGACACGTTTCGGTTTTTAGTTTGTTTCTTGTTTCCTTTTTAGACTTTATTTTTCCAGCATGTTTTCTCTTATTATTAGTTTTATTTTGAACATGATAATGAGTAGCTAAACTATTTTTATGCTTGTTTGAACAACGGATCCTATTTGATGTTTATTTAACGTTTTCGATTGTTTTATGTTTTTGTGTTTAACCGTCGATCCTTATTTGCTTAAATTTTAATATTTTATCGTAGTTGTTTATATTTAATTTGTTTAATCAACATTCTAGGTATTCGGAAGGAATCTAGATAGGTTAGATAAGTTTTATGAATTAATCGGTCGGTCTATAATCGATTTAAAATTATTAAGATTCGGAAGGACTTAGTAATAACAACTTAGGTAATTAAAATTAAGTGAGTAGGTCTAAGTATTAAGATTCGGAAGGACTTGATAGTTAGAGGAGTTATTCGGAAGGAAACTCTATAAGGTTAAATCACTAAAAACAGGCTTGATACTTATTGCTTGATTATTAATATTTATTAACTGTATTCGGAAGGAACGGTGTAAGTAGAGATAATTAAAGTTAATAAAAGATTCGGAAGGACTTTTATTATATCTTAGAAGTTGAAACAACAATCGATCTCGTAAAATTAACGGAAAATAGGTGAAGTGTCAAACAAGTGTAATATCTCTTTATTTGATTTAATCAATTACTTTTCGCTAGACTTTAATTAATCACTCTTTTTACTAATTACTTGCAATTTTAGTTACGATAAAAAAAACCCCCAAATACTCTTAGTATTATTTATTCGAATATAAAAACAAATTAGTCCCTGCGAACGAACCTTACTTACCTTTAAACTATATTATATACGGATAGGTCCACTGCCTAGAAGTGTGTAATTACGTGAAAAAAGTAGGTTTAAAATAAGACTAGATTTTACACATCAGTGAGCCTCAGATTTTTCTTCAATAGGCTCTAGGGGAGGTGAGAAGAGAGCCAATAGCTATTATAGAAGGACTTAACAATTCATGGCATGAATTAGAGTTGAAGGAAGAAAGACATGAAATGCTAGAAAGATGGAATCTATGAATGAGCTCTTTCGTCTAAGCTTAGAACTAGGCAAGAGCAAGGAATGGACTTTAAGTGAGTTAAAACCGGAAGGAGGGGACAAAGGTCAGTTCTATAAGGCAAGAAAGCAAGATCAGATGAAGGAGCAATGCATAATAACTAAGCATGACAAGGAGAGGATAGCTAGACTTTCAAAGACAGTAGCAATGGCAAGGAGACAAATCCCGATATTCTTTCCCTCAGTAAACGCCGCTCACGATTCATCTGTAGGAGTCCGTTGTGGGTCAGTCTTCGTTTTTCCGCCGAAGAATTCGCCTCTGTAATCGCCGTTCATAATTCATCTCCAGGTTTTGGTTTTAGCTCAGACTCCGGCTTCTTCTTCGATTAATGTGTTACTGCCGACTAATATCTCAGCCAGATGAGGTAATTGTTATTATGTTTTTTTAAATTAGTTTATAGATATAAATTCTGAAACGGAGAGTAAAACAGGCGGTTAGGTTGCGGAGGTGACGAATATGGTGACTGTTACGTTTCTGGCGGACAGTGTTGCTCCGGCTAAGCTTGGATCGGAAGGATTGCAGCTACTTTAGAGTGAATGAAATCAAACATCTTCTCGACTCTAATAACAAGTGGGGAGGTCTTGCTGTGGCTTAGGAGGTATGGAATCATGACTTCTCATTTTGCTGTTTTTTTTAATTAATCTCGATTGAATTTGCTGCTTTTGTTCTTTGTGTATATTGGATTAAGAGGATGCCTCTATTGATGTTGATATAGTAAGTTTATGTAGTAAAGTTATAAAGTTTTTGTTACTTTTTATGTTTACGTTAGTATTATTAATGTATTGATGTTTGTTTTGTTTCTGGTATTGCGTTGTGATGACAGAATACTAGGGGAAAGAGGAAATTGAAGTTCTTATTGCAGCAAACTGAGATGTTTGCTCATTTTGCAGAAGGTGACCAATGTGCTTCCCAAAAAAAGCGAAAGGGGAGGTAAGAAAACCAACGATTTGAATTTATGTTGTTGAACCAGTTAATGTGATTGGCATTTGATATGTTTGCTGTTATTTTGGTGAGCTGTTTTATATGTTTAAGGAAAATCAGCAAAACAGGAGGTCCCCATTTGTTGTTAGACTCGAGAGGATGTTTGATTTCATTCACTCTAAACTTTCTGCAGCACCGCAGTTTTTACTTTGTTTGTTATCTGAGAGGAAGAACTCTGATCTATATGGTTAGTCTCGCCCTATGAAACTCTTTAAGCGTCTTTAAATTTTTTTTATTGTATATCTTATTCCATGGAAGAAGGGGTGTTTTGCAGAATGTGGAATTGTGGCTCAATGCATTGCTCCCAGGAGGGTCAATGACCAGTATTTGACAACGACGAGGTAAATGTAAAATAAACTATGGTAAGAAATAATAGATGATAAAGAAAGAAGTTAAAATTTGTTTACTTTTTTTATGCAGCTTGGTGGGTTGAAGGCTATGTTGGCTGTTGAGCACGTTCAAGCGAGTTTATGAATGAATGAAGTCAATGGAAGGAATGGCCAACAACGAAAGCTTTGATTGGGTTCTGCAAATCCCTTATAACGCAGGTCCTTGAGCTGATATCACTTGAGTAGTTATGGAAGTTTCTACAGTAATTAATAAGATTTTTGTTCATTTAATTTACCTTGGGTTTTTCTTTTCTGTTTCAGTCTGGCCATTAACGGCATTAGGAATTGAACTAAAATCTCAGATTCTTCATTCAGCTAAAATGGATAAGGTACTTATTGCTAATGGACTTAGTGGAAGTATCCTTTATACCTAATTTGTTTGATATTCAAGATATTTAACAATACGCATTTGCACGGAGATTTGATTCCAGGATTTTCGGATTCAGATATACCGGCAGAAATTAATTCTCAACGCAGGTAACTGTTGCACATACTTTTTATTATCTATTGTCAAAATCAAAACTGAACGCCTCACTGGAGTCAAACATACACATTTGCTTTTTCGCCTAGGTACGCTTATTTAAACTCTACTTTTTATTTAATATAGGCAAATAGAAGTTCCTAAAAAATAACACAATTACTTAAAAACAGAATATGAAAAGGTAGAACACGAAACAAACAAAAATTGAAGGACTGAAAAAGATGTATTGTGAGCTACAACTGAAAATTAGGGTTTCTGAAAAGAGGTTTTTTGATTTGAATGTCAGGGTTCTGAGTTTGGAAAATTTAGGTAGAGAGTTGTTGAGCCGGCAACAAAAAAATTCGTCTCCGAGTTTTCGTACTGCTGCGGACCATAATGTGTCTTTCGCACTACATAGCAGCACGGACACGCTGAGACAATTTTTTTTGTTTCCGGCTCATCGACTCCTTACCCAAATTTTCCAAACTCAAAACCCTGATATTCAAATCCAAAAACCTCTTTTCAGAAACCCTAATTTTCAGTTCTACCTCATAATTCATATTTTTCAGTTCTTCAATTTTGGTTTGTTTTTTCTTCTTCGTTTTCATGTTTTGTTTTTAGACAATTGTGTTCTTTTTTATAAGTTTCTTCGCGTCAGTTAAAGTTGAGCATCTGGATGGAGTTAGAGAAAAAGTGAAAGCTGCTTGGAACGAGGAACAGGAACCACGGACGTCGTAGCGTACGGTGTACCCTACGGCTTCGAAAATTGTTGCCACTCCTTCCGACCAACCTTCACTTTTTTCTTTAATCTTAGCCACATGCTCAGCTTTAAATGACGTGGTGCATATAAACGTTTTATTTATCTTTTCTTATGCAAAGTGACGAACAGAGTTTAAAACCATTTGAATTCTTCGGAGAAAGTGGAAATTCCCAAAGTAAAACTCTCTACTCACATGTTGATGAACTCACTTGAGCTTCGTTGGAACAAACATCAGTAGCCACCGAAACCTGAGGACGGGATACAGCAGGCCAAACATTTAGATGGAAAAGTTTTTCATCTACCTGTTTGACCTCCGGTATTCCGCACTTCAGTTTCGGCGGATGCTGATTTTCCTTCCAACCAACCTCGCGTAGCTTCATTAATATGTAAGGAGGGAGTTTAACTTTGGAAATTTCCATTTTCTCCAAGCAATTCAAATGGTTTTGAACAACGTCAATCACTGTGTTCGGTCCTATGATCTAATTTAAACTTAATAAATACGGAATCTTTTGCGCGACAATTTATTTTTTGGTTGTTTGTTTTATTTGCATATGAAAGTTTTCTAATCGTTTTAGTCATTTTTAGGTCTTTTAGAACTGGCCTGATAGAAGTATTCGGGTGATTGTCATGATAGATGGTGAGCGTATCTTGGGACTTGGAGATCTTGGTTGTCAGGTAAAATAACCTGATTTTATTTCATTAAATCGAAGGAAGTTTAGCGGATGTTACTATATATATTTGTACAGGGTATAGGAATTCCAATTGGGAAATTCGCTCTATATACTGCACTGCAAATATAGTTATGGTTGTTGACTTTTATGTATGCAGTGCTTGCATGTAACCATTGACGTGGAGACGAACAAACAGATGCTACTGGAGGATGAGTTCTATATTGGTCTTAGACAAAAGAGGGCCACTGGAAAGGTACATTTAAACTTCTGATACAAGTAATTACTTTACTCCTCTTTGAATCATTTAATTGACACTCTCCTTACATAACAGGAAACAACAAAGATTTCATTCTCGGAAAACAGGACACAAAGTGAACAGTCACGTTCTGTTTGCCACAAACTTGTCCCATTCGCTTGCTTGTCGTAGAGGCTGGTTCGAAGTCTTTCAGCTTGCGCCATGCACTGTCCCTATTCAGTTGCTTGACCGGACCTCGTGCAACGCACGAGAGTCCCCTAGTTTTCTTTATAAGTTGACGATCCATGCCACTATCTGTTATGACTTTTGTTAGAAAAAAATAAGTTCACAAGATTATAAAAGTTATTTTGTAGGTATAACAAAAACACAATTTTAACGACTTTTGACATGTTTGATTATTTTCATTATGCATATGGTCTTATTAATATTAAGAGTTAATTACATAAATCGTTCCTACGGTTTACTCCAAATTACGGATTTCGTCCCTAAGTTTAAAATGTTGCATAAATTGTCCATTTTTTGAAACTAATTACGCTTTTCGTCCCTAATTTCTAACGGACATCCATGTTAGGGACGAAATGTGAAATTAGTTAGCGATAATTCTAACGGAAATCATTAACGGACATCCATTTTAGGGACAAAAAAGGTAATTAGTTTCTAAAAGTGAACGAATTATGCAACGTTTTAAACTTAGGGACGAAATCCGTAATTTTAGGTAAACCATAGGGACGATTTATGTAATTAACTCTAATATTAATAAATATGCATTTCAATGTTCAACTATATTATTTTAAGGAATCTAGCAATCGATTTTAATATAATCGTTTAATATTAACTTACTACAAATATAACATACAGTTAGTATGTCGTTTATTGAATGGGAGTAGTTTTTTTTACTATAACATAAAGAAGATTTCAGTGACTTTCAACATGTTTGGTAATTTCTAATTTGTATGAAGTTTGGTTTATGATATGTATTCAGTTTTATGTTATCTTTAAGGCTCTTAACAATCGCTTTTAATATATTTCTAATATCTTACATGATAGGAATTGAAAATAGTTAGTCTTCTCGTCCATCGTACAAAATTGTAAATTAGTAATAAACTAAAAGATGATATTTTGATTTTTTCAAGTGAATAAAGGACGATAGATGATAAGAAATCAAATCATAAATACCATTGGTGCTAAAAGAAACTATAAAAGTAAAGTTTGTGATTGTTTATAATATTTTCTTTATAAACTATTTGATACGGGTTCGTGGTACGAACCGAATTCGTGACAAATTTGCTTTATCAAATAAACAGACCACGTAAAGAAAAATGTATGTGTGTCTTTGTTTCATAGGAGATTGGAGAGAAGAAAGGATTATGGAAATCTTAAAAGGGTATTTATAGGGAATGGTTGGAGTAGGCACTAGGTAACACACCTATTGTACCACTCCATTGCAAGTCGTGTATGAGTCACAGTTTATGTCTAAACCATATAACACAAAACAACCATAAAAATATAATTTTGATTTGAAATTACCATAAGTGTATATGTGCTTATGTGACAATAGTAAATAAATAAATAGGTGGTGATGCCCATGATAATGTGCAATAAAATGAGAGACAAATGGTATGGTAGTCCTCAACTTGTAAGTAATGATGTGAATTGTTTTTTTAAGGTTTGGTTCGTGATTGGACTCAATTTGTAAGAATTACCATATAAAAGAAATATATAAATTAAATATATAATATGTATATAATATAATTTAACATTAAGTTATTGTAATTGAATTTTTTGATATTTTAAATGCATTTTCGAGTCATGGTACGAGACTTGGGAGTCATGATATCAATCTTATAAGTCATGCTACGAGACAAATGCAATTATGAATCATGGTCTGAATCGATACCTTTTTAGTATAAACTAACTCGACTCGTAACTCGTACGAATTAAACAACTATGGTGGTAGGTGTAACATATGTTTGTCTCTAACGAATTTATATTTAATTTAACTTCTAATTCTTATCAAACTTTTGTGTAAAAACTTATCTGTTGGTATTGATCCTTTGGTTTCTAAACTTGATTTAGTATATTTTATATTTATATATATGAACTCGCGAAGCAAAAAGGAAAACTATTATTTTTAGAGTGTTGATAACAACAGTCAAATGGGATGTTCTTAAAAAGTAAAAATATTCATAATTTGGTTGTATATCGTAATATATTTGTGAGTCTGAAATTACAGGGGAAAGTTATTTATTAATGTACAATTAATCAAAACGTGTAGTAACTCTTTAAACACATCTTGTAAGGTTAATGTTATCAATTTCCTTATTCTTAAGATGAAAATTGATATACACAACCATGTAGGTTATGTATAAGGTATTTAGACGTTGGATTAATTGATGGTACACTAATAAATATGGGCACTACATTTTCAAGATCTTCTTTTCCATCAATTAGTATACAACAAGTTTAAACATGTAATAATAACCATAACCCAACGCCATGGTTATCATAACTCAAGACTTTTAGGTTAAACGGTTTTATTTCATTTTGTGTAACATAACAAATTTGTTTCACACGTAAATAAAAGGAAATAAATATTTTTGGTACCTATTTTCAATTTTTAAATTTATAAGGATTATATATTAAATGTTACATTATATTACATCCTCGTTTCCCAAACTTAATTAAATTATATTCCCGTCTAATGGATTAAGATTAATTGTTATGTCAATAGTTAAAATACTATATAGTTAAATTATAGAAATTTACATTATTAAGACATTCTTATAATAACAATCAAATTTGCTTGATATCCTTATAATAACGTTCAAAATTTTTTGGAGCTAGAAATATTATTTTTTTGATATCTGATAATTTAATAGGGAATAAGACCTGATATTAATAGCCTATAAATACTACATAAACTTGGACATCCTGTAAACAAATCCTACATGTCCTCCCTCATTGACTCGGCCTCCCGACTCTCGGGCTCGATCGCCTCCAAACTCTCAACTTCGAACCTATCTTCGGGACTTGGAGATCTTGGATAGACGTTGAAGACCGATATCATATTTAAGGTCAAAAGCGTTTCGTCTTAGTCTATCATTATATATATCCCATAATGATAAGAATGTTAGACATTCATGACTATAATTCAGGATGACTAGATATTCAATACCCATAATTTGTTGGGTATAATACCAACATTTGATCATTATCACCGACAAAAACGAAACATATATACATACACAATTCATACACCGCTCTAACTCAATTCTTTCATCATCTTCATTTTCATCTTCATTCAACCTCTTGGTTACTTTAGGGTCGTCAAGATCTTGATAGGTCTGCATTGATTATCAAGTAGATCAAAGAGTTGAATCACCCACTTACCCATTGTTAATGAGCTTTACAATCTCTGCTTAAACAATATATATGAAAGCTTTATGAAAAAAACATACATAACGTACGAGCCTCCGTCAAGTTTAAAATTTAAGTATAAATGAAACGTCATATATAAGACGAGACTGAAGCGATACTAAATTCTTAGACGTAAAATATAAACGTCATAATAAACAATTTCTAAAAGTTAAAGGACCTAAATTGTGTAATAGAAAAGAAGGTGAAGAAAGTATGATGATGTTTGCCCTTTTGTATGTTAAACGATACATTCATTTGTTATTGTGTTAGGGTTGGTTAACCAAAAACGGCGGAGGAGATGCTGGAGTTGTACAAATGTAGCAGTAACTCACTCGAATGGAACCCATCGCCAATAGTCGCCTTAGCCACCAGCCTCGATGAATCTCAGGTCGCCGCCGCTAGAGAAGACGGCTCTCTCGAGATATGGCTCGTTTCCCCTGGCGCCGTTGGTTGGCACTCCCAATTGGTATTTACATACATATGCTTGTTCATTGTTTGTATTCAAACTTTTGTTTTTTCTGGTTTTGATTTTTTTATTTTTATTTTTTTAAAGACGATACAAGGTGATCCTAATTCGAGAGTTTCGTCTCTTGTATGGTGTTGTTCCTATTCCGGTGGTGCTGGTCGGTTGTTTTCGTCGAGTATTGATGGATCCATTTCGGAATGGGACTTGTTCAATTTGACTCACAAGGTTTGTTTATCTGTAAATTACATGTTTTTTTAGTAGTAGAGGTGTTCAATAAGTTCCGAAACCGAAGAATCTATTCAAACATGATAATAAAAATGCATAAGGACATAAAATAATCCGCGACCAGTGCATTTATATTTGTAGAGTTTTGTTATACATAGCCCCTATAAGAAGTTCAAACATGCATAAAAGAGCTGTGCCTTGAAAATGCGGATGACGGTTATTATCAATGTACAAACTTTTTATGCATTTCTAAACTTTTTAATATATATATAGCACACGGGGCTGTGTTTATCAAAACTCATGGTGTAAAAAGCAGTCTTTTGGTGAAAATAGGATAAAAAATATAAAATTTTGTCATTGTGTATGTTTCAAGATTTAGTTTCGTACACATTCAAATGGTTTTAATTAGTTAATATTGTTTAATTTTTTATAAAATCTTATTTGTTTAGCTTGTTTCGTGTGCAGGTTGTTGTCGATCCTATTGGTGTATCTATCTGGCAAATGGCTACACATTCTTTGTGTAAGCAGCAGGGTAATACAAAACAGGATTCGGCTTATCTTGAGAATGGACATAACGATGATGGTGATGTTACTAGTGATAGTGAGGTTGAAGCTAATTCACTCGAGTTATACGAGGAGCCGTTTACTGAGAATGCAAGTATAGCGATTGCTTGTGATGATGGTTGTGTGCGATTATATAATATCTCAGAATCTGATCAGTTGATTTATCATAAATCACTGCCAAGGGTCGGTGGTGAGATAACCCCTTCTCTTCTGTTTACTACTTCTTCTAGCTGATTATATATATTATATTTGTTTCTTAACATACTTTTTCTTCATATCCTGTGTAGGACGTGTATTGAGTGTCACTTGGAGTCCAGATGCAAAAAGGATATATTCAGGGAGTAGTGATGGGTATGTACTTATATGCAAAATTTGTAATTTGCAGTTTGACGGAGTGAACCTACTTTTTTCTATTTGATATTTAGTTAATTATGTTTTTAATTCTCATCACGACATCTAAAATTTTCTTTTTAATGACAATTTCAGATACATAAGATGCTGGGATGCTAAAACGTCTCATGAATTATACAGAATCACTGTTGGTCTTGGAGGATTAGGTGGTGGCTCTGAACTTTGCGTATGGTCTTTACTGGCACTGAGGTGAACGGGGATTTTCTTCTCTGTTTATCCAGCCCATAATGATTATCCGGGTTTTAGCTTCTTAGTAAATTCAGTGTTTTGTATTTGTTCTTTCAGGTGTGGGACCCTTGTGAGTGGTGATAGTAGCGGGAGTGTTCAGTTTTGGGATAGCTCACATGGAACTCTTCTGCAAGCTCATTCTTGTCATAAGGGCGATGTTAATGCTTTAGCTGCTAGTCCTAACCATACTAGGGTGTTCTCCGCTGGATCAGATGGGCAGGTATTGAATATCCGTCTGTTAAAAAAATTGATTTTTTTTTTCTGTTTGCAAATCTTTATTGATTGGATGTTATATCTCAAGAACATAATTTATTTTTGTAGGTTATATTATATAAGGTTTCTAAGAATGCAGTTGACTCCGCTGCTGATAAATCTTCCTCTAAATCGTTTCAAAAGTGGGTTTATGTTGGTTATGTGAGAGCTCATACACATGATGTCAGAGCCTTGGTTGTTGCCGTACCCATAAGCCGTGATGGTATGTTCCTGAGCTAATAGTTTCCTTTGCCATCATTATAGTTTACTCTTCGTATGTTTATAACCATTATTTGTCAACAGATTTATTGCCTGAAGATAAAGTTAAAAGAGCTCGTGGTAGGGAAAAACCACTCGACTTCAGTTATAATAAGTGGGCTCATACCGGCATTCCCATGCTTATATCAGCTGGAGATGACACTAAGCTTTTTGCATATTCTGTTAACGAGTTCACCAAATTCGCTCCACATGATATTTGCCCTGCGCCACAAAGGCCACCTATTCAGTTAGTGTGCAGTACAGTTAATAAGTTCACTTATCTGCTTCTGGTTCAGGCGTCACACTGGTTAGATATTTTTACGGTCAATGCGAAAAGTGGTGGTGCTTCAACTACGGATATAGTGGCTCGAGTTAAGAGCAAGGGTTCGAGGAAGATCATTTGCAGCTCCATTTCACCTTCCGGGAGGTTTTTTGCATATTCGGATAATCTGAAGCCTTGTCTTTTTGAGTTGAAAAAGAATGAAAGTGGAAAAAGTGTGTGGTCCATTAGTAAAAGAAAATTTCCTTCATCCTTACCTTTTGCCCATTCCATGATTTTTACTTCCGATTCTTCACGGTTAATGATTTCCGGACATGATAGAATGATATATGTAAGCAACCTTTCTTTCTGTGCTTTTCAGTATGTATGTATACGAAGTTGTAACATAGTTTCTTTAATGTTTTAGGTTGTTGATGCCGAAAGCATGAAATTAACACATAGGTTCACTCCTTGTAGAAAGGAATGTGATGAGGAATTACCACCTACTCAACCTCCAGTAACAAAAATGTTTACTAGTCCCGATGGACAGTGGCTTGCTGCTGTTAACTGCTTTGGAGATATTTATATATTCAATCTGGAGACCCAAAGGTAAGAAGCCGGTGTTAATTTTTATAAATTACTCTTTTGTTGCTGCTTTTTTACTTACTAAATCTGGGCGATTCAAGACGGTCATCTACATTCACAGTTTTAGATTTTTTTGTCTAATATATAAAGTTTCTGAAAACAAAAACTAGCCAAGCGTGTCGGTTTTCAGGAAAAGTGGACCACTTTTTTTTTTTTTTTTTTTTTTTCTGGTTTGTTTGACTAAATTAAACAAAGTTCCAATATTTTGTCAGTTAAAAATGGTGATATTAAAATATTTATTATAATAGTTTTTGATTTTTTCACTTCGGTTACGCTTCATAAAAAATCAATCATTTTTTAACCTAACAAAATTTTTACATAATTCCTCGTTTTTCAACTAAAATGTTTATGTCTTTGTGGACAGACAACACTGGTTTATATCAAGATTGGATGGTGCTTCAGTTACTGCTGGAGGTTTTACTCCCAGAAATAGTAATGTGCTAGTAATATCTACATCTACAAATCAAGTGTACGTTTTTGATGTGGATGCTAAGAAATTAGGAGAATGGTCAAAACACAACACATTAGTTTTGCCACGAAGATATCAGGATTTTCCTGGAGAGGTTATTGGGCTTACATTTCAACCATCTTCAAGTTCGTCAGCTGTCATCATTTACAGTGCCAGGTACATCTCGTTTAGCCGTTTTTTTTTCATTTTTACTCGCTACTTGTAGGGAGCATAGTTTTATGCTTTTATCTTGATGTGATTGACTTTAAAGTTTGGTTATTTACTATCGTCGATGGCATTTGATGCATTTCTGTTGGCGTGTGTGTGTGTGCTCATTGCTTTTGATGGGTCAAACTTTTGCAGGGCAATGTGCTTCATTGACTTTGGAATGCCGATTGGTCAAGATGAAGATCAGGAGAAAGTAAACGGTCACGACACAACAATAAAGAAGTTATGCAGTCCCATCAGTGGAAAATTAAAACGGAAATTGAAAGGACTGGAGTATGAAAGTAAAAACGGTGGTAGGAAGAATTTTGAATTTTGTGCGTTTAGAGAACCTGTTTTATATGTTGGGCATCTTTCAAAAGGTTCTGTATTGGTCATAGACAAACCATGGTTGCAAGTGGTTAAGACTTTTGATGCACAACCCGTTCACAGACATATATACGGGACTTAAAAACACTAAATCTTAGTCCTGACAAAGAAAGGTGATACTTAAAGATTTTAGGTAGGGCAGCTCAATTTTGGTCTCTTATTCCCTCTGAGGAGGGTTAAAGCATGTTGTGTAATCTTGTTCCCGTTGATGGTAAATTTCCTTTTCATGTTGTTTTATGGTGACATTGGGTTACTTGAAACTTGACTAAACCGATTTACCTACTTGTTATTCTTTGATTGCATTGATTTCATGTGTACTGTAGCTCTATTTTTTGTTGTTAATTTCAAGCACATATATACATATACTTTGAGATGAATCTAAAAGTGGTTTAGGCCCTGGTATATTTTGCTTCTTGTTGGCCATAAGCCAGGCAAACACAAATCGCAAGGTCTTTTATTATTGCCTTGGGTGTTTCCCTACGGGAGGTTTAAGTTTTAGTGTTCAACGATAACCAGATTATTGTTGCTAGCATATTTTTTTATTCTTATTCTTAGTAATTAACACTTATCACTTTATGTACCAAAACGAGTGTTGTTAGGTCTGCGTTCTGCTGCGGGATCTTTGACCAATAGAAAAAATAACGTCATCGCCTAAAATAGAGCCTGAATCCTGAAGCATTAGAAAATAGAACCGTCGGACGTTTCAAATAACCAAAAAGAATATAAATAACTGGACTACCTTTACGTTAATTTTAGTGTTGTGGCTTATCTTGAAATACAAATCTTCTGTCAGCTTCGTCCAAGTCCAAATCTTTCCACCTAATTTGGATGGAAACAAAGGAAGCTATAACAATGAAAAGAATGTTACTTCCCGTAAGGGATGGGTGAAGTTATTTCTACATCTATATCTATATTGATATTCATAACTCAAATTCCGTTATCTATATCAATATCTACTGGATTACAAAATATATATGTTGTCATTTATTGACCGTTAAGGAAAATAACGAACTTAAAGATAAAGTTAAATTAGAAAAAGATAAACAAGAGACTTCCGTTTATTAATACTGAACCAATCTCTGCTTTACTTCACTTGTAGAACGACCAAAACAAGTCAACCGTTGGATCGTGATTAGTTACCAAGAGGGTTCATTTGATACAACTTAATTAATACATGTTTTAATGAAATGGTTACAGCCTAGGAGCTGTTGGGTTATACGTTGCATAATCCCTTTAGTGTAGTATTGAAATCAATGTATGAAGATAATGTTCAAGTCTTGCTGGGTATCTTAAGTCGACTGTTATATAGTTGGTCATCTACTGGACAGGCATTGTAGCATAAATTTACGCAGAGGGTAAAAATTCTTGTCTGACAAAGTTAGTCATCTACTGGACAGGCAAAAAAACACATAAACATTGAAAATACTTTATGTTGATATTAAATCATTTGTATTTCATTATCGACTACCTGGAACAATATGTTAACGCAAGGTCACTTCAGAGCCATTCAATTTGTTTAGGATCCCTTGAAGAGAAAACCGAAAAATGTGATTCTCACATAACAAATGAAAATATTATGATACAAAACAAACAAACAAAGCAGACAAGGGGATTCTTTCTTTTTAGTCTTTAAATCTCGCGTCTCATGATAATCAAGAATCATAACTAAAAATCACCCTGTTACATGTTTTTAGTCAACCAATCATATCC
The DNA here is from genome assembly GCA_910822075.1 of Senecio squalidus. NCBI lineage: Eukaryota > Viridiplantae > Streptophyta > Magnoliopsida > Asterales > Asteraceae > Senecio > Senecio squalidus. The sequence goes on along the minus strand of CAJVGC010000001.1, from coordinate 23,097,331 downwards.
ATTTTTTACTAACATAATTTCTAAGCTAATTTCTTCTACAATCTCCTTTTGCCTCAGCTGTCCGTTTTGTTCTCTCTTCCACCTATAAATCCAAATCACATATGAAATGTTAACACAACAATTTTCAAAACTTTATCTTGTGCAGACAATATTAATGCGTAATTCAGTTTTGCTTAACGAGCAACTAGTGCAGAAATAATTACCTGTTTACTGAGACAAGAGAGTTACTTCAACATATTACATGTGATTCTGATCGACTGTATAGTTTATGCTATACAGTCGATCAGAATCAAATGTAATATGTTAAAGTAACTCTTTTGTCTCAGAAAACAGGTAATTATTTCTGCACTAGTTGTTTGTTTATGCTATAACGTTGAGTGGGGTTCAATAACAAAAAGAATACAAGGTGCTACTGTAAAGACTATCATATTCGAGAAAAAAATGTTCAGATTCACAACACTTTTACAGTGCTAAGCCAAGATTTTAATTTTATTTTTAAAAGTAGATATATCATGTGAAGCAGAACTCAATCAACAAAACTAGAAGGTGAAATACAAAATAATTCACATAAACGCTAAGCCCCAACTGGCAACTGCATATGTGCCAACCTCATAATCACCCAAAGTCACGGATTGCACTAAGCATTAACTTTCTAGTCTTTAAAATCACAAAGTTTAGTTTTGAACTGGAAAAACAACTATAACGAGTTAGCAAAGGCTTAAAATGGAAGACCAACTCTCAAACGCGTATTAAATTCAAATCATTTTATACAATTACCTCCCCTAAATAGTAAAATCTCTTCACTGCGACATCACCTAACTGTTTAGCTTATCATCCTTGTTTTCATCGTGTTCCAACATCCACCACCTCACTCAGATTTCTGCTATACTTAACGTGTGTCAATCCCCTATCTCTTTTATTGTTCCGTGTTTCTATTACAATCTTCAGGGGGTATGGAACAATGATAGGACAAGATAGTCTAATTAGTAAACTAACCTTATACAATCATACATTAAATATCCCATAATATAAATGTGCATCACCCAATCCCCCGAGACCATAGCCTAAACCCTCACATCATCCAATGCAAACTGTTTCTAATGTACCTATATATCGATAGAAAATGGCGAGTAGTCAATAGTCATTGAGTTCATACCACAGACAGTTGATACAAAGACCAAAGTCGATTGATGCATTGAAGAATAGACTCTTAACAAGATTCTCAAACGAGTATCTCATGATCCAAGCCTACGTTTGATTCTAACTATTTTACCTGTGACACATTTTTTTTTTAGTTTTCCGATATCTTTGCTGTGTTTTGTTTGTTCACAGTTAGGAGATTTTTGTTCCTCCGACGAGTGAGGTAATGAGGGGGTTTCTTAGTAAAGCCACTTATTAAAAGTATTTATTTTTTACAAATAATGAGATAAGCAACTGCAAAAAGAAACAGGTTATCTCTTGTCTCAAAACCCAATAAGCAAATACAGTGGTCTAGTTTTGAGTAAATACACTATTCAAGAAACGCTTTAATAATAGGAGCAAAAGTTATTTACCAAAGGTTTAGAAGCTTAAGAATATCTTTTTGGTGCAGATTCTCCTTTCTTAACCCAAACTTGAGATATTTGCTCTTTCTTCAATCCAAAAGATGGTCTCCGAGACCAAGTTCTGTGTTGTGGTACACCCTCAAAACCCCCTCTTCTGTAACCCCTCTGGCTCAGATTGCATACATCGATTTCTTCCACAGACGCAGCAACAACAACAGCCGCGACAACTCCATCATCATCACCACTACCACTACCACTACTAATACCACCGTCAACAACAACATCAAATAGGGGCGTTTTGGGCCGGAACACTTTTTTATTCCTACTCCCTCGTCCAGGTTGGTGTTCTTTCACAGGAGCAGAAACCGTAACATCCTCAACCTCAACAACACCATCATCAGTACCAGCAGCATCAAATGGCGGCATTTTGGGCCGAAACACCTTATTCCTACTCCCTTGTCCAGCTTGACGTTGTTCTTTTACAGGAGCAAAAACCGTAACATCCTCAACCTCAGCAACACCATCATCATTACCAGCAACATCAAATGGCGGCGTTTTGGGCCGAAACACCTTCTTATTCCTACTCCCTTGTCCAGCTTGACGTTGTTCTTTTACAGGAGCAGAAACCGTAACATCCTCAGCAACAATACCATCACCAACATCATCATTCTTAGGAGTAAATGGTACTGTTTTGGTTTTGTATTGCGGCTTTTGTTTCCTACCCTGGTGTCCAGCTTTATGTTGTTCTTTCACAGGAGCAGCAATCGCAACATCCTCAGCAACAACATCACCACCACCATCATTTTCAGGAGCAAACGGTGGCGTTTTGCTTCCGTGTTTCGGTTTTTGACTCCTGCTCCGCTCTCCATCTTGATGTTGTGATTTCACAGGAGTAGCAACCACAACAGCCTCAACGTCAACCTCAAGAATATCATTATCATTACCAGCAACATCAAATGGTGGTGTTTTGGGCCGAAACACCTTCTTGTTCCTTCTCTTTCGTCCAACTTGATGTTGTTCTTTCACAAGAGCAGAAATCGTAACATCCTCAGCAACAACACCAACACTATCATCATTCTGAGGATCAAACGGTGGCATTTTGCTTTCGTCTTTTGTCTTTTGATTCCGACTCCGGTATCCACCTTGATGTTGGTCTCTCACAGGAGCAGGTGGCTCAACGAGAACAGCAAGATCATCACTGTGAGGAGCAAACAGTGGTGTTTTGGTTTTGTATTTTGGTTTTTGATTCCTAGTCCAATGGTGTTCTTTCACAGGAGCAGGAGAAGCAACAGTAACAGGATCAACAACAACAACAGCATCATGAGTGTGAGTAGCAAATGGTTTTTGATTCCTCCTGTGGTGATGTTGTTCTTTCACAGGAGTAGAAGTAGGAAATGGTGTGGGTTTTGTATTCCTATTCCGATGATGTTGTTTTTTCTCTTTTACAAGTTGAGGTTCTGGTTCCCGAAGGAGGTTCTGAGTCCTACTCCGTTGTCCAGCTTGATATTCTTCCACAGGTTCAGGTTCAGGTTCGGGTTGGGACGGAGCAATAATCGTAGGTTTTGGAGGTGTGGAGTATCTAGAAGCAATTTGATGGTGATGATTGTCTAGGTTTAGATAATCAGTAAGTAGGGTTTCAGAAACAGAATGATGAACAACATTAACTACTGGGGTTTCAGAATATACAGTAGGAGGAGAAGGAGATTTACGTGCGATTGTTTGTTGTTGTTGTTGAAGCCATCGGTGTTTGAGCTCATGAATAGTGACATAGTTGGAAGGAACCTCCTCCTCCATTTTATTCTGCCACTCTTTTCGACCAAACCAGCCTTTATTTTCACCACTCTTTTTCTAAATATGATTAGCTGCACCTACCTGGAAATTACTCCCACCAACCAATATTACGGATTATTATGAGTGTGTTTGTTTATAAGTCGAATTTTCTCGAATTATTAACTTATATTTAAAAGTATATAAATTTATAAACCGATTATATAAGCCGAAACAAACACTTCTTAATAATTAATAGTGTCAAAAACATATAATTTTATAAAATATACTTGACCAATAATTTATTATCTTACTTGACTTTTCTAGTATTTCTTTTTGATCAAAAGTATTTTGATAAACTTATCTATTTAAGATAATCTAAACTAGTGTAGTATGTTAAATATTGTTTGTATTTGGTAGAATATACTCATATTTGACTTACTATATTTTAAGAATAACTTATTTGTTTCGGAACTTTTTCAAAACATTTTGTTAGAATTAGCTTCAGACATATTTCGAAGCTCAAAATAAATAAAATACTGTTTAAATATAAATTTATAAATCGTCAATGACTCTAACATTTGATAAACACCAAATGTTAAAGTGGTCAATGACATTTAATGTCTTGACCACATCTTTAACCAAACATTAAATGTTCACACGACTTATGTAGTCCAATCGTCCGCACTCCATTAATAAAAGCATACCCATTCTCACACCATTTCTTTGATTGAGTTAATTACATGGTTCGTCCCTATGGTTTGCACCATTTTCACCCGTCCTCCCTAATAGTTTTTTATTACACCACTGGTACCTAAGTTTGAAATTCGTTGCCTCCAGAGTCCCTAAAATGGACGTGACGTTAAACTGTCCGTTAAGTGCCCTCACGTGTGTCACACGTGAGGGGTAATTTCATCAATTCAACTTTATCTCTCCCATTCATTACTAAATCCCTCCAAAATCTGTCACACTTAAACCCCACACACTTCCCCAGACATACACACAGTCATCCATCCTTCTTCGAACATTGATCTCTCCCCCCAAATCACAACCCTAATATTTCTTAATCGTTTTTACAATGTCCAATCGTAAAAAAAAATGGTAAGAATTTTACTCTATTTTGCATTTCCAATTTTAAATTTCGTAATTTTAATTTTTTTTTTTTCCAGTGGTTGCTATTGTTGCTCCGAGTTCTATATTTAAAATGAAGGTTCACTATGGTGGGAAATTTACGAGCTACCCTGGAAGGAGGTATGTTGGTGGATTCCAAACTCCAGAATTTACTGTTGATTTCGATGAGTTCTCTGTCCATGAGCTAGATACTGTGGTACAAAATTGTGGTGCTTATAATGGGAACCCAATATATTACCATTTCCTCATACCTGGTCAAGATTTAGATTTTGGCCTTAGGGCTTTAGGTAATGATGAAGATGTCCATTTGTTAGGTAAATTTGTGGGTTTAGGTCGTACGATTAGTCTGTATACTGAACATGGGGTGACTAAATTAGACACTTACTTTACCTCACCATCATCATCTAAGGTTGTAATTGAGGATGTTTCAGAGGTTGTAAAAAAATCTATAGATGTAGGCAGTGGAATGAGGTTATTAGAATGGACAGAAACACATGTTAATGAAACAGAGTGTATTGATGGTAATCAAACAGAGGGTAATGTTGAAGAACATACAACAGAGGGTAATGTTGAAGAACATACAGCAGAGGGTAATGTTGAAGAACATACAACATAGGGGAATTTTGGTAATCAAACAGAGGGAACAGAGGGTAATGTTGATGAAACTCTGTTTGATGAATTAATTGGTAATGTTGATGAAAATGTTTTTGATTGGGACTATGGGCCAGACTTTCAACTAGACTTTGATGTGAACATCAATGAGGCTCCACCACTAAATGAAACACAAGCTAGTGTAGTTCAAAATGATGTGAATATCAATGAGGGTCCTGTTGTAAATGAAACAGTGGTCAATGTAGATGATGTAATGGTAGATGAAAACAATGTAGTTGAAGAAGTTGAAGTGGATATGGCAGATTTTCACCTCAATGTTCAGCCAGAAGTGCAGAAAGAGATAGGGGCCTTTGTGGAACCAACTGTTGGTGATGTTAATATAGGTGTCCTAGACAATGATGCTTTTGATAGTGGATCTGAGACTGATGATGATGACCCTGAGAGGGTAAGGAAAAGAATGTTGAGAGAGTTAAGGAAACAAAGAGAAAGTGAGAATACTATGTACAAGTACAGTTTCTATGTTGGACAAGATTTTGCAACAGCAGCAGATGTTAAGAAAAGGATAGGACTGCATTCCATTGAAACAAGAAGAGAATTGAAATATGTAAAAAATGATAAGGCTAGAGTGAGGGCAGTTTGTGGGGGTCAAGTGTCAAATTTTTCAAGTGGGCCAACTGAAGCAAGTGGCCCAAGTGGTATTGGGCCAAGTGGGACTGGGCCAAGTGGGTCATCTGTGAGGGAATCTTGCAGTAGTGGGATTGGGCCAAGTGGGACTAAAAAGATTGTCAAGGAATCTAAGGATAAATCCAAAAAACATTATGGTAGAGGAAACCCTAAGGAGTTAGCAGCCAATGAATGTCCCTGGACCTTGCATGTTTCCAAGCTAAAAGGTTTAGAGACATGGAGAGTGAAAACTCATGTGAGTGAACACAAGTGCATCCAGTCAAGAAATATTAGAGCCTGCACAGCAGAATTTTTGTCACACTCAGTCATGGAACAACTTCCAACCAACCCCAAGATCCCAATTATTGCAATTCAAACTCAGTTGCAAAGGAAATATGAATTGCAAATTTCAAAGATGAAAGCTTTCAGGGCTAAGACAAAGGCATTCAATATGCTAAGAGGGGACTATGTCAAGCAATATGCTATGCTCAGGGATTATATATTGGAGCTGAAATCTTGCAATCCTGGCACAACAGTCAATTTGGATGTTAATTTTGGGGAAGAGGATTCAACAAGGGTTTTCAAGAGGATTTATGTATGTTTAGGAGCTTTAAAAGAGGGGTTTAGAGCTGGTGGGAGAGATTTGTTGGGGCTAGATGGTGCATTCATGAAAGGTCCCTATCCAGGACAGATTCTTACAGCAGTTGGTTTGGATGGAAATAATGGGATTTATCCATTGGCTTATGCTATTGTAGAAGCAGAAACTAAAGAATCATGGACATGGTTCTTGGAAAATCTTGGTGATGATCTAGATATGGGAAGAAACTCTAATTTCACTTTCATTACTGATAGACAAAAGGTAATTTCACTTTTATTCATTAATTTCTATTTGATTCATTATCTCACCTTTTTGATAGTCTAATTTCACTTTGTTTTTGCAGGGACTGTTACCAGCCTTGAATGATGTCTTTCCTTGTGCTGAGCACAGATATTGGGTAAGACACATTCACTCAAATATGAAAAAGAAATGGGCTGGAGTTGCATACAAGGACCAGTTGTGGAAGTGTGCAAGTGCATCAACAATACCTCATTTTGAAGTTGCAATGGAGGGGATGAGACAGTTGAGTGAAGATGCTTATGGATGGTTATCAAAGATTCCACCAGATGGTTGGTCAAGAGCTTATATGACAGGTAAGTTTCTTTAACTTTAATCACCAATTGTTAGTTTATTAATTCTAATATAGGCACTCTTATGAATTACAGATAGAGCTCATTCAGATGTTCTGTTAAACAATATGTGTGAGGTTTTCAATAGGAAATTAGTAGATGGGAGGGATAAACCTATAATCACTTGCCTAGAGTATATTAGGGAATACTTAATGAGAAGGATTGTGACTGTTCAAGAGTTGATGAAAAATTGCAGTGGACCATTAACACCTAATGCCACTAAGATATTAGATATAATGAAGGAAAAAGCTACAGCTTACAAAGCTGTCTGGAATGGTGATAAGAAGTTTGAGGTTAGTGAACCATGGGGTGATCAATGTGTAGTTGATATAGAGTGGAAGCATTGTAGTTGTAGGAAATGGCAGCTTAGAGGTATCCCTTGTGTACATGCTGTTGCTACTAACTGGAAGATGGCATTAGGTGGTGATAGGGTTGAATCAATTGAGAGTTGGGTTCATCCAGTGCACAGGCTTGACACATGGAGACAGATGTATGCTTTTAAGGTTCAACCAATTAATGGGTGCATAATGTGGCCAAAAACCCAGATTCCAACTACAATTGTTCCACCTAAACATCATAGACCTGTGGGTAGGCCTAAAAAGAATAGAAGAAAGGCAGCTGGTGAGAAGGCATCCATGGTGAAAGGGAGAAACCTATCAGGGACAGGGAAATCAGTTACGTGTGATAAGTGTAAAAAAGTGGGTCACAATCAAAAGACTTGTAAGGGACAAGTTGAGAAAACTGGAGGGAAAAAAAGGAAAGGGAAGGAGGTTGCAGGTTCAAGTGGAGGAAAAGGAAAAGCCCCTGCAGGTAAGGGAAAGGCAGCTGCAAGTTCAAGTGGAGCGAAAGGAAAAGCACCGGCAAGGAAGAAAAGGAAGGTGACGGCTAGTCTTAGGGCCGGAGACTCAAATGTTTGATGTTGTATTAGGTTTAAAACAATGGTTTAATGTTTGCTTTTGTTTAATTGTATGGTAATTAACTCTAATGTATTAGGTTTGAAACAATGGTTGAATGTTTGCTTTTGTTTAATTGTTAGTGTATGGTTTAATGGTTTAATGGTTTAATGTTGTTGTATTTAATGTTGGCGTATTCAATTCCTTTTAATGTTTTTGGTAATTGGTAATTGACTGTTTTTGGTAATTGGTTGCTTTGTCTTGGTATATGGTAATTGTCTGTATTGGTAAATGGTGTATTGGTAATTGGTCTATTGACATAGTAAATGCTTGCCATTACTTTTCAACCAACAAAACCACAATCAATTTTCAACCTACCATTACTTCTTAACTACCAAACACAATAAATTTTCAACAAAATGAGATTTTTCCATTAAATACCAAAATCCAGAAGTACAACAACGTTGAATAAAATTAAAAGATACAAAAGACAATCACAAGAAAAATTGAAAAAGAAATCAACAAATACATCTTCAGTCTTCTGTTTATAGCTTGCAATTCAACCATGGAAGCTTCAAGTCTGTTCTTTGACCTCAACAAACCAGGAATTATCTGCACAACACGACGACACATGGGAGGATCAACCCAACCAATGAACGGGCATGTTGTTACCTGTTGGGAACATCCATAAAAACGACGACCTGGATTAAGATCAGTCCACGATGTACGTATCACTGCTTCTCTTCCACAAGAACATACAACCATGGCAAATTTTAGGGTTTTATGTGATTTTGTGTTTTAGGGTTGTGATTTTGGGGGTTTGATTTTGTGTTTTAGGGTTGTGATTTTGTGTTTTAGGGTTTGATTTTGTGTTTTAGGGAAGTGTGACAGATTTTGGAGGGATTTAGTAATGAATGAGAGAGATAAAGTTGAATTGACGAAATTACCCCTCACGTGTGACACACGTGAGGGCACTTAACGGACAGTTTAATGTCACGTCCATTTTAGGGACTCTGGAGGCAACGAATTTCAAACTTAGGTACCAGTGGTGTAATAAAAAACTATTAGGGAGGACGGGTGAAAATGGTGCAAACCATAGGGACGAACCATGTAATTAACTCTCTTTGATTTTATTTCTCTATGCCAAACATATCCAAAAAGTTTTGTTAACAAAGATATGTGATAGATAAGGACCCAACGATGGTGAAGAGATGGGAGGTTGAATATTTATGTTTTAAATTTTTGTTCAAATTTTACGATTAGAAAGATGCTTTATAAATCTTGACTTTATCTATGAACGTTTGGTTGTTATCACAAGACGGAACACAATCACCACTATGCATAACAATAACATAAAAAACAATAATTGACTATTTATAAAAGAGAAATAGAAAAATTCGTGATTTATAGTGGATGGGATGGAGTGCCACCTAATCCGTCTTTATTAACTTCTCGGACTTCATTGAGAGTTTTCTTCACCGGTTGTTCTTTACAACATTATAGAGAAAAAGTTGTATCACACCTTTTGTAGGAACCACATCAACTTATGTTCCTTTCAACAAGGTAGGAACCAAACCTACTTGCATTCTAACACCCAGGGGTGTAGGTAGTATTGGGCCAGGTTGGGCCCAATATCTACCTAAAATTCTGAAAATAGTTAGAATCAATATATATATTTGGTTTAGGACACACCTAAAATTTATAATAGAATATGCCTTTTATTTTTATAACAACCAAATTATTATTAAGCCCATTATAAGCCCAAAATTCATGTGGCCCAAATTAAGAAAACCCCATGTAGAAAAAAAAAATCTACATCGACAGAAAAAATAAAAATAAAGGGAATATGGGAGATTAGGGTAAACAGTTGGCTCAAACTTAATTTGGAGAATAAATTGAACAAAAAAAAAGGGAAGAATTGGAGAAATCAAAGCATAAAAGTCAAGGTTTGTTTCAATTTTAAAACATCTAACGGTTTCTTTTATGTCATTTAGTTAGTATTTGTTAAATGTTTTAGGTAATGAGGTTTGTTATTTGAGTAATTTGCTAATGATTGTATCTTTTTATTTTGTTATAATGTTATAGAATGTTAAAGTATTATCAAAAGAAATGAGAATCTAGTTCATCTAAAGATAATTATGATACTTCAAATGATTCAAATGGGAAACAAAAGTTTATGAAAGTGTATTTGAATTCATTACCTAGTGATCCGGGAAGACGACCAAGTATAAATGATTACAATGTAAATCAACGAGATGAAATAAAAGAGCTTATTTGTTAGAAAGGCCTTTTCAACCTATAAACCATAAATACCCGGCTACACCTTTTGGACTTAAACAAAAACTCCGTAGATTCAATGATACTTGGTTTAATGATAGCAAATATTGGCTAGAATCAGGGCCGACCCTGGGCCTGGACCACCAGGGCGACAGCCCAGGGCCCACGAAATCTAGGGGCCCATTATGGTGTATATCTTTGATTAAAAATGTCAAAGCCAAGATTTGAACCTGGCTACCTTATGACAGGGGAAGATGTATTACCACTCCACCACTTAGTGTTTTGATTTTAATTTTAACCCAAAATCTATTTAATATGACATTGTTAATACAATTCCATTTAGTTTTAGACGTAGTGTTTTTTTTTTCTTTCTTTTTTTGTTTTTTTTATTCTTCTTGTTTATTGATTTTGGATATATCTTTTTTCATGATTTTTCATGGCCTATTTTTTTCACAATTTATTTATGTTTTTACCATAACAAGATTCATGGGAATCGATTAGCAAATTTAAGTCTAAACACACCTTACGACTTTATCCGTGCACTCAACATATTGCTAAGGATTGAATGTTCACTTAATTTTCTAGTCATGTTAGAGTTTAAATATTGTCTAAGAATCATCAGAATAAAATGAAAATAATACTACACATACTGTAACAAAAATAAGTAAATCCTTTAATAACGATAAATTATTGAGGTCTCGGTTGCCTTCTTCAATCCCAAAAAATATAGAGAATATGCAACAAAGATAGAGAACCCATCTGAGGAATATATTAAAATACAAGATTTTATAAGCATGTTTGTTAAACAGATGTAGTTAACGTTATTACATTTAGGGTACAAATACATGTTCTACGTGAATTTTACATATTTGATTATTTTTTTTACTTTAGGGCCCCTTTTTTATATTCCGTCCAGGGCCCAAAAAGTTATTGGACCGGCCCTGGCTAGAATATAGTATAAAAGATGATGCAGAATGACGGTTGGGGGCAACTTTTAGAAGATGTTACTTCGTTTTGTGTCAAACATGATCTTGACATTCTTGATATGGAAGCCGAATTCTATGATGGAATAAGTCGTCGGACAGGCCCGTGGGTTAGTATCTTATCATAATAGTTAATTTAGTAATTTATTTAATTGATTGTAAATATGAAGTATTCATTTTATTTATATATTTCAGGTTAGTAACTTACACCATTACCAATATGATTTATTCAATTCGGTCATTGATATGCAACTTCAAGAGCTTAATCATCGTTTCAATGAAGTAAACATGAGTTTACTTTTATGTATGACTTGTTTGTGTCCAAGTGACTCTTTTAAAGTATTTGATGTAGCTCAACTAAAGAAAATGGCTACATTTTATCCGGATGAGTTCTCAACTGATTATGATCTTCGTGCACTTGAAGTTGACCTTAAAAACTATATTGTTGATATGCGCGGTGATAAAAGATTTATTGGTTTAAAGGGAATTGTAGAACTTTCGAAGATGATGGTCAAGAGAAAAAACATGAATTGTTTCCGAAGGTATATCTTCTTTTAAAATTAGCATTGGTTTTACCCGTTGCAACATCATCCGTGGAACGTGCATTTTCAGCAATGAAATTGATAAAGACCGATTTACGCAACAAGATGGGTGACGAATTTATGCATGATTGTTTACTATCGTATATCGAAAAAGATTTTTAGACGATATTAGTAATGATACACTTTTTATGCTTTTTCAAGGTATGAAAACTCGTGGGATAAAAAATGTAACTTAATAACTATTGTTCCTTGTAATGGATTTCTATTTTATGAAACATTATTTGTATTATTTTGCGACCCGACCCGATAACATATTAATTTCAAGTTTTTTATTTTTTTTTTATTTTTATCAACGACATCGTTTTGAACCCTTAATCAGTTCCTGGCTTCGCCACTGCTAACACCAACCTTTCACTATTTTGGTTTGGCTTACAAGAATCGGCCTTACATTATCTTCTCGCTTGAACTCACACAACTACAAAACTAAGCTCCGTGGACTTACAAGATTTCCACTATTTAAAGTATTTTCACTTACACTCTCATTTAAACTCTTCATTAGTTTACTAGCCTTGTAAAATTGAATATTCTCCTACAGAATAACAAAAGAAAAACAAAAGACCAAGACACTCTTATGATACAATCTTCTTTTTGATTATAATATGACAATCAATCCATTTCTCCCTTAATTTGCTTAGTTTAAAGGCGTGATAGGGTATTGTTGAGGTCAGATAATTCTTTAACGTTGATCAAAATGACGTAGTTAAACATGAACAATGAATGCATGTTCGTGGTCATTAGCATACTTTTCGAATGATTGGACCTATCTTTGCATTTGCTAATCAATACATATCTCCATTGTTGTAGACATGGTTCGCCCTAATTTGCTTCGTTTGAAGTCGCAATAGAGTATTGTCGAGTTCCAATAATTCTCACGATGATCAAGATGTAGCTAGACTAATAAATATTTATTCTAATAGCCTACTAGTAGTTTATTTTTTAAGTTTATAACCTTCTCTTATACATATTCTTTTTGGTTCACGTGTTTTTTCGCTGTATTAAATTAATCATAAATATTGTAATCTAGACTTCATATAGGAAAAATTATTAAAGCTTTTTATAATTATGTATTCATATAGGAATTATCAAATATAAAAACTAATAAAATGATTATCTTAAAATGAGAGTTATTAATCAAAAGTTATATCAAATTTATATCTACATGGATCGTGTATTTAAATAAATAAATAAATAATATTTATTAAGTAAATTGAAACTGGATATAAATGTTTAGATCAAAAAAAATATACTAAAAAGTGTTTAGTATCAATTATATATAATAATTAAATGATTTGTAAACTGACGTTATCAATTAAATGATATTATCGATATATGAGTTGACCCATTATGTAAAGATTATACGATCGAGTCTTATAACTGTCAAGATATGACACAAAATGGTATGAATAATTGGGTGTTGATGTCAAATCCTTTCTAGCTTTTAAAAGAAAAAATATAATTAAATACTATTAATTTCAATTACTATATATTATTTAATAAATAAAATGTTGTTCTGATGTTTAAATTTAAATTACTACTTGTCACACATGCAAAAGTTATGAAGAAATCTTGCCCAATTTATGTGCTTTTATTTTTGAATGAAACGGAAAATCAACCAATTTAACCCGTATGGTAATTTTTTTTACATCTTTTTGGACCCACTTCATCTTTAATATATTTATGTTAAAATCCATATTGATTCACTGACGAATAATACACCGTCCAATTTGACCTGCAAGGCTAAAATAAATCACCCAATTAACCCAAATTCTAGGGAATGGGTTGATTTTGCAGGGTATAGAAAATATGATTGAAGAGGGATGAAAGGGTTTTGAAATGAAGTAGATGACATCGATACATAAGTGTTTAAAAGAGTAACCTTTTTTTTTTTTTTTTTTTTAGGTAAAAGAAATTGTGAGAGATCTAAAATATAGACTTAATTTATTAAGTGTTTCCTATTTATATTTTATCTTTCTCTTTATTCATGAAATCTCTTTATTCATAAAACCTATCTTATTAATGTTATATTTAAGTTAATAATCATTTTCCAACTTAATTTTAACAATATATGTGGTCTAAAATATGTAATAAACATATATAAAATTTAGAAAACCATAAGAACCTAATTGTAGACCTAAATGGTTAAATCAAACTTGTTTCATTTAATATCTTATATTTGACACTAATTTATTGACCCGCGTAATATATGGAGAACTATATCATAAAAAATATAATGTTAAACAAAGAATATAATCTATATGAAAGATTAATAGAAACTTATTAGTCATTAAACAAAATGAATTATATTAACAAATGTTACGTTGTTTCGCTTATACATAAGCGAATTTATCTTGAACTTTATGTTATTTGTTTTTAAGAAATATTTATTGTGGAGTGGAAGATGAGATTATTATATTACTTCAAAAATATCATATACATATTGACGATTTTTGTAAGGCAATTCGTGCATGTTGTTATGATGAGCTCGAAGTTAAAGAAAAAACAAATTAAAGACAAATAAACATACATTACGTGTTGCATTTTAACAATATCACGATAATAAAAAACAGTCAATATACGTTACATATATTTAAAAGAAAAATAAAAGTCAAATACCTAAAAGATATATGCTACGTATTTTTTTAGATATTAATTGACAGTAACCGTGTTAAGTTATTTAAAGTAAAGAGTTAATTCATTTTACGTGTTAAGTTATTTAAAGTAAAGAGTTAATTTATTTTAGTAAATGATAACATCATCAAATTGATCTAATGGCCTAAATGAAAGTTTAAAACTAATCTAACGGTTCAAACTTTAATATATCATATTTTAAGCCTCTCTTTTATTATATATTAAGAATTAAGATAAGATTAAGATAGTAACTTTATCATTTTGTCAAACCACTTGAATCTTGACAATTAGTATGTGAGATTCATGAATTAAGACCATCATCTCATATTTAAGATAACAAAATATTAAAAACAATCACTAAATTTATGAAATTAATTTATATTAATTTTTTATCTATGAAAATACGGCATAAAAATATTAAAGCGGGCGTGATATCAGAAAAAGACGTCGCAAAAGTATATCCTAAAATCACTCAGTGCAACATAGTTAATTCTCGTTATAAAAAAGATATCACTAAATTTTTTATAAATTTAATAATATATTTTGAAAAAAATAATGTTTTTGGTGATTTTTTTTTCTTATTTTCATAGAAAGTTGCCTTAATTCATAAAAATGTTTGATATAATTTAAACATTTATGTTAAACACATCCATACATTTGGTAAATCCCCCATTTCCAATTTCAACAACACAATTTATCCAATTTATACACACCACACTTCCTTCCTTGTATCAATCGATCAACAAAAACAAAACAACAATCTAATAACCAACAAACAAATCCCCAAATCAAAAAAAACACCAAAAAAGAATGGCAAATCCCAACTCCGGCGAAATCCCATTCCCGGAATTCCCCGAAGACATCCAGCTGTGCATCTTATCATTCCTAACCCCCTCCGAAATCTCATCATTCGCATGCACCTCCAAAAGATTCCTCTCCCTCTGCCGATCCGATTCCAAGCTATGGTTTTCCATGTGCGATCGCCGTTTCGGATCCAAGACCCATATCACCAAATGGGCCTCCGGTAATATCCAATTCAAACATCTATACAATACATTATCTGAATACGAGAATCTAATCGGGTTCTGGCGGGTTAGTACTAGCCACACAACACAACCTAGAACAACTAATTCAGTCGCCAACAAACCGCCTGCGTTGGTGTTTTTCGAATGGGGTGAGTCGTGTGTTATTGGTTCGCGTCTTTCGCCTTCCAGTAATGGGAATTATGATGTTGTGAAGGTGCCGTTTTTGTGGATGGGGGTTTCTCCGAAAGGGGAGGTTGTTAATTTACTTGAACCGAATGGTGGAGTTGAGTTGGATGTGAATGCGATTACGTTTCGGGAGGATGGTGAGGTTTGTTGTTGTGGGAATGGGAATGACTTGGTTTCGGTTCATGTGAATCGTATTGGGGAGTTTCATATTGTGATTGAAGAACGTGTTTGTTTTGGAAATGTGGGAAATGTGATGAATGAGGAAATGATTGGGGTTGAAAGTGGTTCGCCGCCTGATAGGGTCACGTCGGAGATTTATCAGTATTTTGCGAATAGAACGAGTCCTGGTGGGGAGAGATCGTGGCGGAGGCAGAGGAGACGAGAGAAAGAAAGAAATGGGGTTAAGAAATGGGAGTCTGAGCATTTTGTTAAGATTGTGAATTACTCGCCTACGTCTGGAAGGCCGTTGCAGGGTCTTTGGAAGGTAATTAGGCGTAATCATTTCGAATAGAATTTGTAAATTATGCATATCATTATGGTTATTTGGCATTGCGTTTTGAATGCATATCTATCTCTTGCAGCCCGTTTTGTTACAGCTGATTATCGGATTTTAATTATTTCATATCACATACTCATTTTCAAAACGCAGTGTCAAATACCCTTTGATTCATAAGATAGTTGCTCCAATATGCAGGGAATTTGCGAAGATGCAAATTTAGACTTCTATCTCGTTGCATATGATGACATTGGTGGTATAGCATGTCGAAGAATTTCGGATTCCTGCAAACCTTTCTCCAGTTACGCACCTGTATTTTGGACCTCAAACACTACGTTTTTTGAATCACCGTTTTCTTCTGAAGAAGAATATATATACGATACTCGTGAACATCTGCTGCCACTTGGTCAACTGGAGATGGATGCGGTTTCACGCATTCTTTTTATAAATTCAAGTTATGATCTTGTGTTACCGGGATTGGTGGAGCCGACTTCTGTGAATCCTCATCAAGTGGAGGGAAGGATTTGGCAATATGGTGATGGAACATTTGGATTTGGGTTTCTTCGTGATAATCATATTATAGACTTGAAGCATATTGCAGTGGATGGATGTCTGTTAGATGCAATGCAACGTTTGTAATATTCGATAATCCTTGCTTGGAGTAGTGATTTATGTATCTGAATAAGATCTGGGCTCTCGTTTGCAAGTATTTATATTAGATTTTTTAGATAATTTATTTAAATTCCTTGACATTATGTTCAATTTCAGTACTTATGTAACATTTGTTGTATGTTCAATGTAATTTGTAAAAACGCTTTTATTCGAAGAGTTTATAGTTTCTGAATTCTGAATTTGAATTCATACTTGGTGATAGATGTCTGTAACTGTAAGTACCTTTTTCTATTTTATAATTGCTGGATGATGAATTTGGCTGTATGGTTGAGTTTGTGTCGTGCAGTTCATTTTACTACTCTCTCTTCCTCTCGAGTCGTATTCCTGATTCACATTGTTGACTACATTGCTATACATGCACTGCTACATAGTTTTGGGACAAGTGCAGGTAGAAAAATGTTGCAAGAAGAACATGATTGAATGCCTAAGATATGCCAAAAAAAGAAGAGGATAATATCAAAACTTTTGCCAGACAGGTTATTGGCGGAATCATCAGAAGTAAGAAGAAGTCAATTATGGTCAATCCAGGCATATGGCTACCCTTGGCCTAAGCATCGGGCTACTTCCCTGGTTTCTTTTTTCTCGGTTATTATTTTGAAATGATTAAAACCCAATATGAATGTCGTTTGACACAGATTTCACTAGTTGACGTTCAAAAGACTTCATTGACTAGATTTCACTGAATTTTCTATAGTAGCTATTGATTTTTAGAAGTTTTGAGCTCAATCCATTTAGTTAGTGAAGATTCGGTTCACTGTTTGGTACAGCAGCCTGAGGTGCTATATGCTGGACGGCATGCTGTTTGGACCTCTGAATAGCTATTTTTATCAATTTTTTCTTTGTTCTTTTAACTCGGTCGATATTGAGAATTCAATACCCTACTTTCCTTCAGTATGTATTTAAGTTGTACTGACCTTTAAATGTGAACGAAAGCGTAAAAAAAAAGTAACTTCATAAGCTCCATATTATATCGAAAATGAAGCCTATGACAGGCAGCTTTTTGTATCTCATAGATTTTTGAAGCTGGTGGTACATTCATCACAAGATAATATAACAAGAAGCGAAACGATCTTTTAGTTTCCAATAGGATCCATATTGTATAGTGTTACAACAAAAGAACAAAAGCAGCTTTAGACAGTCGATTAGAAAATAAGATAACAAACTTCCATCTCTTAATCAAGCATAAACTTTTTCCAACACCAAGAACAAAAGATAGATTGTAGTAAAACGTTACAAGATGACCACAATACCCGTCACACATTACGACACAGGTGCTCTAGCAGGATGATCACCCTCAAGCTGACTCAAGTTACCCTTCTCTCTAATGAGTTGGGTGTGGTGGTGTTTACAGTAGAGACGCCCTTCATGTGCAACGTAGTTTGACGGACTAATCGTACACCCTCCATGACTACACTTAAAACAGCTTCTATGGTACGCAGTTCCATTCACCGAAACCTATATATTATCAGTTCAGAATACTTAATCCTAATTCATAAATCATAGAAACAAAACTATAAACAAGTACGACGAGTTTTATAATTTCACCTTTTCAGTTGGATAAACGGTGTTTTTACATCCCAAACATTTATCCTTCGTTCCAACAAACATACTCGAAACTTTATTAGCGACTGGCTTCTGTTAAAACAACGATTTTCAAAGTTATTACATATAAGAGATGAGATCTAGATATAAGTAACGGGTCGATATCATACCTCGCCATCAACGGTTTTATGTGTCCTGGCAATCTTTGGTGTACCATCGAAACTTTTATCTAAGCTACCAGTCTGCTTAAATAGCTGATCAAAGTGTGGTCTACAATACAAAACTCCTTCAAAGGAGTTGTAGTTACTAAGCTGAAAATGCAAGAATAAATAAGTTAATTGAGGCATTAGATCGAACAGGTTGTGTGCAGATCTAAAAAAAGAATAAACCTTGAGAGTGTTGTTGCAGTGATGGCAACGGAAACAAGCTTTGTGAAAAGTGCGATTGTCGGCGGTGAGTTTGTCGACTAGGTAGACCGTTTTGTCACACGCGTTGCATTTCTGAGTTGTACCTGCGAATGCCATCTTATTGTTCTTCTTACCTTAGAAAAACACAGAGGTTTTGTTGGGATTTTGAAATGAAGGAATAATGGGAGGTTGAAAATAAAATAAAAAAGGGATAATAAGGGGATGAATCATTTTGTCTGAATTACCAACTAAGCAACCACCTGTCCCTTATGTAACCACTTTTTTCTTTTTAACTAATTCCAACTAAGCAACTATCTGTAATCAATATACAAATCAGGGTTTTTTTTATTTTCGTTACTCGAAAATAGAGCGTTATTGACTCAGATGTACGTGGAATATCTAATTACTATTTTTAAAGTAGTGAAAATAATATTACTTAAAGCACGAAAGTGATTAACACCACAACTTAAGTTACTGGTGTCACGCTAATTTATTATTAACAACTTAAGTTATCCATAATAATAACACAGTAACTTTTGTCAGCTTATGTTATTAATTGTTATGAATATATGTTTGTTTTTATTTCAACATTTATTATTAATTGTGATTTTTGAATTGTTTAATAATAAGATAATTATTACATCTTTTGTTAAGATGATTAGCATAAACACAAGATATTAAAGAGCGAATAATATCTAATACGAGTATACGAGTACACTGGTTATTTGCAGTCAAGAATAACACTAAATTATAAAATGTTATCAATAAAGAAATTAACATCTAACTAAGATTTATATATGTAAAACTCATAATTTAAACATATTGTTATTTGAGTATAAAATGAATACATTTTAAATAAATAAATTAGGTTTTTTATATTTAAATTCTTAAAAAAGGTCAGGTCGGACAGTTTTGTCTTAGATGTACCAACACGTCTAAACTGAATACTGGTATGATTGTTGCGAAACCTTTTCCTAACAACTATTAAGACTTATTTAAAAAGATTTGAATTGTATTAGAAAACCATATTAGACCAAGTTCAAGATAGGTCTGGTCGACATGTGTTGATAAATATTTTAAGAATTACAAATAGATAAAATAATTAAAAGAGAGAGAAAATAATTCTTTCGAAATATACATTAAATTAGCAAGCCCACTTGACAATCGACATACACAACCTAATGAATGCTTGATATGGAGTCATGGACAAAGATATTAAATATATATTTAATCAAATTAGTTTGTTTTTTTTGACAATGATAAATAATATATAGACTTTTAAGCGATAATATCGTGTTTAATCTACTATATTTCAGAAATTTACAATTAAACAGTGAAATTATTAAACATGGGGTGTAAGCGAGTTGATCCGAGCCCGATCTTGATCAGGCTCGAGCTCGGCTCGTTTAAGTTTTATAGAGCTTGAGTTCGAGCTCAACTCGTTTCGAGCTTTATATATGAAACTCGAACTCGACTCGCAAGATATACCCCAAGCTCGAACTCGGCTCGTTTAAGTAAAATATGTATCATTTTATTGTTACTCGTTTAAATATAATATTTATATATTAATTAAATATATGTTATTATATTTATATATATATAAAGCTTGTTTAAGTACGTTTAGAATCGCGAGTTCGGTGTAGGAAGTTTGGGTTCGTGCTCGTTTAATAGACGAGCTTTATTTTATACTCAAGCTCGGCTCGAACTCATTTAGACTCGATTTAAATCGAACCTTTTACAAGCCAAGCTTGAATAAACCACGAATAGTTTGACCTATTTACCTCCCTAGAAAAAAGTGACCAAATGGTAAAGAAGTTATATTATTCGGAAAAAGGAAAATAAACAAACGTTGCCGACAGGCACTTGCTAATGATGCAACTACCTACCTTTCTTTTTTCTTGATTTTTTTAGTGGCTATCATGATGTGATGTGTGGGTTTTTGTACATCTCTTTTCGCAATTTCTATACTTTATGCTTCAAATATTACAATAGATTATAGTTTGCTTTTAACGGATTTTGGACTTTGATGTTTTATCTAATGAAATTGACTCTGCTAGTTGTAAAGTGACGCTGTCACTTAAGTAGCACCACTGGCACCATTTAGCCACTTTGAGAAACGTCGGTTAAGCGATAAGAGAGTCACAATGTTTGTATATTATGTTTTAAGTAAATATCGTGTGGGCCAAAAAATAATTGTTAGATTATAGTCAGTTTTAGTGTCTGAGTTAGCAATAACCGACCAATCAGTTTTCCGTTATGATCGCAAGCTACATACAAATAAGTTTTTCCGTCACAATTGGGAGTTACAAACTAATAAGTAATGGACATTTAGCCAGGGATACTAGTATGTGTTGTAGAGAGGATATTGCTTAATAAACTTGAATGACTTGCAAATAAATTAACCGAAATGAAAGGCTCTTTCGTATTTTTTTTTATCCAAAGGGAAAATCCCTTCCGAATCATACAAGTTTATTCTCCTAACGATTTTTTTTTTGCATTTGTATCGCTTCAGCAATAAGTTTTCTTGTGTTCAGTAAATACCGCATTGATTGGTAAAAAGGGAAAATAATCTCAATTTGACAAGACCACAAAACCAGTATAAATATGAGACATACATGACAACGATTTTAATTTGAAACATGAGTCTAAACTTTTACATTTTGAATAATGAACTTTAATTTTCAGCAAAACTGTGTCGTATAACTAATACAAACAACACGCAAAGCAAAATATATGTTGCTGTGAACGATATAGAAAGGGAAAATAGAAGTAGCAAAAAGAAACCTACAGGTATGGCAAACTATATAAGAAAAGAAAACTCGAAAAAGTGGAGTCGGTCTTCATTCAATCTCACAAATATATGAACAGGACAGGCATATTTATGTCCTCAACTAGAGTAAATCCAATAGGGGAGGCTGTTCCGATGAAGGTTTAGGACGGGATTGACGACTTTGCCCTTGATTTCTACTTCCTCTCCCTCTACCGATAGCATTCACGGGAGGTGGAGCCAGTCTTAGAGCAGTTGCCTGTGGGGTGGTTTTGTTTGAAGCGAATATGGAACCGATATCTGTGGCCTTAGGACCAGTTGACGCAACCTGATTGTTTCTCATGAACCCGATGGCGTTCTGGGAACTAACTCCACCATTAAGACTACTACTACTACTACTACTAATGGGATATTCGAAGTTGTTGGCCCAGTTGGTATTATTATTATTATTATTTATTTGAAAGTCTGTACCTATACTTGAAGCGGTGGAATTTCTGTTTACAGATGGGGTTGATGTACCGTTACTAGAAGATCCAGAAGCAGCCAAAGGCCAATTTGCAAATGGATCTAAATCATCAAAGCTTGCATTTGAAGACCCTCCTTTCATGTTATCACCTACCTGATTGGAAGATGACGGAGGAGGCCACTCAAAATCAGCTGCAGGACATGATGTTTGTGTTTGAGTAGACGTCGTTGGGAATTGCACATTCTTAGGATAATTATCTTGGACATCATGTTTTAAGGTAGCAGGCTGACTTGGCGGTATGTTTGGTAAGGATTTAGGTTCTTGTCTTGTTGTGATCCAATCCTCATCCCATGCGGAATTACTTTTTACGGTGGAAGGAGCAGTAGGAACATTTTTCTTTATAGGTGGTGCTAAATTTCCGTCAGGAATAGGAAAGGATTTTGGGTCAACTCCGGTATCATTCATTGTTACTCCCTTTTTTTCTTCAACTTTCCTTCATTACAACAAAATATATATAAATAAATAAACCACCGTAGTAAATGATATCTGTTTCTGTTAAAATGAAAAAGCGGTGATACCTGAGAACACTCTTAACAAATGTCATGTACTTGGCGAACTGCTGAACATTCAATTGTTGTGCAAGGAGAAGAGGGACAACTAACGGAAGAACATGTTCAACTACGAAGTCAACTCCATGCTATATAATTAACAGAAACCGAAGAAATGTAAGGTTTAAACAACATATCATAGTAAAACTGTTATTAGGTAAATAAATAAGAAATAATAAATGTGGAACCTGTTTCAAAATGGAATTCGCTACCCCAAGGGTACACATAAGAGTTGGAGCAGAACGGTCAACAGCAGTGCAACGTGCAATTGTTTGCAGGATCTCCAAGATAGCTGGCTTATCAAGTACTACAATCATATCACCTAAACATAACAAAGCATTCACTCTCACCTGCCAGACCAGATATCACGTATTTAAGCTTCTTCTACGATCATAGATTTATGCGTATGAGGTTAACACCTCAATTTCAAAAGCATACTTACAGGAAACTAGATAACTTAAATAGACCAAACCATAATCTCTATACATAGACAATCACCTTTATATAGTAATATATCTCCAAACACAACTATAACTAACATACATGCATAATATGCTAAGTACATGATGCTAAGATATATGACATACCGCAGCAACTGTAGTCTTTAGAGCCAAGCCATGAACACGAGGCAAAATTGCTTGTTTCACTAGCTGGATTTTAGTCAAGAAACCTGATGTTAGCATAAGCTTCAAAAACATATTGAAATAGAAGTAAAGCAAAACTGAAACTTTATCAGGGAAGGCTGCTTTATTAGAACTTAACAGATATGATTATCAAGCAAATAGAACTTACTGCATGAAAAATGGATAATTATTTAAAAAAGAGGCTGTATATATATGATAACCACAAACTACCAAGCAAAATGCCTTGTATGAGCAAATATAACGTAAATGGAAACTTCTCAACAATACAGAAGTAACCGAAAATTGGTGGTTGATTCAGTATTACCGGTGCCTAATCTCAATTGCACTTAATTATCAATCAAGCATATTGACTCACGATAAAAATAAGTTATTGCTCTACAGATCAAGACATCTGGATATTAATTATCTCCACAAACATTTCACGTCACCTTTTTATCAAAAAAAACACATATGTTCCAATGTGAAAATGTCATTTTCCAAAACATGTTTGCTATTCATATCTTAACTAAGATACATAGTGATATTTAGAGTCCACTCCGAACACAACCAATAACTGAATTCTTTGGTTCATAACCTTTATTCACGGTCACACTAGACTCACCAGTTTGTCTACTGAAAGGAAAAAGGCTTGTCAAACCTTCAAAATTTTCTACAATATGGTCCAAACTCGATCATTCCACTAAGAAAATATAATTCATCAATCAGTAAATGCAAAAGATTATACGATTTCCATCCTTGGAACTTCCCAAAATCTGGTGAAATAACCATATACACTTCTTCAAGATCTCCATTTTGGAATGCATTTTTTGCACAGGTACGGTTCAATTACGTGTTGTAACAAGGGATAAAAGCTCTATCATAGAAAAAGAAGCAAAGGTCTTCTCAGAATTAATCCTATATGTGGGATTGCAATCCCTTAACTACAATGTGTGCTTTATACCTATTTATAGCCACTACGCATTCTCTCAAACAGGAAGGTGGGTCGATTCACATGTTCCATTTTTCTCAAGCGTTTGAGTGAGAAGATATTTATTAGGACTACTAAAAGGGAGAAGAAAGAATAACATGAGTTTTAAAAACAAAAAATAAGGGAAAAACATATAAAAAGGGCACTTAACTAATCAACTGTTCTCAATAAGGCCAACCAAGTATGTATCCACTATCCAGTTTTTTTATACCAAATCTGGCCAAAAAACATACCGAGTGGCGAAAATTCCCTTCATCTTTTTTACAGTTTGGCGACTTCTACTTTAGAAAATAGAAAAAGTAACCAAGGGTATTAGTTGCTCAACTTAATGAGAAAAATTGAATAGTTCAGTGGCCTCCATGTACACTATCCGACAAATAAAACGGAAAAAATTGTAATTCAGCAGCTTGTTACGCTTTTCTTCACATTAATAAAACAAGTTCAGTGCTTACAGAAAAAAGAGTTTAAGAAGTCATAAAATATGGAAGAATCGAAGAAGGGTATAAAAAAGACGAGAATAAAGCTGGATGTTATTTCCGCATATTGGAGACCACATGTTGGAGAACTTCTTCATTTCAAACTGGTGGGGAAGAACCACTTTTTTCCATGCATTTAACTAAAAGCTTTTAGTATTTGCATGTGACATAATCAGACTAGAGATGCTAATCTTCAAAACATCTAGTTTGCAGATGTCATGCACTGTCAACCTATTTACTCCAGTTAAAATGTGAAACGTATACTAAGGACTATGATTTTCCCTAATAAAATACAGATAACAACCAATCTTGAAGCAGATTTACCTGAGAATCAAGTTTTGTAGCAAGGGATACAGTTTTTTTCAACACTTCCTCTTGCATCCGAGCATCAGTATCATCATAGGCTCGCACAAGCATGGGCAACACATTAGAAACCAAGTGCTCCTGACTAGCCTGTCATGATATAAACCAATATAAGCGAGTAACCCAAAATCAAAAGTTGTAATATTTCACTTTCTTTGTATATTACTGCTGCTACTGGTTTAACAATATTTAATTTGCAGATTCTCAAGAGTAAAAAATTCAAATACTACGTTGAGTTGGCTTGTCAGTTTCTCACAGTAAACCAGTGGGAAATGACTAACTTATGCATCAACAAACGAGATTACAAGTTTCACCTACTAAACCTATTGGAAAGACATTATTAATAAAAGAAGAACCATAAAAATGCCAAATGGTTACCTTGTTGACAATAAGCTCTGCATGCTTCACAAGTAGCAGAAGTGTCTCACCTGCAGCAGTGCTGAGGACGGGAACTAGAGCAGGCAGGGTTGATGCCTCAAAATCAACTTTATCCTGCAACACAGCAAGATAGATGATGAAATAAGAAGTTTGCACTCTCATAATCGGTTATTGCAATACTTTCATGCATCAAGTGAAAGCCTAGGTGCAAACAAAATATGTTACCACTGTTCAAACCTTTTAGAAATACTTATATTCAACATGTAGATTTCATAACATGCTGAGAGTTTGTCGTCAAAAATGGAATCTTAAAAGCTTTTTACCACCATAACAGCATAATTACGATTATAACATGTTTTATCATATTAGATTATCCAAAATCAAGCTAATGATTTCGAATGATTTATTAACTTTATATGTGCTGTGCATATCTGTTGCAGGAATGTACAGATAAACAGAAACTGTTAAATTTATACTATATTATTTCCCAGCTCTCTGTGTACAACTCTTTTATAACAACCAGTTAAATGATTTTTGATTTATTGTTGAGTTTTGATGTCTATATATACTAATTTTGGTTGGTCCGGAGTTATATATTTATTTAGATTAATAAACAGCACATTTTATGGACATTATTTGTTGAATGAGACTGTAGCAAGGATGTTACATTTTAACAGGAAGTCAGCAGCAACTCAAAATATCAGAACTCAATGAATCCAAAAACTTGATTTGAACTCCAACATTTAGGACTGTCAAAGCTATACAATACACTTATCACATTAAGATTACAGGAATAGTTACTACTGTAGTAATTATTACAACTTATTGATGTTAATGATTTTGGTTCACATAACCACATGATTTAACGAAGATTATCTTATTACTTGGCTAATACTCCAACATTTTACAGAGCCATGTATAGGTCAAACATTAAAAAAAGGTTATACGAAAAAGGTAGCACTATTAATAAGGGAAACAAATGGAAAGAGATGTTTTGCATATTTCCCATAAATAGTAATACAATAATGCACAACTTACAAATGTACTTGTTAAAGTGTTTAACAGTTCACTTATTAATTTTTTTTTTAACTCTAGCTGAAATTGGAAAATATACCCATTTTCATGTTTGGGGGAGATTCTTAGAGAAAGTAGGGAAGAATTTGTTTTATGTAAGAAAACTGTCACTCGAGAATAAGGGTAATAGTTTTATAAGTTGCTAAGATCCCACAATTCATGGGATTATGTATGTATATATGCATAGCTAAACATCGTGAAGATTTTTCTTGATAGCATACTTTCCAACAATTGTCTTAGAATTTAAAGGTGGCTATCTGTACTATATATGCATGCAGTAACCTATTGCTAATGAAATTGCAACAAGTTATTCATGTTTTCAGAAACATTTTATTAAAAAATAAATCTATACAAGTCACATGAAAAATATCTAATATGACGATATATAATACCTGAGAGTCGGCTATCTTTAAAACCATTGGGAGAATCATTGGTTGCATAACCATATTCCGAAGCTCTGCGCAGAGAGGAGGAAGAACCTACATAAACAATAAAAAGTAAACTCGTCATTTTCATTGTGTCAAAAGAGATTAAAAACGACTGGATCAATTTATAAACCTCCAAGGAAAGAGAAGGCCAAATTCAAGTCAATCAGTAAAAACAGCTAGAATTTACATGGTCTAACAAAATAAACCAAAATCATAACGATAGCAGTTATAGCACTATAGGCAAGAACAAAAATAGTTTGACATGCACTTATTTCTTGACTTAACCCTTTATCTAAACCAATGAATATTATTCCAAAGTCCATAATTCCAACCTTGTATCGTAGAACACGAGCATCAAAATCTTTCCACATGTCTAAAAGTGCTTTTAAAAACTCTGACTTCTGCATGTTATCTCTTTCCTGCAACAAAGAAAAAGTCAGCATATAAAAAACAATTTTGGGGACCTTTAGAACATCATCTTAAAATTAAAGCGTATTTGATATCACAAATAATTCAAATTCACGCACGTACAAGCATGTGGTCGAGGAAGCGAAGTGCTCGCAACCTAGTGTCATCACGGAAAAAGGGAGAACCTGGAAAGTGAGGAAATCATGAAAGATTTTGAGAATACAAATGACATAAAGCCAACATCATGCCAAATTTAAAGCTCACTTGAAGCGTTGCTATTTACTACCGACAGGACTATTATATTCAACCAAAAACCTCAATTTAATATCAACATAATACTTCTAATTAGAATGAGTTTACAAGTTAATAGTGGTGAAACTTTCGAATATCGCTTCTCGTTATTCTTAAAAATAAACATATGCCAGTTTTGCAAAAAAAACAAAGCTAACTATATAATCTGGCAAATGGACATAGCATGAAGTTTAAAAAAGTGAAAATTATCCTCGAATCCTAACTTCATTCTATATACATTGATTAAATGCCATACATGCATAGCAAAGATTCCCTTATTAGTTACTACTTGGCAGTAGGATGTTGAAATCTTGTGTTCTCGAAGAACAAACGGTGGCTGATCGATTTAAGATCAAGTGCCGTATAGGAAATACTAGAACTTGTTGACCAAACCTTATAAACAACAATGTGAAATCTGATTATGAACGAGGAGCTGGGAATTCTGTTAATTTTATAAACTTAAAATATCATGGAATCAGTTGGTAACTGCATCCATACAAGTAGACAACACTCACAATTTTTCTCCAAGATGAAATCACTAAAGAACATGTAGAAATAATCCAGATTCACAATTCTTAGTGATGGGCTGATGGCAATCTAGAATGTAGCCTGTCTAACTGCAGATTACCTATCAGTTGTCTAACTCCATATTTGCATTTTAATTGGTGTTCTTAAAATCTTGTATATGAATGTAAAGATAATTTTGTAACCATATACATGGGCCTTCTTACTTAACATGTGAAACATTATATATTTTTAATGTTTTAAAGATATTCTGACTAATTCACTTGCGTGATTGACACTTGATAACAATGAAGAAAATATGTTCAAAGTTTAATGTAGTATCAGCACAATAGGTAGGTTAGTGAGAAATTGAGTATGCGTTTACAGTTTTGCATACTGTTGAAAACCTCACAGATTTTACCTGTAAAATCCAAAGCTGAGGGTCTTAGAGCCTCGTTCATTGAAAGCATTCTTTTCAAATCAGCAACTAATTCGAGTGGAATGGATGAAAACGTCTCGCCAGATAAGTATGTCAATGTATTCATGTACTGCGTAGAAGGGCACAAAGCCACCATTAAACAAAAATACATAATTTGTATTATGGAAGGAAAAATCCTATTTTTTCAGTTGGTCGATGCTACTAAATACAAACAAAATACAGATAGCCTAGAATGCATGTACTACGATATTCCATAAAGTCGAAAACTGCAGAGTGAAAGAATCTAATACCATTTTCACATTGTTGTGGCAGTCAAACAAAGGCTTTTTAGCGATTAAATGGAAAGCGAGGCATCCAAAGCTAAAAATATCTGAAAAGCATCCAGACAAAGGTGACTTGGCCCGGACTAGTTCCGGAGCAGTGTAGTTCAGAGACGGCTGAAGAGGCAGTAGCGAATCTTCAACATCATATTCCTGATAAACAGAAAAATCATTTGAAACATAGTTCTAAACATTGGTATATGTTTGTCATTTTGATAGTAAACAATATCTGTTTCAAAACCAAGGACATACAAGTTACAGACTTGTGTATGAAAACATGGATTGTATACAATATATGATAGGTCTTCTAGCTTTAAATGGTTGCAATAAGTAAAAATTTTAAATTCGGTTCTTTCTTAGTTTGGTTGTAAGGCACGGAACAATAAGATATCACTTTAAACTTATCATTACCTTGTGTGTACCACATATAATAGACAATCATACGATGGCCAAATAGGTAACAAACATTTGGTTTTATTTTGGCATGGCACGGCGGAAAACAAAAGGAATGTTTTTCAAATTTCTGTGAAAGTTATCACTCACTGAATAATGGAAGGGCTGCACACCAGATGAATCTGCAGATGATTGGTCTGCAGATATTGCGAAACCGAATCCACCGAGCTTCCAAGCACCACTTGAGTTAATTAGGACAGCCTGAAATATCCAAATGAAGAAACATGGTCAATTGATAAGCTTATATTGACTTTTATGATAAATGAATATGAATAAGACAGCGTTTGGCTTAGGTTATTAGTGAGAATTTATTTGAATCTACGAGTAAGAAAACAGTAAACGAATACACAATAATATGTTCATTATGGGAACTTAACTCTCAATTTTCTTTTTACTGGTCCTAAATTATGCAACATGTAAGGTAAAACTATAACAGCTACCCTATTACTAATAATGATCTTCTTCCCATACCTATGCTAATAAACAAGTTGAAGTGATCAAAAAGACGCACAAAGAGGTCAAGTTATGGACAGAAAAGGTGAATGAATCCTATAAGGATAGGGCCTAGGCAAAGAAGAAAGACCATCTATGGACCTATAAATTTGGATTTGGTTCAACATATGAAAAATGGTTTTCTCCAAGAAGAAAAATAAGCTTATGCCTAGGATTTACAGTCCTTCCAAGATTCTTATAAGAATTATCGAAAATGCTTACAAGATTAAGTCATTAAACTTCTGGAAGACTCATCTATAACAGCAGCAATCGATGTGGTGATCTTATGCAATCTTTTGGAAGACTCTTACCTCCAAGACTTGCAGAAAAGTCTGAATGCACAGGGGATGATGATGTAAGAGCATCACATGCTAATAGAACTTTGTTAAAGATTAAAACACTTATTTCATATCCTGGTTCAATTGCTTATTTGGAAAGCATTTAGAAGCAATAAAACAGTTCCTATACGTATTCCTTAATCCTTTATATTCTAAATAAGGTAGGGCAAGTTACAGAATCATGATCATTTCCCATGTATGCAGATCCATCACCAAAACTTATTTTCAAAGACCTAATCAATCAAGGACTTCCAACATGCTTCATTCTATAGATTCGATTCTTCCTCCTAACTATAACCATGACTGTCCATTCTTTCATAATGAAGTAGAAATCTTAGCTACTCTATCTTCTCAATGACATGAAGAGCAATAAATCTCTCATCTTTCCTATGAAGTGGGAGCTTTGACACTAAAAATTTAGAAATTAAGATGAGCCTAAGGCATTTTGACAGTTTGACTAATCCAATTTATCTTCATTATATTTTTACTATTCTTGTTAGTGAATCCATGTAGAAAAAATTAGGATCTCCAACATTCCCGACCGCAATTAATTTGGTTTCGATATTTGAGTACTTAAAATCATTTAGTTTGGTAATATATGCTATAGTACATTACTGAATAAGCTAACAGAGTCAAAATAGCCTGATCTATAGAAGTTCAGGTAATAAAATCATGAAGCACTGTCACAGCATAATTTTGGTTTATATGGAAAACCATAGTCTACATTGGGATTTTATCATAATTTGACTGATCAGGAAAGTTTCTCTAAAAAATGATAAAAAAAAATGTTTCTTTAACTGAAGATGTTATTGGAATTTGCGTGTCTATACCTCAGGGGAAATGGCACGATGAATGAGGCGGGCATTATTGTGAAGGAAGTCCAAAGATTCTGCAACTTGAAGCAAACCATGTTTTACCTCCAACAAACCCATTTCCTACAAAAGAGTAAATTATCTCATGAATATAATCATAACAAGGTAAGCAATGTGCAGAAAATATAAATTAATCATAATAATATTAACCTAAAATCAAAATTAAAAACTGCTTTTAGATCATTATTGGATGCAAAAAAAAGCAGTTTAGCCTGAATCATGCATCTGTCATGAATAGTCAGATCTATATAAAGGACAAGTATCATCCACATTCTATGTTCATGTTGTATTGATGCATTGAATATACAAAATTGTTATACTACATACTCATGGCAATCTTTACGCTGCTAAAACCTTAACTTTATTGGCTACCTTTAAAATTAAATAAGGAAAAAGTCAACTTTATAAAAATGAGAACTATCAATGTTCAGTTGTTCACTCAAACAAAATCCTACAATACATATTCACTTACCTTCAGGTTATCAAATAGCAGTACCTGTTTCAGGTATAGAACCCTACATTCCAACTATGGAATCATGGATGCTCCGAATAAGGATAATGATCACATGTGCTTCAATAAAAGTCTAGTCAATAGTGATACCTCATTATCATAGACCACATCCAGGAAAGTATAGAAAAAGCTCATAATATTGGCTATGCTTCATTTCTGGTACACTATACATAGACATACATTAATAGGAATTTCCGATTTAACATAGTAAGAATGAGAGTTTCCCTTAGTTGTTAACGCAACCTATATTTCCATGCCACAACATGGATTGAGAATGTATTCAGAACGGCTGGGAAATGTCAATACTCAATAGAATAGACATTGAGGCCTACACTTGGCGAGTTTTGGTAGTGATTGAAATCTATGTATGGCGAATTTTGAAAGTCATGAGAGTCTTGAGACATATGCATCCACTACCGCTTATTAATTGGAGTCTAACCTGGGATACTCATTAATAAGGTTACCAACCACATTTGGCCATGTTAAGACCTCACAATTGCATCAACATACTAATAGACCTACACAATAAAACAATGGTAGACAAATATGCTCCTCGTCGACTACTGTCAATTATTATGTATGATAAGGATACATGTATGATACGACAATCTATCTTCTGTAATAACGCTTAGCAGGAAAAGCTCAAAGCAAATTCAAATTTTAAGCTCCGTGGTAATCCGATTCTAAAGGGTTGCAGTCATGGAATGGTAGATTAAACATGGTTAGAAGCATTAGGTTAGGGGGTAATCTCATAATATAGCAACATAATTATCTTGACATTTCGCTTTGGTCATTACTCCATAATTCGTACAAATTTAGTGATTAAAGTAGTCAACTTAGTAAAAGTGTTCCATCTCCAGCGTTTAGTTATGTATGTTGCTATTTATGACCAACAATAACAAAAATGGAAAACTTTTAATTAGTTCATTGACTAAGTCGGAATGGATCAAAGTATAATGACCACTACGGATTTCCCCTTAATTTTAATAACACATTGATTCTAAGACCATCCTACGATCGCCGTAAATCCCAGCCACAAACACTCATCAATGCCTAATTAGTAAGAATCGTATAATCAAACAGTGATAAAAGAAACTGATAGAAACTTAAATTGCACAATGCCTACCATTCCTTGTAGCTCTTTCGGCACTTTAGCTATATTATCCAACATACCAACAGCATTCGCAACCGAAGCAAACAAGGGTTCAGTAACCATAGCCATAGCATTCTTATTCTCATCCAGCGCCTGAATCACATGAACCACACCAGGATGTCTCAACCTAACCAATCTTGCCGCATCCGCTCTAATAACCTCAAAAAACAACTCCTCCGCCGCTTTCGATAGCCCCGCACGCGCCCGAGCCTCCGATAAACCACGCTTATCAAGCACCCAAACACACACAACAGGATACTGATTTGAAATCAACGTCGAACCGCCACGCGCCTTACCGGAGTACAGCTTCCATACCAAACCTGGTCCGGCGGATCCGATCTGGTCAAGGAGATCGTAATCCTGTAAGGCTTTGGGTCCGGTGACGTCTTGGACGGTTTTTTCGATTACGGCAGCGGTTTTGGCGAATGCTTGGGTTAAGGTTTTCATATTGAGAGACATGATTGGTTAAATTTGATCGGATCTGGATTTGGTGTTCCGATCAAATTTGAAGATTTTCCGGCAGGCGAGGGGTGAGGGTCGGGTTTATGGTGTATGGTAATGATTGTTGTGAGTCGGTGCCAAATGAACAATGCCACCTAATTCTTTTTCATACGTAGACAAAAAAAAAGAAAAAAAAAAACAAAGAAAACAAAATTAAAAAAAAAAAGTTAGTTTATTGTGTCAAATGATTAGATTGCTTGAGAAAACTATGGGAATGTTTGTGCAAGCTTATAGAAAGGGCTTTTGAGCTTATTAGTTTATGTAAAAAATATAAGCCCATTTTTAGGTGTTTGTTTGAGCTTATTAGCTTAGTCTTATGAGCTTATGTAAGAGGGTTTTCATAAGCTCCTTTTGTGTGGCTTATGAGCTTATCAAACATTTTTACCTTATTATAAGCTAATAAGCTCATAAGCTCCTCCAAACACTTCATAAAAATTTTAAAACTTAAATTTTATAAGCCACAAGCTCCTTATAAATAATAAGCCTAAGCCAAAAAAATAATCTAACACAAACACCCCTATATAAGAGAGGATACAGTAAATACAAGGTGTCTTGTGTCAAATGACACCCCTTATTTATCCCTTATTTATGTTACTCCTATTAGAAAAAAAAATGGATAGTGAAGATTAAACATAATTTGTTAGTTATCCCTTATTTATGTTATTATAATATGATTTTTGTTATAATGTTTGGATTAAATCTCACACAGATCTGTACAAAAGTATAATAAAGGACGCGGGTTTGGGAAGAAATGAGATCTTTCTCGCACAATTTAAGTCGAAGCTTCCACTCTTTGTTTTGGAGTCAAGATTGTGGATAAACGACTTGATGTGAGTGATGCAAGATTGTGTCGTCAACATGTCACCAAATCGATAAGCTGAGAACTGATAGTAGCTTCAGCTTCAAATTCTTCCAAGAAACCCTAATGTTCGTAGATCGTACTAACACATTACCTGAGGGATACCATAACTCCCACTTTTCTCTTGATACGCGACAAGCGGTTAGCAAGTACTTTGTTGACTGCGAGTTGTAGCTAGAGGAAACCCGGTGAGAGCCACATTTATATATGACTTAGATATTTGAAAGCTTCATCATCACCCTTGTATGCTCCAACATTATTGTTGTTTTAAGATGGTTTTTTCGGATGAACTTGAACTTAACTCTGGTGAAGAGTTAGTTCACCCGACCTAAAGTCTTCCTGATATTACACTCTAATATTTAGTTAGGGTGATGAACAATGTTCACCCGAACTAAATATCTAACACTATACAATACGATTAAGATCTTTGGAAGCTTCAACATCAATCATATATGCTCTAACAGTTTTAAACAATTAAAAGTTAGTTTATTGTTTCTATATTAAATTTATGAGGGTATATTTTGATCTTCTTGCCCATGGTATCAAGTAAATCAGGGTCGAACCTGGGTAGAACAACATGAAAATGATTAGATTGATTGAGAGAACTATATAAGAAAGGATACAAGAAGTACAAGGTGCCTTGTGTCAAATGACACCCCTTATTTATCCCTTATTTATGTTACTGCTATTATAAAATGGATAGTGAAGATTAAACTAAGTCAATGATCAAGATCTAAGTTGAAGAATATTTAAGTATGTATAATGTTCTAGACATTTCAATGTAGCTATTATAAGGTACATAGTGAAGATTAAACTAAATCAATGATCAAGATCTAAGTTGAAGAATATTTAAGTATGTATAATGTTCTAGACATTTCAATGTAGCTATTATAAGGTACAAACTAGGGGTGTGTATGGGTCAGTTTGGGCCGGTTCCTAGCCTAAATCCGAACCCAAACCGATATTTGGTTCCTAAAAAACGAAATCGTTCGGTCTAGTTTTTGTTTGGGTTTGGATATTTAGGTTTCGGTTTTTTTTCGGGTTCGGTTTCGGTTTTCTACGATTTTTTTAGATTCTTTAAAAAAAACAGATTGTTTTTTTGATGGATCAAGTTCGGAATATCTTATTATTATGGTATGGAGATAATCTCAAATCCTTAACTCGATCTTAGTTTTCCAAAATGTAAGGTACTAAATAAATAGTAAATATAAGCTAATACAATAAGGATTTTATCTTGAAAGTGATTAATTCTTGCTACTATTAATTTATTTGGGATACGAAAAATAAATATTAGTGGTTAAAACATTATGATTATATACTCTGACCAAACAATTTCAAATTTTGATTTTGATTTCTCAAATTTACAAAACAATACTTGTTATTTTTGAAATTCATAATTATATAAGTTATGACATAATTTTGTATCTTTTTAACATACTTTTTTTTTTTTTTAATCATAAATCTTGTTTGATTTCTCTATTAATATAATATAAAAACAATATAAAGGTAACTATAGGCGATTCTGTTGGGAAAAACAATGATCTATCCCAAGATTAATAAATCTGTTAATTAAAGTCTGAGTCTGAGTGACATGAGTCTGAGTGACTCAGTCTGAGTGACATGAGTCTGAGTGACTCAGTCTGACTAACTCAGATTCATGAGAGAAGTCAGGCGTAAATTAAGGAAGTATAGTTAGTTAATATCTTTGATATGTTTAAAAGATATTCTTAGATTGATCCTTATCAAACTCACTATATTTGTGTATAAATAGTGAGTTTGAGGTTTGTAATCCGTACACCTTTGATCGGAATATAACTGTGTGTTATCTTCATTGTTTCAATATTATAATTCCGCTATAATATATACTGAAACTGAGTACTTAATCGATATATAACAATTAACGTCTAAATACTTATTTGTTATTGATTTGCCATTGTTTGGGATCTTAGTGAGACCT
This sequence comes from Senecio squalidus, assembly GCA_910822075.1. NCBI lineage: Eukaryota > Viridiplantae > Streptophyta > Magnoliopsida > Asterales > Asteraceae > Senecio > Senecio squalidus. The sequence goes on along the minus strand of CAJVGC010000001.1, from coordinate 23,061,407 downwards.
AACAACTGGTATCAGAGCAAATAAGATTTAAATTTTAATAAATTTATAAATCTTAAACGATCAATACCTAAAATCTCAAACAATGTCATCATCTTCAAACATAACCACAATGGCTGGAAAAGGAATTCCTGTGTTCAATGGTCATAACTTTGCACATTGGAAACTCAAAGCTGAGTGGCACTTATCATGAATTCATGAAGAAATGATAAGAATCATAACTGAAGGACCAATCATTCCAGGTAAACAGATTGATGAAGTTAAAGAAGGTGATAGAGTTGTCCAACGAGCCAGATGGGTCCAAACTGCCAAATCTCAATGGACAGATCAAGACAAGCTCTTATATAATCTTGATCCCAAAGCCAGAAGCATTTTAGGAAATGCAGTGTCAGAACAAATTTTTTCTAAAATTGCAGGCTGCAAAACAGCTAAGGAACTATGGGACACATTAATTGTGTCTTATGAAGGTGTTCCAGTAGTGAAGGAGCAAAGACTGAACAGTCTTATTAGAAATTATGAGAATTTCTATATGAAAGAAAAGGAAACTTTGGCTGATGTTCATACCAGATTTCAGATCTTACTAAATGACATGTCAGCTCTGGGAGTGACAAAAGATGATGATGATGATATATGTAAGAAATTTGTTGATATACTACCTAACAAATTTGAATCTGTTATCACATCACTTGTAGTAAGTGAGAAACTGTCCACCTACAAACTGCCAGGACTCTTTGGTCTACTGTTAAACTTTGAAGAATCTCAAGAACGAAAGAAGCTCAATAATAGAAGAATTGCAAAGGATCCAGAAGCTGCACTAGTTGCCACAAGCAGAAGGAATAAAGAAATTTATTCTCAAGCTGACTCATCTGAGTCTGAGTGAGACTCAGACTCAGAATCTGAAAACGAATCTGAAGTCAAGAAACTAAAGAGTCAGCTTGCTCTGTTGACCATGAAACTTGAACAAAAGACAGGCTACAAAGGAAAGAAACCTTTTGATCTGAAAAAGGTAAAATGCTTCAAATGCAATGATTATGGGCACATGGCTGCTGACTGCAAAGTAAAGAATGCCCAAACTGAGCATATGGACGAAGTTGCTGAAAGAGCTCAAAGATACCGAAACAAGTATCTAAAATACAAGAAAGGGAACAGCTCCTATCCTCAAAAATCTCAAACAGAACAAAAAGCATTCTTTGCTGAAGAGTGGCTGGATGAAGAATTGTCTTCTGATGAAGAAGAAGTGGCAGATCTATGCTTAATGGCAATCGTGGAGGAAACTGCTGAAGCTGAGAAATCTGCCTCTCAGTTTGAAAAGGATCTAAAGGAAGCTGAAAGGTTGAGTTGCAATTCAGACTGGAACAAGTCAAAGCTTTACAAGGTACACAATTTTGAAACTTATACAAATGAACAAAAAATTCAAATATTTGAGTATATTTTTGTTGACTTGACCACCACCATAGAAGAACAAAATGATCTCAAAACAAAAATTCAAGACCTTGAAAACCT
>CAJVGC010000001.1:22977370-23059807 GCA_910822075.1 Senecio squalidus | reverse complement strand
TGTTCATTGGATTACCTACTCATCGTATCTTATTCGTGCGTCTAAACTAGTTTCTTTTCTCCGATGTAGAATTATACCTCTCGACAGAAGCGACCGTGACCGAAATAGCCGAACAGGTCGCTGCTCAGCTGAACGCAGCGATGCCGATCTTGATTGCCCAGGTAATCGCCGGGATCAACGACAGGAATCTTCGGGGTGAAAACCCCAACATCGTTTCACTCGGAGAACAATCAAGACCATAACCTCCCTCCCTTCCTAGCTACAGTAAAGCAAGAGGAAGGCTCCCGAAGCAATAACCTCCTTTTCTCCTCCAGCTTCCGTCACACGAAGGAAGAGTATGAAACGGAAGTCCAGTTACCAACCGATAAGGAACAACCGCAACAAGAAACCCGCTACCAGACCCCGAGGTTACGCTGGTCTACACCCCAAGTGCGACAGGTGCTACCTGCACCATGTTGGAAACTGCCCGGTGTGCCACAAGTGCCAGAAGGTGGGGCGCTCTTCAAATACTGCTCGGAGAGAACATTCAAACAAGGCAAGAAGCCGGTTGTGCTTCGAATGTGGAAGCGACAAACACCGCCGTAATACTTGTCCCATACTGCAGACAACCAGAACCTTTAGGGCTCTCACCATCACTGCCAAGGAGGCAAGGCAGGATTCGGATCCCACAGGTAAACTCTTCCGTAAACAACCCAACCGTCAGGATACTGTTCAATTCAGGAACTTAAAAGAAGCTTTGTATCCTTAAAAATTAGACCCCCCGTTAACTTAGGATCTGAGGATAACTTCACCATAGAGTACGCTAACGGCCAGGAGTTCGAAGCTAGGGATATAAATCTAGATATGTTCCATAAGCCTATCTGATTAACACCTTCCCCATCGATTTAATTCCAATCAAGCTGAAAAGCTTTGACGTAATCGTCGAACGGACTGGCTCTCCCGTCTTCGAGCCGGAGGACCGTCTGTTTCGACAAACTTGTCCGCATTCCTCTCTCTGGACTCCGAAACCTCTAATCGTTCAAGAAGACAAACCCGGGACGACGACTTCGTATAGTGTCGTCCATCAAAATGCGCAAGTACCTCGAGAAGGACTCGACGCATTCCTCGCACCACGTTGTCAAACGTAAACCCAAGGAGATCCGTATATAGGATACCCCAGTAGTCAAGGACCATCCAGAAGTCTTTCCTAAGGATCTACCCTGGCTACCTCCACACCGACAAGTGGAATTCCGAATAGGACCTAGTTCCTGGCGCAAGCACCGGTTGCCAGACCCCATATCCCAAAGTGCAAGAGCTATTTAACAGCTTACATGAACTCTTGGATCATGGTCTTATTCGTCCGAGCTCGTTTCCCCCTGGAGAGCCCAATCCTCTTTGTTTAAAGAGAGACGAATCCTTTCCGTATGTGCATCAATATCATGAACCTAACAAGCTGACCGTCAAGAACCGATAACCACCTCCGAGGATCGACGACCCATTCGAACAGTTGCAGGATGCTCTTACTTCTCAAAGGTCGACCTCCGCCCAGGTTATCATCAGGTTCGTGTCAGTGATACCGACATTCCTAAACCGCATTCCGAACTCGTTACGGTCATTACGAATTCCTTGTCATGCCATCTGGCCTGACCAACGCACCAGCACTGTTCATGGACCTAATGAATAGAGTGTGTAGGCCATACCTAGACAAGTTCGTAATCGTATTCTTAGACGACATTCTCACCTACTCAAGGAATAATCAGGACCACGCGAAGCACTTGGTACTCATTCTAGAACTCCTTATGGCACGTGGAACTCTCGAGATGTAAATCCTGAATCCGGGAGGTACACTTCCTTGGCCATGTGATCAAACAAGAGGGAATTCATGTCGATCCAGCAAAGATCGAAGCGATTAAGAAATGGCAAGCCCCTACAACTCCTACGGAAACCCGTCAATTCCTAGGATTGGCTGCCTACTATCAAGGATTCATCGAGAATTTCTCGAAGATTGCTAAGCCACTCACCGAGCTCATTCAGAAGGACAAGGATTTTGTTTGGGGAACAAAACAAGAGGAATCCTTCCAGAAACCTAAGCACCAACTCTGCCACGCACCAATTTTGTCCCTACCAGAGGGTACGAATAACTTCGTGGCATTCTGCGATGCATCCCATCAAGGACTCGGGTGTGTCCTGGGGCAGGAGGATAAAGTCATCGCCTGCGCTTCAAGGCAACTCAAAGTACACGAACAGAACTACACTACTCACGATCTAGACCAGAAGATGCTCAACATGAGGCAGAGGAGGGAATCGAACTATTAAGCGACTACGATTGCGAGATCAATACCACCCGGGTAAAGCAAACGTGGTAGCTGACGCCCTGAGTCGTAAGGAAAGGGCTAAACCATCTCGAGTTAGAGCATTGGGAATTCAGATTCAAACTAACCTTCAATCGCAAAAATTCTAAAGCTCAGCAGGAAGCATTGAAACCTGAGAACCTTAAGGGCGAAACCCTGCACAATCATGAAAGGAATTTGAGCTTAAACCGGACGGAATCCATTACTTCAAGAACCGAGCATGGATTCCTAGAGCTGAAGACCTTCGCAAGCCCATTTTTGGACGAGGGCCACCGATCCTGATACTCTATTCATCCGGCATCCGAAAAGTTGTATAAGGATCTATGGGAATACAAATGGTGGTCGGGCATGAAGAAGGATATCGCCTTGTACGTAGCTAAGTGCCTTACTTGCTCGAAGGTCAAGGCGGAATATCAGAAGCCCTCCCGTCTACTTCAGCAGCCAGAGATTTCCATGTGGAAGTGGGAACAAATCTCCATGAACTTCATCACCAGATTGCCCCGTACGGCAAGAGGTAACGACACGATTTGGGTCATCGTGGACCGTTTGGCAAATTCCGCTCATTTTCTCCCGGTACGAGAAAACCACTCGATGGAGAAATTCGCTCAAATCTACATCAACGAGATCGTCTCTCGTCACAGAACACCTCTCACCATTATCTCCGACAGAGATAGTTCATTCACGTCCCGCTTTCTGAATGCCTTCAGAAACCATTCGAGACGCAACTAGACCTCAGAACCGCTTACCATCCCCGGATCGACGGTCAGGGTGAACGGTCGATCCAAACACTTGAGGATATACTAAGAGCGTGCGTAGTTGACTTCGGAGGAAGTAGGGACGCTTACCTCCCTTTGGTCGAGTTCTCCTATATCAACATCTAACCACGCTAGTATCAAGTGCGCACCATTCGAGTCCTTACGCGGACGAGGGTGTCAGTCACCGCTTTGCTTAGAAGCTGGCGATCGACAATTCGCAAGGCTCGATATCATCCAGGAACCATCGACAAGATTGCCATTCGGGAAAGACTGAAGACATCCCGTACCCGGCAGAAGGGCTATGCCGATAACCGAAGGAAACCCCTCGAATTCCAAGTGGGCGATAGAGTACTTCTGGAAATATCGCCATGGAAAGGGGTGGTCCGTTTCGGGAAACGCAGCAAGCTAAGCCCGAGGTTACACCGGCCCATTCGAGGTAATAGAGCGAAACGGCCCAGTGGCATATCGACTCCAACTTCCGCAAACTCTTTCCAACGTTCACAACGTCTTCCACGTCTCGCACTTGAAAAAGTGCTTATCGGACGAGACCATTGTCATTCCACTGGGCGAGGTCCAGATCGACAACAAGCTCAATTTCATCGAGGAACCGCTTGAGGTTGTAGACCGAGAGGTCAAACAACTCAAGCAAAGTCGTATTCCTATTGTCAAGGTTCGGTGGAATTCCCGACGAGGTCACGAATTCACATGGGAACGTGAAGACCAGATTCGTCAGAAGTATCCACACCTGTTCAAAGATCTTTCCTCCGATGAGGCGAACTAAATTTCGGGACGAAATTCTTTTCAACCGGGGAGAATGTGACAACCGTCTTATTTCAGGTGAAAACCGCATTCTCTATCTTTGACTCAACTTTAAATTAATCTTGTTATTACTTGTCTCGTAAACTCGAGTGTGTAGAATCGAACTCGGAATCACATAAATAAATCCTAATACCAAGAAAACCTCTAGTGAACTTGCCTAAGTTCCTATTTAACATGAACGGAAACTTTTAACAAACGAAACGCTTAACAATGGAACGAACGAAAAACGAAAAAGGCAAAAGTCTGCCACTCCAGCCGCGCCGCGGTCAGGCCACCGCGCCGCGGTGGAGCACGCAGACAGCCACTTTTTGTTACTTTTAAAACTTAACCAAACGGATCAAAACTTGAGCCCAACGTTTGATTCATGGTCCAGAGTACTTGTGGCCCTTTTAGAAGTCCAGTGATGTTAATTTTGAGTACATATAACATGATACAAACACATCACAAACACACACACACATTAAACAAACACTTCTTGTTCTCTCTCTTTCACTTGAAGTCTTCAACAAACACCCACACCAATCCTCTCCATTTACAGAGATTCCATAACAAAAGCTCAGAAACTTTAACCACATAATCACACACAAATCGTCCATCAAACAAAGAGGAAGAAAGGGGTTGCATTCATTTGGGTCAAAAGTCCATTTTCTAAGCTCTTTGGGTTAAAATCACTAAGGGTTCACTCCAACCATCTCCAAATCACTTTAATCTCGGTAAAAATCCTTTTAATCTACTGTCTTTACAACATATACTCATTGCATGTATCATCTAACACCTAAAAACGAGTTTGTATGGAGATTTGGGGTTATTTATGAACAAAAACGGATTTTTGGTAAATGCATGGTTAGATCCTTAAATTTGTGGTTAAAAACACTAAATAAACTATAAGACATCAATTATTTAAGTTTATACCTGGTTGCATGTCAAAATCCAACTTAAAAACATCAAATTTCTTCAAAAACGAGTCTTGGTCAAAACTGCTGTCATATGACCGCGGGGCGGTCATGTGACCGCGACGCGGTCGTGACCGCGGCGCGGTCATGCTGCTGACAGACTGCACAATTGCTAAGTTTAAACCATTTTGGATCGTAACTTTAAACGTATTATCTAAACTTATGTTCGGAACTGAGATTTATGACCATAACCTGTAATGAGAGTAACTCACATATAAATGAACTAAATGAGCAAGTTTTATATTACATTGTGTTGGGAATAATATGAAATGTGTTCATTGAATTGGTTAAGCGGGAAAGTGTACAAATATTGGAATTAATGATTTTGGCGCGGAAGCGCTGCCCAATTTTCAATAGACCTAAACCCGACACTTAACATACAAACACATAAACATTAATACTCATTAAACCTTGGTATTTCATTAGGATTCCCGTGATTCCGGCCCGTCTCGATTACCTTCCGCACTCGTAGCTCTTCTTCGCAAACAGTGAGTTACAACCCCACTTATTTACTGTTTTCAAATAACTTTTGGGGGAAACAAGAGATCTAAACGAACTTGGAACTGTTATGAACTTTTATTACTATTGAACTCTTATTGAACGTTTTCTGGAACTTGTATGCGAAAACAGTTTTATTTGCCCATTTGGCATAAAATAAACTAAATGGTTTGCCACCCTTTTTCGGCTAAATGGTTTGCCACCCTTATTCGGCTTAATGGCTTGCCCCCTTTTAATTGGCTTGCTAGTTCAAATCTCCTATAAATTTATTACTTTTGCCACACTCGGCACCGTATTTAATTTATTTATTGCCATACTCGGCACTCGTATGAACTTTGATTGATCGTATAACTATCGTGACTCTTGAGGGATATAACTAACCATAAGTGACTACTACTAGTTTAAAAATAACATCAGTGCCTAATTTTTCGTAACACACTATTAGCTTTGTTAAGCCGTTTAGTAATTATGGGTATCGATACTTAGGAAATAACCGTTCCTTGCTTAGGCGGCAGCTTAAGTACATATTACTCGATCAGAAATGACTCCCCGTTGTAGTCGGGGTAAGGGGCCTCACGGTTGGTTAATCGGTTTAGTGTGAACACTTAAGTTATTATGCCAAGTAGTCGTTATACATGATTTCAATCAATAGTTTACTTATCTTGCGCGTATAGAGTTATACGACTTCCGCAACATTCTTTTAAACAACTGTCTTGGTTCGAACTATCTTTTGAGCAACTTTTGGATCGAAACTATTCTTTAAGTATTGTTCTACTTTTATAAACTTCTAAGTATAGATATACTTCACTCAAACCCTTTTTAGTCGAGAACTAGAAAACTGTAACTCACTCACTACTTTATTGTAGTTGACACTTTATCTCTTGTTTCAGGAAATCAAATGTAAGATACGAAGTGCATTCAATGGATAGGTCTGGCTTGTCACGTGAAGTTAAGAATCGGGAGATGACCTATTTGATTATGTTTTGGGAATTTTATCAAACAATTTACTATGTTGTCTCGTTATGTACTTTTCAATGCTTGGTTATCTTTAAACTGTAAACCCTTATCTTATTCGTAATGACTTGAAACCGTATGTTTTTTTTTTATTTATAACTCGTGTGATGATATCTTTGCTCTTCACATTCCGTGTTTCCGCTTTAGCGGGGTGTGACAGACTTGGTATATCCCTCGAGTTCCAAGTGGGCGATAGAGTACTTCTGAAAATATCGCCATGGAAAGGGGTAGTCCGTTTCGGGAAGCGCGACAAGTTAAGCCCGAGGTGCACAGGCCCATTCGAGGTAATAGAGCGAAACGGCCCAGTGGCATATCGACTCCAACTTCCGCAAACTCTTTCCAACGTTCACAACGTCTTCCACGTCTCGCACTTGAAAAAGTGCTTATCGGACGAGACCATTGTCATTCCACTGGACGAAGTCCAGATCGACAACAAGCTTAACTTCGTTGAAGAACCGCTTGAGGTTGTAGACCGAGAGGTCAAACAACTCAAGCAAAGTCGTATTCCTATTGTCAAGTTTCGGTGGAATTCCCGACGAGGTCACGAATTCACATGGGAACGTGAAGACCAGATTCGTCAGAAGTATCCACACCTGTTCAAAGATCTTTCCTCCGATGAGGCGAACTAAATTTCGGGACGAAATTCTTTTCAACCCGGGGAGAATGTGACAACCGTCTTATTTCAGGTGAAAACCGCATTCTCTATCTTTGACTCAGCTTTAAATTAATCTTGTTATTACTTGTCTCGTAAACTCGAGTGTGTAGAATCGAACTCGGAATCATATAAATGAATCCTAATACCAAGAAAACCTCTAGTGAACTTGCCTAAGTTCCTATTTAACATGAACGGAAACATTTAACAAACGGAAACACTTAACAATGGAACGAACGAAAAACGAAAAAGGCAAAAGTCTGCCACTCCAGCCGCGCCGCGGTCAGGCCACCGCGCCGCGGTGGAGCACGCAGACAGCCACTTCTTGTAACTCTTAAAACTTATCCAAACGGGCCAAAAACATAAAACAACGATTTGCCCCAGCCTTTTAGAGCCCAAGGCCTGTCTAAATGTCCAGTTATGCTATTTTTGAATACATATAACCTCACCTAAACATAACACAAACACACACACACATCAAACAAACACTCTAGCACTCTCTCTCTCTAACTTGAGTTCCCAACAAACACCTACTCAATCCTCCTCCATTTCCAGAGGTCTCCATAACAAAAACATACACTTTAACCACAGTAATCACACATCCAAATCGTCATCAAGTAAGGAGGAAGAAGGGTGTAGCATTTCTTGGGTCAAAAGTCCATTTTTACAAGCTTTTTGGGTTAAAATCACTAAGGGATCACTCCAACCATCTCCAAATCACTTTACTCTCGGTATAAATCATTCTAATCTACTTTCTTTACAATATATATTCATTGCATGTATCATCTAACACCTAAAAATGAAATTGTATGGAGATTTTGGGTCATTTATGAACAAAAACGGATTTTTGGTAAATGCATGGTTAGATCTTTAAATTTGTGGTTAAAAACACTATATAAACTATAAGACATCAATTTTCTAAGCTTATATCTGGTTGCATGTCAAGATCCAACTTAAAAACATCATTTTCTTCAAAAACGAGCTTGACCAAGAACCTGTCACAGTGACCGCGGCGCAGTCGCTTCACCGCGGCGCGGTCAAGGTAAAACCTTTGACCGCGGCGCAGTCCTCCCACCGCGGCGCGGTCATGCTGCTGACAGATTACCCAATAACCCAAGTTTAACCCGTTTTCAATCGTAACTCTAAACGTGTTATCTAAACTTATGTTCAGAACTGGAAATTATGACCATAACCTGTTATAAGGGTAACTCACATATAAATGAGCTAAATGAACAAGTTTTATATGTCATTGTCTTGGAAATAATATGAAATGTGTTCATTGAAATTGTTAAGCGGGAAAGTGTACAAATATTGGAATTAATGATTTTGGCGCGGAAGCGCTGCCCAATTTTCAATAGACCTAAACCCGACACTTAACATAAACACATAAACACTAATACTCATTAAACCTTGGTATTTCATTAGGATTCCCGTGATTCCGGTCCGTCTCGATTACTCCTCGCACGCTTAGCTCTTCTTCGCAAACCGTGAGTTACAACCCCACTTATTTACTGTTTTCGAATATCTTTTGGGGGAAACAAGAGATCTAAATGAACTGTTATGAACTTTGTACAATTATGAACTCTATTGAACGTTTTTGTGAAACTTATGCTTATTTAGTTTTATGGCCGTTTGGCCTATGATAAACTAATGGTTTGCCACCCTTTACTCGGCTTAATGGTTCGCCACTTATTCGGCTTTTGGTTCAAAACTATATCAAACTTATTTAATGCCACTCTCGGCACTCGTATGTACTTTGATTGATCGTATAACTACCGTGACTCTTGAGGGATATAACTAACCATAAGTGACTACTACTAGTTTAAAAATAACATCAGTGCCTAATTTTTCGTAACACACTATTAGCTTTGTTAAGCCGTTTAGTAATTATGGGTATCGATACTTAGGAAATAACCGTTCCTTGCTTAGGCGGCAGCTTAAGTACATATTACTCGATCAGAAATGACTCCCCGTTGTAGTCGGGGTAAGGGGCCTCACGGTTGGTAAATCGGTTTAGTGTGAACACTTAAGTTATTATGCCAAGTAGTCGTTATACATGAATTCAATCATAGTTTACTTATTATGCGCGTATAGAGTTATACGACTTCCGCATCTATCTTTTAATCAACTGTTTTGGTTCGAACTATTCCTTAAGTCTTGTTCTACTTTTAGAAACTACTAAGTATAGATATACTTAACTCAAAACCTTTTTAGTCGAGGACTAGAAAACTGTAACTCACTCACTACTTTATTGTAGTTGACACTTTATCTCTTGTTTCAGGAAATCAAGTGTAAGTCATGAAGTGCAATAGTTGGATGGGTCTGGAATGTTACGTGAAGTCATGAATCGGGAGAAGACCTATTTTGAATATGTTTTTGGGGAATTTTATCAAACAATTCATTATGTTATGTCGTGATGTACTTTTCAATACTTGGTTATCTTTAAACTGTAAACTCTTATTTATTTCGTAATGACTTGAAACCGTACGTTTTTATTTATAACTCGTGTGATGATATCTTTGCTCTTCACATTCCGTGTTTCCGCTTTAGCGGGGTGTGACAAGTTATACGACTTCCGCAACATTCTTTTAAACAACTGTCTTGGTTCGAACTATCTTTTGAGCAACTTTTGGATCGAAACTATTCTTTAAGTATTGTTCTACTTTTATAAACTTCTAAGTATAGATATACTTCACTCAAACCCTTTTTAGTCGAGAACTAGAAAACTGTAACTCACTCACTACTTTATTGTAGTTGACACTTTATCTCTTGTTTCAGGAAATCAAATGTAAGATACGAAGTGCATTCAATGGATGGGTCTGGCTTGTCACGTGAAGTTAAGAATCGGGAGATGACCTATTTGATTATGTTTTGGGAATTTTATCAAACAATTTACTATGTTGTCTCGTTATGTACTTTTCAATGCTTGGTTATCTTTAAACTGTAAACCCTTATCTTATTCGTAATGACTTGAAACCGTATGTTTTTTTTTTATATATAACTCGTGTGATGATATCTTTGCTCTTCACATTCCGTGTTTCCGCTTTAGCGGGGTGTGACAGACTTGGTATCAGAGCACTGGTTATAGCGAAAACGGTTTTGAGAATTTTTCAAAATTTTTGAAACCAAACTATAACCAAGGCTTTTCAGAAAAATCATTTCACGAGCTTTCAAACTTTAGTAGATTAATTCCGCAATCGCATGGTTTGCTTTTAACTAGGCGTAACTTGATCAACTATGCCTAGTTCAAAATAAATTCTGCGAGAACGGAAAGTAATTGCTATTGTCAAACGGTTTTCGAGTCGAAAAATTTCCGGTCTTATTCCTTCCCGATTCTCACGTGACTGACCCATACATGCAATTTCGTTTACATTTTTCCTTATTTCCTGTACTCACGTAACGTATTATTCGCAGATCCGACATGTCTCAGTCGTCCCGTTCACGATCTCAGCCACGATCCCTCTCGCGAGCCGTTTCCCCATCGAACGAGCCTTCCGAGGGCCACACGGCGTCCGATAGTCAGAGTCGTCAGACGACTGACCCGACAGAGGATACGCCAATGACGATCAGTAGCAGTCACAGATCCAGCCCGAGATCTGTGCTTCCACCCCCTCCACCAGCGCCTATCACCGAACCACCGCAGCCCCAAGGGCTTCGTGCTAGGTTGACCGCGCGCCAGCAGCCGAGTCCGTTTCGACCCGCACCTCCTCAGTCATTTGTGGAACCCTACGACCCCGCCCTGCGCACTCCAGTAATGGAACGCTATGCGTGGGAACGTCATTTCCTTGAGGAGCAGCGACGTGCTCAGGAGGCCGGAATCTCCCGACCTATGATGCCACCTACTCTCCAGCCACCCCCACCGGCCGCATTCTTGCACCTGCACCGTGAGGTTCGGGCACTCGCAGAGGAGAACCAGCAACAGGGACTCCTCATCAGCGAAGTCACTGATGCGGCGCACCACTTGTCTGAGCAGGCGATGCGAATCATCGCATCGACTCGAGCCACGACACGTACTGTGCAGCAACTCGTAGGGGCGTGTCTGGTAATGGGAACCTTGATCGCGGTCATGATGGCCAAGATGTTCCTAGAGAGACGTCATTAGTCATATTCTTCCTTTTGTATTGTACTGTAGGCCGAGTTGAAATTTTCAATGTACACAGCTTCGAGCCATTTCCATTTATTTCCTTATTGTATTGTACTGTACTCCTTTTCTATTATGAACCTTGTACCCAACTTAATTATTATTAATGAATGAAGCTCTATCCTTTTACCTATTACTGTTACCGTCGTATGAATCTTGTTCTAGGGTTGTTTGGTTACTCTTGCGTGTGAATCTTGTCATGTGAATCTCTTGAATCTTTGTCGTGCGGATACTATCTGTTCCGTTATTTTACTCTTGCGTGATTGTCATCCTTGTTCATTGGATTACCTACTCATCGTATCTTATTCGTGCGTCTAAACTAGTTTCTTTTCTCCGATGTAGAATTATACCTCTCGACAGAAGCGACGCTGACCGAATAGCCGAACAGGTCGCTGCTCAGCTGAACGCAGCGATGCCCGACTTGATTGCCCAGGTAATCGCCGGGATCAACGACAGAATCTTCGGGGGTGAAAACCCCAACATCGTTCACTCGGAGAACAATCAAGACCATAACCTCCCTCCCTTCCTAGCTACAGTAAAGCAAGAGGAAGGTGAAGGCTCCCGAAGCAATAACCTCCTTTCTCCTCCAGCTTCCGTCACACGAAGGAAGAGTATGAAACGGAAGTCCAGTTACCAACCGATAAGGAACAACCGCAACAAGAAACCCGCTACCAGACCCCGAGGTTACGCTGGTCTACACCCCAAGTGCGACAGGTGCTACCTGCACCATGTTGGAAACTGCCCGGTGTGCCACAAGTGCCAGAAGGTGGGGCGCTTCTTCAAATACTGCTCGGAGAGAACATTCAAACAAGGCAAGAAGCCGGTGTGCTTCGAATGTGGAAGCGACAAACACCGCCGTAATACTTGTCCCATACTGCAGACAACCAGAACCTTTAGGGCTCTCACCATCACTGCCAAGGAGGCAAGGCAGGATTCGGATCCCACAGGTAAACTCTTCCGTAAACAACCCAACCGTCAGGATACTGTTCAATTCAGGAACTTAAAAGAAGCTTTGTATCCTTAAAAATTTAGACCCCCCGTTAACTTAGGATCTGAGGTTCTTAAGGATAACTTCACCATAGAGTACGCTAACGGCCAGGAGTTCGAAGCTAGGGATATAAATCTAGATATGTTCCATAAGCCTATCTGATAAAACCTTCCCCATCGATTTAATTCCAATCAAGCTGAAAAGCTTTGACGTAATCGTCGGAACGGACTGGCTCTCCCGTCTTCGAGCCGAGACCGTCTGTTTCGACAAACTTGTCCGCATTCCTCTCTCTGACTCCGAAACTCTAATCGTTCAAGAAGACAAACCCGGACGACGACTTCGTATAGTGTCGTCCATCAAAATGCGCAAGTACCTCGAGAAGGACCTCGACGCATTCCTCGCACACGTTGTCAAACGTAAACCCAAGGAGATCCGTATACAAGATACCCCAGTAGTCAAGGACCATCCAGGAGTCTTTCCTAAGGATCTACCCGGGCTACCTCCACACCGACAAGTGGAATTCCGAATAGACCTAGTTCCTGGCGCAGCACCGGTTGCCAAGACCCCATATTTCTTAGCACCACCCAAAGTGCAAGAGCTATTTAAACAGCTACATGAACTCTTGGATCATGGTCTTATTCGTCCGAGCTCGTTTCCCCCTGGAGAGCCCAATCCTCTTTGTTTAAAAGAGAGACGAATCCTTCCGTATGTGCATCAATTATCATGAACCTAACAAGCTGACCGTCAAGAACCGATAACCACCTCCGAGGATCGACGACCCATTCGAACAGTTGCAGGATGCTTCTTACTTCTCAAAGGTCGACCTCCGCCCAGGTTATCATCAGGTTCGTGTCAGTGATACCGACATTCCTAAACCGCATTCCGAACTCGTTACGGTCATTACGAATTCCTTGTCATGCCATCTGGCCTGACCAACGCACCAGCACTGTTCATGGACCTAATGAATAGAGTGTGTAGGCCATACCTAGACAAGTTCGTAATCGTATTCTTAGACGACATTCTCACCTACTCAAGGAATAATCAGGACCACGCGAAGCACTTGGTACTCATTCTAGAACTCCTTAGGGAATCAGAAGTGGCACGTGGAACTCTCGAGATGTAAATCCTGAATCCGGGAGGTACACTTCCTTGGCCATGTGATCAAACAAGAGGGAATTCATGTCGATCCAGCAAAGATCGAAGCGATTAAGAAATGGCAAGCCCCTACAACTCCTACGGAAACCCGTCAATTCCTAGGATTGGCTGCCTACTATCGAGGATTCATCGAGAATTTCTCGAAGATTGCTAAGCCACTCACCGAGCTCATTCAGAAGGACAAGGATTTTGTTTGGGGAACAAAACAAGAGGAATCCTTCCAGAAACCTAAGCACCAACTCTGCCACGCACCAATTTTGTCCCTACCAGAGGGTACGAATAACTTCGTGGCATTCTGCGATGCATCCCATCAAGGACTCGGGTGTGTCCTGGGGCAGGAGGATAAAGTCATCGCCTGCGCTTCAAGGCAACTCAAAGTACACGAACAGAACTACACTACTCACGATCTAGACCAGAAGATGCTCAACATGAGGCAGAGGAGAGGAATCGAACTATTAAGCGACTACGATTGCGAGATCAAATACCACCCGGGTAAAGCAAACGTGGTAGCTGACGCCCTGAGTCGTAAGGAAAGGGCTAAACCATCTCGAGTTAGAGCATTGGGAATTCAGATTCAAACTAACCTTCAATCGCAAAAATTCTAAAGCTCAGCAGGAAGCATTGAAACCTGAGAACCTTAAGGGCGAAACCCTGCACAATCATGAAAAGGAATTTGAGCTTAAACCGGACGGAATCCATTACTTCAAGAACCGAGCATGGATTCCTAGAGCTGAAGACCTTCGCAAGCCCATTTTTGGACGAGGGCCACCGATCCTGATACTCTATTCATCCGGCATCCGAAAAGTTGTATAAGGATCTATGGGAATACAAATGGTGGTCGGGCATGAAGAAGGATATCGCCTTGTACGTAGCTAAGTGCCTTACTTGCTCGAAGGTCAAGGCGGAATATCAGAAGCCCTCCCGTCTACTTCAGCAGCCAGAGATTTCCATGTGGAAGTGGGAACAAATCTCCATGAACTTCATCACCAGATTGCCCCGTACGGCAAGAGGTAACGACACGATTTGGGTCATCGTGGACCGTTTGGCAAATTCCGCTCATTTTCTCCCGGTACGAGAAAACCACTCGATGGAGAAATTCGCTCAAATCTACATCAACGAGATCGTCTCTCGTCACAGAACACCTCTCACCATTATCTCCGACAGAGATAGTTCATTCACGTCCCGCTTTCTGAATGCCTTCAGAAACCATTCGAGACGCAACTAGACCTCAGAACCGCTTACCATCCCCGGATCGACGGTCAGGGTGAACGGTCGATCCAAACACTTGAGGATATACTAAGAGCGTGCGTAGTTGACTTCGGAGGAAGTAGGGACGCTTACCTCCCTTTGGTCGAGTTCTCCTATATCAACATCTAACCACGCTAGTATCAAGTGCGCACCATTCGAGTCCTTACGCGGACGAGGGTGTCAGTCACCGCTTTGCTGGTTAGAAGCTGGCGATCGACAATTCGCAAGGCTCGATATCATCCAGGAAACCATCGACAAGATTGCCATTCGGGAAAGACTGAAGACATCCCGTACCCGGCAGAAGGGCTATGCCGATAACCGAAGGAAACCCCTCGAATTCCAAGTGGGCGATAGAGTACTTCTGGAAATATCGCCATGGAAAGGGGTGGTCCGTTTCGGGAAACGCAGCAAGCTAAGCCCGAGGTACACCGGCCCATTCGAGGTAATAGAGCGAAACGGCCCAGTGGCATATCGACTCCAACTTCCGCAAACTCTTTCCAACGTTCACAACGTCTTCCACGTCTCGCACTTGAAAAAGTGCTTATCGGACGAGACCATTGTCATTCCACTGGGCGAGGTCCAGATCGACAACAAGCTCAATTTCATCGAGGAACCGCTTGAGGTTGTAGACCGAGAGGTCAAACAACTCAAGCAAAGTCGTATTCCTATTGTCAAGGTTCGGTGGAATTCCCGACGAGGTCACGAATTCACATGGGAACGTGAAGACCAGATTCGTCAGAAGTATCCACACCTGTTCAAAGATCTTTCCTCCGATGAGGCGAACTAAATTTCGGGACGAAATTCTTTTCAACCCGGGGAGAATGTGACAACCGTCTTATTTCAGGTGAAAACCGCATTCTCTATCTTTGACTCAACTTTAAATTAATCTTGTTATTACTTGTCTCGTAAACTCGAGTGTGTAGAATCGAACTCGGAATCACATAAATAAATCCTAATACCAAGAAAACCTCTAGTGAACTTGCCTAAGTTCCTATTTAACATGAACGGAAACTTTTAACAAACGGAAACACTTAACAATGGAACGAACGAAAAACGAAAAAGGCAAAAGTCTGCCACTCCAGCCGCGCCGCGGTCAGGCCACCGCGCCGCGGTGGAGCACGCAGACAGCCACTTTTTGTTACTTTTAAAACTTAACCAAACGGATCAAAACTTGAGCCCAACGTTTGATTCATGGTCCAGAGTACTTGTGGCCCTTTTAGAAGTCCAGTGATGTTAATTTTGAGTACATATAACATGATACAAACACATCACAAACACACACACACATTAAACAAACACTTCTTGTTCTCTCTCTTTCACTTGAAGTCTTCAACAAACACCCACACCAATCCTCTCCATTTACAGAGATTCCATAACAAAAGCTCAGAAACTTTAACCACATAATCACACACAAATCGTCCATCAAACAAAGAGGAAGAAAGGGGTTGCATTCATTTGGGTCAAAAGTCCATTTTCTAAGCTCTTTGGGTTAAAATCACTAAGGGTTCACTCCAACCATCTCCAAATCACTTTAATCTCGGTAAAAATCCTTTTAATCTACTGTCTTTACAACATATACTCATTGCATGTATCATCTAACACCTAAAAACGAGTTTGTATGGAGATTTGGGGTTATTTATGAACAAAAACGGATTTTTGGTAAATGCATGGTTAGATCCTTAAATTTGTGGTTAAAAACACTAAATAAACTATAAGACATCAATTATTTAAGTTTATACCTGGTTGCATGTCAAAATCCAACTTAAAAACATCAAATTTCTTCAAAAACGAGTCTTGGTCAAAACTGCTGTCATATGACCGCGGGGCGGTCATGTGACCGCGACGCGGTCGTGACCGCGGCGCGGTCATGCTGCTGACAGACTGCACAATTGCTAAGTTTAAACCATTTTGGATCGTAACTTTAAACGTATTATCTAAACTTATGTTCGGAACTGAGATTTATGACCATAACCTGTAATGAGAGTAACTCACATATAAATGAACTAAATGAGCAAGTTTTATATTACATTGTGTTGGGAATAATATGAAATGTGTTCATTGAATTGGTTAAGCGGGAAAGTGTACAAATATTGGAATTAATGATTTTGGCGCGGAAGCGCTGCCCAATTTTCAATAGACCTAAACCCGACACTTAACATACAAACACATAAACATTAATACTCATTAAACCTTGGTATTTCATTAGGATTCCCGTGATTCCGGCCCGTCTCGATTACCTTCCGCACTCGTAGCTCTTCTTCGCAAACAGTGAGTTACAACCCCACTTATTTACTGTTTTCAAATAACTTTTGGGGGAAACAAGAGATCTAAACGAACTTGGAACTGTTATGAACTTTTATTACTATTGAACTCTTATTGAACGTTTTCTGGAACTTGTATGCGAAAACAGTTTTATTTGCCCATTTGGCATAAAATAAACTAAATGGTTTGCCACCCTTTTTCGGCTAAATGGTTTGCCACCCTTATTCGGCTTAATGGCTTGCCCCCTTTTAATTGGCTTGCTAGTTCAAATCTCCTATAAATTTATTACTTTTGCCACACTCGGCACCGTATTTAATTTATTTATTGCCATACTCGGCACTCGTATGAACTTTGATTGATCGTATAACTATCGTGACTCTTGAGGGATATAACTAACCATAAGTGACTACTACTAGTTTAAAAATAACATCAGTGCCTAATTTTTCGTAACACACTATTAGCTTTGTTAAGCCGTTTAGTAATTATGGGTATCGATACTTAGGAAATAACCGTTCCTTGCTTAGGCGGCAGCTTAAGTACATATTACTCGATCAGAAATGACTCCCCGTTGTAGTCGGGGTAGGGGGCCTCACGGTTGGTTAATCGGTTTAGTGTGAACACTTAAGTTATTATGCCAAGTAGTCGTTATACATGATTTCAATCAATAGTTTACTTATCTTGCGCGTATAGAGTTATACGACTTCCGCAACATTCTTTTAAACAACTGTCTTGGTTCGAACTATCTTTTGAGCAACTTTTGGATCGAAACTATTCTTTAAGTATTGTTCTACTTTTATAAACTTCTAAGTATAGATATACTTCACTCAAACCCTTTTTAGTCGAGAACTAGAAAACTGTAACTCACTCACTACTTTATTGTAGTTGACACTTTATCTCTTGTTTCAGGAAATCAAATGTAAGATACGAAGTGCATTCAATGGATGGGTCTGGCTTGTCACGTGAAGTTAAGAATCGGGAGATGACCTATTTGATTATGTTTTGGGAATTTTATCAAACAATTTACTATGTTGTCTCGTTATGTACTTTTCAATGCTTGGTTATCTTTAAACTGTAAACCCTTATCTTATTCGTAATGACTTGAAACCGTATGTTTTTTTATTTATTTATAACTCGTGTGATGATATCTTTGCTCTTCACATTTCGTGTTTCCGCTTTAGCGGGGTGTGACAGTTCTCTCCAATTTACACCTTTTTCTGGATAGTATAAAATTTTAAAACCCGTGAAAATAACCCAGAAATAAATTTCGTCAAAAATATATCGAGTGGGTGTTGTATAGAAAGAGAATAAAATGCTTGTTTTAATGGTGTAATTTATTCGTTTAATGGTATCAAGTTTTTTAAATGTTTTTTTTTTTGGTTATCTCAACCCTCTTATATAAATACTAATATTAAATTAAAAAAAATATATTATTGACTTAATCTCATTTAGATGTTCAAAATGAGACAGGTCATGAGTATGTTTTAATTTTTATTATTATTATTATTATTATTAATTCATATTTGTTATTAATAGGTTTGTACAAGAAGAATTTTATATAAAAATAAAATTGATCTTCCTATTATGTATAAAACAAGGAAATTTCGCCCACGCGTTGTGGCGGGTTACTAAAGAGAGTATTTGGATCTATAAAGTAAGAATAAATGTTGAAATAACATCAATCTCCAACGCAACATTATATATGTAGTTCTAATAATTTTGAAAATATATCGGGTAATAATTAAGTCACAATTTAAATAATTCAGATTTGACACTAAAAGGTAAAAACACCCTAAATTACTCTACTTAGTTTTAAGATTAGGATGTTTTCCAAAAAACTAAGTACATGAGAGTAGGGGTGTTAATTGGGTTGACCCGACCTTAATAAGCTTAATCGGGTCTAAGCGGATTTTCAAACTTTTGGGATTGACCCTAACCCGACCCTAATAAGAGATCGGGTTATCGGGTTCTGTCTAATCGGGTTCGGGTCTAACTAAGAAAAATAACACATAAAAATAGACCATTTTATTAATGTTTTTAACAACAAGATAACCATAACTTGTTACTTTTTAGGCTTATAAAAAGGCTCCACATTCTAGTGTTATGATTGACAACAAATATCAAACAAAATAAAAATGAATGTAACTTGTAAATTTGGTCGATTAAATTATGTGAATTGTTGATAGCAGCTAAAAAAAAATTAATATAGAAATAAAGCAAATTATAGAAAATGTTAAGCAATTAAATTCTTTTTTGTAGTGTTAAAGTTTACCGACTTTTGAAATGTTAAGATAATTGAATACATAAACTGTAAACACAATTGCATTAGGAAAATAAGAAGATACATTACCAAATAAATTGTGCAAGAAAAAAAGTTTCTAGTTTAAATATATTTGTCTTTAATAAGTTAATTTTAAAGATGGACGACAAATAAACTCGAGCTTACTAAAATATACGTAGGTTATAAAAGATGATTAACTAAACATAATATAGTGCCTTCAAACTACAACTAAAAAAAAAAAAAAAAACAATTATTAGACTAATTCGGGTTATTCGGGTCTAAGCCGAACCCGATTAACACAAAAAAAAAATTTCCTTTGGACCCGACCCTAATAAGACTCGGGTTACATCGGGTCAACCCGTTTAACCCGAGTAGCATACATAGACCCGAATAAACCCGACCCTATTAAGCTTATTCGGGTTCGGGTCGGGTCGAGTTAGTCGGGTTCGGGTCGGGTCGAGTTAGTCGGGTTCGGGTTTTTTCGAGACCCCTACATGGGAGTATTAAAAACCTGTAACAATAACATGTTTTGTTTAAGACTCTATTTTAATATTGAACTTTCTACTTATTTAGTTGAGCCAATTTCAAGCAAAATATATTAAGAGTCGATACCCGTTCGTTGCAGCAGTGTCTTATTTAACAAACAAAAAAAAATCAACTACATAATTTTGAATAAAAAGAACACTCAATCATTTTATAAACCAAAATATAATAAACACCAATTTAAAACCCGTCCATTCGAAAAAACAAATAAAACAAAAGTAATAGTAGTGGGGTTTGAACATTGCACCTTCTAGTTATATTGAATCATCGTTAACCAACTTAGCAACAATCTCTTGTTACAATTCATAGTTAAAAATGAATATAATAAGGAATTGTGAAAAAATGAGACGAGGGGAATCGAACTCCCGACTTCCGGTTCAATGGGTGTTGGCCCCAACCACTTTGACAGAGAGTCTTTGTTATTTGTTTCTTTAAATATTGAATATAAAACAAAAATAAAGAAAGACAGCAACCGTATATTTTTGACTTTTTGACCTTGCAAGACTGAAATATTATTTTTTTAATGTCTAAAACAACAATTTTTGCTGTGTTGAAACTGCAATTTGCTTTTGATGAATGTATGTATTACTAATACTAATACTAATTACTAATACTAATACTAATAATTTGATTTACCTATTTTAGTAAGAAAATCAAAATCTTTTAGTTAGAAAAAAATATATTAATAGTTTTCGTTCATTTCATTTTATCTTTCTTTATTCTAATTGCTCTCCTAAATCACCTGATTGAGTTATTAATCTTGTTGAAACTGGAATTGATTAGATGAAGCTATGAAATCTTAAAAGGGTACTTGAATAAAGATGTTTTAAGTTCGGGGAAAGTCCGAACTAAAACATGAATAATTCGAAGTGAAGATTTCAGTTCGGGGGAACATGTTAGTTCTTCCGAACTGACTGAAGTTCATCCGAACTGATTTCAAACTGAAAATAAGTTAAGTCAACACAACAAACAAACCCTACATTTTCTTCCTTTCACACTGACAAACCTTAATTTATCAAATCCATATCAAAAACCAAAATTTATCAAATCAAATCAAAAACCCAATAGTAAAATGACACATATACCCTTATGTGCATAGCACATGAGTCCCACTAACGGTGGATTTAACGTGACATTCAAAATAGAGACTATTCGGGCAACAATTTTTCGAAATAGGGATTACCTATGTAATAAAAAAGTAATATTGATGTCCGGTGCAATTTCGTCAAACCATAAGGACCACCTACGTAATTAACTCAATAATCTATATTGAGGTTTAATATAAAACATATACTTTTAGATGGTCAAGATGATAGCGACATCTTGATATAACTAAGCATGGTAACGATTATGGATTGTTAGAAAATAATCGTCATTTTTGAATGAATTAAGAAATATATACTCTCTAGACTATATGTAAAAAAAAGAAAATTAATCAATAATAAGAAACATTTTAATTAATAAACATAGATCGTAGTAACATTTTGTATTAGATAATACACATCACATTTGGTAATTCATTAATAGGTATGGGTATTTGAATAGTGGTTCCTATGGTTTGTCAAAATCTTACCGCTCATCCCTATGACTTTTTTATTACACCGATAATCTCTATGTTTTAAATATATTACGCGGATGATCCCTATTATGGATGAAACGTTAACTTTTCGTTAGAAGTCCCATGTGCATTGCATATGAGGATCTTTTTATTATACTTTCTGTCAAATTATCTATATTTTGAAACTTAAATTATTATAAGGACCATTTATGTCATTCCACTCTCTCTCTCTCTCTCTCTCTCTCTCTCCATCACTTTTTTTCTCACACTTCTTTATCTCATATCTCATCTTCATCTTCATTTTTAACCTCAATTTTTTCGGCCAACATCATCCACCATCGATAATGTCCCACCACATTATACCATCCACCCTATCATCGCTCCTTCTATCTTTCTTCTCTCTCCTCCTCCATTGGGAATATCTATTCTTTGAAAACTCACAAAGATATTGCAAACAATAAACAATAAGATATACATGAAGGTGACAAGATTTATATATGATAAAAAGCAGTCCATATAAAATATGGGTAAAGATTAAAGACTCAAAGAAAAATGTTATAGGTCGGACGGGTAAAAGGTATCATAATCCACTCATAGTATATTTAAATGCTTTCTAAATCAATTTACAAAATTCTCATTATTTTTGTAAAAAAGTACATGATTTCATAGTATAGAACATTGAGAAAACTTGCAGCAAATTTCATATTGGAAGTCTTAAAACATAAATAACCCATGCATACATAACAAAAGAAAACACATACGAAGTTTTAAAACAAACACACAATAACACACAACATTTAACACAACTAGCATGATTTCTAAGCTCCAACATCATCTTCATCACTTGGTTAGTCTCGGAGTACCAACCTCCTTTTCTTTGAAGCACGAGTGCCAAATTCATCACTTTGTTCCATGTTTCTCACTTTGTTTTTGCTTGAACATAGTCATCTTAAAACTGTCATCCGAATCACCATCCTAATACATAATAAAAAAATCAAAGTCCTCGTTAACGAATGTTCTTATTTGTAATCTATAAAGAAATGCAACTTACCTAATCATCGGAGATGGCAATAATTTTATCCGAGTTCAAACTATACCTGAATCGGCCATGTTAATTCCGGATTGAACACTTTCTCCAACATTTCCATACTCCAAAATTAACTTCATACCCTCACTTAAACTTCCACTCTTGATTTCATTAGACATAATTATTGATGATAATTTGTATGATATGTAGAAAAAATAGGCTACTAATGAGGTAAAATTTATGTCTGCATGTTATATAAAAAGTATAATCAAATAGAAGTATTAAAACGGTTTTCATGACAAGACACTAAACTATTGGATAAAATGATTTCATTTGGATCATGGATTATCAACATCTAATCAACTCCTTAAAAGCATAAGCGACATGATCAAATGGGTATTAAAAATAGGGAATTATGATAGTTGTGTATGTGTGTGTGAGAGAGAGAGAATAATAAAATAAAAGAATATATTTTGGTCACTTCAAATGAATAAAGGACTATAGATGATAAAAAAAATCAAATCATAAATATCGTTGGTGCTAAAAAAATAATAAAAGTAAGGTTTGTGATTATTTATGATATTTTCTCTATAAGTTGACGATCCATACCACTATTTGTTATGACTTTTGTCAAAAAAAATAAGTTCACAAGACTATAAAAGTTATTTTGTAGGTATAACAAAAACACAATTTTAACGACTTTTGACATGTTTGATTATTTTCATTATGCATATGATCTTATTAGTATTAATAAATATGCATTCAATGTTCAACTATATTATTTTAAGGAATCTAGCAAAATATAATCGTTAAATATTAACTTACTACAAATATAACATACAATTAGTATGTCGTTCATTGAATGGGAGTGTAGTTTTTTTTTTTTACTATAACATAAAGACGATTTCAGTGACTTTCAACATGTTTGGTAATTTCTAATTTGTATGAAGTTTGGTTTATGATATGTATTCAGTTTTATGTTATCTTTAAGGCTCTTAACAATCGATTTTAATATATTTCTAATATCTACTTACATGATAGGACTTGAAAATAGTTAGTCTTCCCGTCCATTGTACAGGATTGTAAACTAGTAATAAACTAAAAGATGATATTTTGGTCTTTTCAAATGAATAAAGGACGATAGATGATAAAAAATCAAATCATAAATACCGTTAGTGCTAAAAAAATTTTATAGAAGTAAGATTTGTGATTATTTATGATATTTTATTTATAAACTATCTTCTTATCTAATAAATGGGGGTTTAGTATGATGTCATTAAGCTGACATGGCGATTTTTAAGATTGTCCACCTAAGACAGATTTTAAAGTGATGATGTCATTGTTCTATATCTTATTTTTTAAACTTTTTATATTATTTAAATTAATCTGGCTATTCAAAATAAAAGAAAGACATTGAAAATTGAAAAGAAGTAGCGTGTATTGGGTTTAGCTTTTTAGGATTTATTCTTCTCCAAATCTTGAAAATATAAAACGTGTTGCAGTATATCTATGCTTTTCTTGGTAACATGAATTTCTTTCTCAATACGTTTCTCTTTTTTAAAACCTCTGGGGTAGATCGAAAATTTAATGGCTAAACTTTTCCTTTTTTATTTTCAAATTCGGCTTTCGAATTCCAATTCCCTATCATAAAATACAACGATTTCGATTTTTGCATATCATACTGATTGTTTGAGTCTGCCCTAAAAATACACGATTTTGTTTCTTCTTTATTAGGTGTGTTTATTTCTTCTATTTTTGTTTATAATATCTTCTATAAATTAGGGTAATTTAATTGTTGGTTCTTCTTTTTTCCCAGATGAAAAAAAGACAGATTCATTTTTATCAGGTTAGTAATCAATTGACTCCATATTGATTTTAGCTCTTAGCATTATGTTAGTTTTTGTTAGTTTTTTAAATTTTGGTTTAATTCGGAAATTTGAAATTTTGGCAATTGTGATTTTGGGTTTACTGATGTAACAACCCAGATCAAGTGGGTGACTTATAGTTGCACAATTAAAGATAGTTAAGGAGATAAAAAAGGACATTGTGCATTAAGAATACGTTTCATGAATTTTATTTGGTCTATTGTCTAAAAAGATTTCGTTTTCCTAATACATTAACTAAATCTTGCAGCCACCCTTTTATAGAGTGATCCTATGGCAGTTTTTATATGCAAAAGGAAGGTATGGTTCATTAGACATACTAAAGTTGTTCTAAATTCATTTAGCCCCCAAATGGATTAAAACATATTATTGCTTATTATTTTGAGATGGTTCCAAACGATGGTGCAAGTTTTTTTTTAACTTACGCCGTTATTTCTTTTACTTAGAATATTCTTTGTGAATTTCATTTACAATTATCTTGCGTAACAGGTTTCGTGTAATATGATATTGACACACAATTTCAGGGACTCAAAGAACATGTGTATTTTATACTTATAACTTTAGTAATTTTGTTACGTATTTAAAATTACATTTTATATTTCCCGTACATTTGCATAAGCTGGATAAACATCTATTTATATGGTTTGTAATTTGGTTGTATATATGGTTTTGATAATCTTGAACTTATGGTTTTGATAATTGATAAGTATAAACTTTGATATCAAATTTGATTCATATGTTATTGAGCAAGTACTACTAGAAAATTGTCTATTTTAGATTAAATGAAACAACATTTTTTTAATTCGCTTCATCGAGAATTTTGTTTCATTATTTTCCTTTCCTAACAGATGGTTAAGAGAATTTAACTTTTTTGTTTTAATTAGTTTCAACTTTAGACAATTTATGTACATGTGTAAGTTTTATTACTCCAAGTACTATCCGTTGTATTACTACCTTAAGTAGTAAGGTAATTGAATAATGTTATAGATACTACCTTTTTTCTATTTTTTTGGTATTGTTTATCAGTGTAGTTTAACGGCCGCCTCTTTTTGTTAATTTAGTTCTTATTAAACACTTAAAATCAAGTTTTTAAATTTATAATTCCACGATTTTTCTTAAACATTTCCGTGTATAACACGGGCACTAAGCTAGTTACAAAAATAAATAGTACAAATAAAAAAGTAAGTAGAAAGAAAAGTGTATGTGTATGTGTGTCTTTGTTTCATTGGAGAATGGAAATGAGGAGAAAAATGGAGGTATTATAGGGAGTGCGTAGAGTATCGGAGATCTTAAAAGGGTTATAAAATAAGGAGGAAAAATAAAGGTATTTATAGGGAATGCTTGGAGTAGGCACCAGGTAACACGCCTATTGTACCACTCCATTGCAAGTCGTGTACGAGTCACAGATTGTGTTTAAACCATATAACAGAAAACAACCATAAAAATATAATTTTGATTTGAAATTACTATAAATGTACATGCGCTATGTGACAATAGTAAATAAATAAATATGTGGTGATGGCCATGATAATGTGCAATAAAATGAGAGACAAATGGTATGATAGTCGTCAATCATGACTCGACTCAATTCGTAAGAATCACGATCTAAAAAAAAATTATAAAAGAAATATATAATATGCATAGAATATAATTTAATATTAAGTTATTGTAATTGAATTTTTTGATAATTTAAATGCATTTTCGAGTCATGGTACGAGACTTGGGAGTCATGATACCAATCTTACGAGTCATGGTACGAGTCTTACGAATCATGGTACGAGTCAAATGCGATTATGAGTCATGGTCTGAATCGATACCTTTTTAGTATAAACTAACTCGACTCGTAACTCGTACGAATTAAACAACTATGATGGTAGGTGTAACATATGTTTGTCTCTAACTAATAATGTTATATCAAATTTATATTTAATTTAACTTCTAATTCTTATCAAACTTTTGTGTAAAAGCTTATCCGTCGGTATTGATCCTTTGGTTTCTAAACTTGATTTCGTATATTTTATATTTATATATATGAACTCGTGAAACAAAAAAGAAAGCTATTATTTTTAGAGTGTCGATAACAACAGTCACGTGGGCTGTTCTTAAAATGTAAAAATATGCATAATTTGGTTGTACATCGTAATGTATTTGTAATTTTGAAATTACAGGGGGGAGGGGGGTTATTTATTAATAATTAATCAAAGCATATAGTAACTTTTTAAACACATCCTATAGGGTTTCTGTTATCAATTTCCTTATTCTTAAGATGAAAACTGATATACAAAACCCTATAGGTTATGTAACCCTATAGGTTATGTATAAGGTATTTAGACATTGCATTAATTGATGATACACTAATAAATATGGGCACTCCATTTTCAGGATCTTCTTTTCCATCAATGAATGTACAATAAGTTTAAACATGTAATAATAACCATAACCCAACGCCATGGTTATCATAACTCAAGACTTTTAGGTAAAACGGTTTTATTTCATTATGTGTAACATAACGGTTAAAATTTGTTTCACAAAGGAAAATAAATATTTTTGGTACCTATTTGCAATTTTTAAATTTATAAGGATTATATATTAAATATTACATTATATTACATCCTCGTTTCCCAAACTTAATTAAATTATATTCTCGTCTAATGGATTAAGATTAATTGGTATGTCGATAGTTAAAATACTATATAATAAAGTTATAGAAATTTACATTATCAAAACATTCTTATAATAACAATCAAATTTGCTTGATATCCTTATAATAACATTCAAATTTTCTTCGAGCTAAAAATATATTTCTTTTGATATCTGATAATTTAATATAAAATAAGACCTGATATTAATAGCCTCTAAATACTACATAAACTTGGACATCCTGTAAACAAATCTTACATGTCCTCCCCATTGACTCGGCCTCCCGACCCTCGGGCTCGATCGCCTCCAAACTCTCAGCTTCGAACCTATCTTCGGGACTTGGAGATCTTGGATAGACTTTGAAGACCGTTATCATATTTAAGGTAAAAAACGTTTCGTCTTAGTCTATCATTATATATCCCATAATGATAAGAATGTTAGACATTCATGACTATCATTAAGGATGACTAGATATTCAATACCCATAATTTGTTGGGTATAATACCAACATTTGGTCATTATCACCAACAAAAATGAACCATATATACACACACAATTCATACACTGCTGTAACTCAATTCTTTCATCATCTTCATCTTCATTCAACCTCTTGGTTACCTTAGGGTTGTCAAGATCTTGATAGGTCTGCATTGATTATCAAGTAGATCAAATGGTTGAATCACCCACTTACCCATTGTTAATGAGCTTTACAATCTCTGCTTAAACAATATATATGAAAGCTTTATGAAAAAAACATACATAACGTACGAGCCACCATCAAGTTTAAAATTTAAGTATAAATGAAACGTCATATATAAGACAAGACTGAAGCGATACTAAATTCTTAGACGTAAAATATAAACGTCATAATAAACAATTTTTAAAAGTTAAAGGACCTAAATTGGGTAATAGAAAAGAAGGTGAAGAAAATATGATGATGTTTGCCCTTTTGTATGTTAAACGATACATTCATTTGTTATTGTGTTAGGGTTGGTTAACCAAAAACGGCGGAGGAGATGCTGGAGTTGTACAAATGTAGCAGTAACTCACTCGAATGGAACCCATCGCCAATAGTCGCCTTAGCCACCAGCCTCGATGAATCTCAGGTCGCCGCCGCTAGAGAAGACGGCTCTCTCGAGATATGGCTCGTTTCCCCTGGCGCCGTTGGTTGGCACTCCCAATTGGTATTTACATACATATTCTTGTTAATTGTTTGTTTTCAAAGTTTTGTTTTTTCTGGTTTTGATTATTTTTTGATTTTTTGAAGACGATACAGGGTGATCCTAATTTGAGAGTTTCGTCTCTTGTATGGTGTTGTTCCTATTCCGGTGGTGCTGGTCGATTGTTTTCGTCGAGTATTGATGGATCGATTTCGGAATGGGACTTGTTCAATTTGACTCACAAGGTTTGTTTATCTGTAAATTACATGTTTTTTTGTAGTAGAAGAGGTGTTCAATAAGTTCCGAAACCGAATAGCCTGTTCAAACATGATAATAAAAATGCATAAGGACATGACTTAAACCGCGACCAGTGCATTTATATTTGTAGAGTTTTGGTATACATAGCCCCTTGGGGCTATGTTTAAGAAGTTCAAATCGAAAATGCGGATGACGGTTATTATCAATGTACAACCTTTTTATGCATTTCTAAACTTTTTAATATATATATATATATATATATATATATATATATATATATATATATATATATATATATATATATATATATATATATATAGCACACGCGAGGCTGTGTTTATCAAAACTCATGGTGTAAAAAGCAGTCTTTTGGTGAAAATAGGATAAAAAATATAAAATTTTGTCATTATGTATGTTTCAAGATTTAGTTTCGTACACATTCAAATGGTTTTAATTAGTTAATATTGTTTAATTTTTTATAAAATCTTATTTGTTTAGCTTGTTTCGTGTGCAGGTTGTTGTCGATCCTATTGGTGTATCTATCTGGCAAATGGCTACACATTCTTTGTGTAAGCAGCAGGGTAATACAAAACAAGATTTGGCTTATCTTGAGAACGGACATAACGATGATGGTGATGTTACTAGTGATAGTGAGGTTGAAGCTAATTCACTCGAGTTATACGAGGAGCCGTTTACTGAGAATGCAAGTATAGCGATTGCTTGTGATGATGGTTGTGTGCGATTATATAATATCTCAGAATCCGATCAGTTGATTTATCATAAATCACTGCCAAGGGTCGGTGGTGAGATAACCCCTTCTCTTCTGTTCACTACTTTTTCTAGCTGTTTATATATATTATTTTTGGTCATTAACATACGTTTTCTTCATATCCTGTGTAGGACGTGTATTGAGTGTCACTTGGAGTCCAGATGCAAAAAGGATATATTCAGGGAGTAGTGATGGGTATGTACTTATATGCAAAATTTGTAATTTGCAGTTTGACGGAGTGTACCTACTTTTTTCTATTTGATATTTAGTTAATTATGTTTTTAATTCTCATCACGACATCTAAAATTTTTTTTTTAATGACAATTTCAGATACATAAGATGCTGGGATGCTAAAACGTCTCATGAAGTATACAGAATCACTGTTGGTCTTGGAGGATTAGGTGGTGGCTCTGAACTTTGCGTATGGTCTTTACTGGCACTGAGGTGAACGGGGATTTTCTTCTCTGTTTATCCAGCCCATAATGATTATCTGGGTTTTAGCTTCTTAGTAAATTCAGTGTTTTGTATTTGTTCTTTCAGGTGTGGGACCCTTGTGAGTGGTGATAGTAGCGGGAGTGTTCAGTTTTGGGATAGTTCACATGGAACTCTTCTGCAAGCACATTCTTGTCATAAGGGCGATGTTAATGCTTTAGCTGCTAGTCCTAACCATACTAGGGTGTTCTCCGCTGGATCAGATGGGCAGGTATTGAATATCCGTCTGTTAAAAAAATTGATTTTTTTTTTCTGTTTGCAAATCTTTATTGATTGGATGTTATATCTCAAGAACATAATTTATTTTTGTAGGTTATATTATATAAGGTTTCTAAGAATGCAGTTGACTCCGCTTCTGATAAATCTTCCTCTAAATCGTTTCAAAAGTGGGTTTATGTTGGTTATGTGAGAGCTCATACACATGATGTCAGAGCCTTGGTTGTTGCCGTACCCATATGCCGTGATGGTATGTTCCTAAGCTAATAGTCTCTTTTGCCATCATTATAGTTTACTCTTCGTATGTTTATAACCATTATTTGTCAACAGATTTATTGCCTGAAGATAAAGTTAAAAGAGCTCGTGGTAGGGAAAAACCACTTGACTTCAGTTATAATAAGTGGGCTCATACCGGCATTCCCATGCTTATATCAGCTGGAGATGACACTAAGCTTTTTGCATATTCTGTTAATGAATTCACCAAGTTCGCTCCACATGATATTTGCCCTGCGCCACAAAGGCCACCTATTCAGTTAGTGTGCAGTACAGTTAATAAGTTCACTTATCTGCTTCTGGTTCAGGCGTCACACTGGTTAGATATTTTTACGGTCAATGCGAAAAGTGGTGGTGCTTCAACTACTGATATAGTGGCTCGAGTTAAGAGCAAGGGTTCGAGGAAGATCATTTGCAGCTCCATTTCACCTTCCGGGAAGTTTTTTGCATATTCGGATAATCTGAAGCCTTGTCTTTTTGAGTTGAAAAAGAATGAAAGTGGAAAAAGTGTGTGGTCCATTAGTAAAAGAAAACTTCCTTCATCCTTACCTTTTGCCCATTCCATGATTTTTACTTCCGATTCTTCACGGTTAATGATTTCCGGTCATGATAGAATGATATATGTAAGCAACCTTTCTTTCTGTGCTTTTCAGTATGTATGTATACGAAGTCGTAACATAGTTTCTTTAATGTTTTAGGTTGTTGATGCTGAAAGCATGAAATTAACACATAGGTTCACTCCTTGTAGAAAGGAATGTGATGAGGAATTACCACCTACTCAACCTCCAGTAACAAAAATGTTTACTAGTCCCGATGGACAGTGGCTTGCTGCTGTCAACTGCTTTGGAGATATTTATATATTCAATCTGGAGACCCAAAGGTAAGAAGCCGGTGTTAATTCTTATAAATTACTCTTTTATTGCTGCTTTTTTACTTACTAAATCTGGGCGATTCAAGACGGTCATCTACATTCACAGTTTTAGATTTTTTTGTCTAATGTATAAAGTTTCTGAAAACAAGAACTAGCCAAGCGTGTCGGTTTTCAGGAAAAGTGGACCACATTTTTTTATTTTTATTTTTCTGGTTTGTTTGACTAAACTAAACAAAGTTCCAATACTTTGTCAATTAAAAATGGTGATATTAAAATATTTATTATAATAGTTTTTGATTTTTTCACTTCGGTTACGCTTCATAAAAAATCGATTATTTTTTACCCTAACAAAATTTTTACATAATTCCTCGTTTTTCAACTAAAATGTTTTTTTCTTTGTGGACAGACAACACTGGTTTATATCAAGATTGGATGGTGCTTCAGTTACTGCTGGAGGTTTTACTCCCAGAAATAGTAATGTGCTAGTAATATCTACATCTACAAATCAAGTGTACGTTTTTGATGTGGATGCTAAGAAATTAGGAGAATGGTCAACACACAACACATTAGTTTTGCCACGAAGATATCAGGATTTTCCTGGAGAGGTTATTGGGCTTACATTTCCGCCATCTTCAAGTTCGTCAGCTGTCATCATTTACAGTGCCAGGTACATCTCGTTTAGCCGTTTTTTGTTCATTTTTACTCGCTACTTGTAGGGAGCATAGTTTTATGCTTTTATCTTGATGTGATTGACTTTAAAGTTTGGTTATTTGCTATCGTCGATGGCATTTGATGCATTTCTGCTGGCGTGCGTGTGTGCTCATTGCTTTTGATGGTTTGAACTTTTGCAGGGCAATGTGCTTCATTGACTTTGGAATGCCGATTGGTCAAGATGAAGATCAGGAGAAAGTAAACGGTCACGACACAACATTAAAGAAGTTATGCAGTCCAATCAGTGGAAAATTAAAACGGAAATTGAAAGGACTGGAGTATGAAAGTAAAAACGGTGGTAGGAAGAATTTCGAATTTTGTGCGTTTAGAGAACCTGTTTTATATGTTGGGCATCTTTCAAAAGGTTCTGTGTTGGTCATAGACAAACCATGGTTGCAAGTGGTTAAGACTTTTGATGCACAACCCGTTCACAGACATATATACGGGACTTAAAAACACTAAGTCTTAGTCCTGACAAAGAAAGGTGATACTTAAAGATTTTAGGTAGGGCAGTTCAATTTTGGTCTCTTATTCCCTCTGAGGAGGGTTAAAGCATGTTGTGTAATCTTGTTCCCGTTGATGGTAAATTTCCTTTTCATGTTGTTTTATGGTGACATTGGGTTACTTGAAACTTGACTAAACCGATTTACCTACTTGTTATTCTTTGATTGCATTGATTACATGTGTACTGTAGCTCTATTTTTTTTGTTGTTAATTTCAAGCACATATATACATATACTTCGAGATGAATCTAAAAGTGGTTTAGGCACTGGCATATTTTGCTTCTTGTTAGCCGTAAGCCAGGCAAACACAAATTGCAAGGTCTTTTATTATTGCCTTGTGTTTCCCTACGGGAAGTTTGAGTTTTAGTGTTCAACGATAACCAGATTATTGTTGCTAGCACATTTTTTATTCTTATGCTTAGTAATTTTCACTTATCACTTTATGTACCAAAACGAGTTTTGTTAGGTCTGCGTTCTGCTGCGGGATCTTTGACCAATAGAAAAAATAACTTCATCGTCTAAAATAGATCCTGAAGCATTAGAAAAATAAAACCGTCGAACGTTTCAAATAACCAAAAAGAATATAAATAACTGGACTACCTTTACGTTAATTTTAGTGTTGTAGCTTATCTTGAAATACAAATCTTCTGTCAGCTTCGTCCAAGTCCAAATCTTTCCATCTCATTTGGATGGAAACAGAGGAAGCGATAACATTACGGGAAGTAATGGATCATATGTGGAGCGGGTGAAGTTATTTCTACATCTATATCTATATTGATATCCATAACTCAAATTCCGTTATCTATATCAATATCTACTACTGGATTACAAAATATATATATGTTGTCATTTATTGACCGTTAAGGAAAATAACGAACGTAAAGATCAAGTTAAATTAGAAAAAGATAAACAAGAGACTTCAATTTATTAATACCGAACCAATCTCTGCTTTACTTCACTTGTAGAACGACCAAAACAAGTCAACCGTTGGATCGTGATTAGTTACCAAGAGGGTTCATTTGATACAACTTAATTAATACATGTTTTAATGAAATGGTTACAGCCTAGGAGCTGTTGGGTTATACGTTGCATACATGTTACGTTATGATTGTATGCATAATCCCTTTAGTGTAGTATTGAAATCAATGTATGAAGATAATGTTCAAGTCTTGCTGGGTATCTTAAGTCGACTGTTATATAGTTGGTCATCTACTGGACAGACATTGTAGCATAAATTTACGCAGAGGGTAAAAATTCTTGTTTGACAAAGTTAGTCATCTACTGGACAGGCAAAAAAACACATAAACATTGAAAATACTTTATGTTGATATTAAATCAAATGTATTTCATTATCGACTACCTGGAACAATAAGGTCACTTCAGAGCCATTCAATTTGTTTAGGATCCCTTGAAGAGAAAACCGAAAAATGTGATTCTCACATAACAAATGAAAATATTATGATACAAAACAAACAAACAACGCAGACAAGGGGATTCTTTCTTTTTAGTCTTTAAATCTCGTGTCTCATGATAATCAAGAATCATAACTAAAAATCATCCTGTTACATGTTTTTAGTCAACCAATCATATCGATTTTGTACTAACACAATTTCTAAGCTAATTTCTTCTACAATCTCCTTTTGCCTCAGCTGTCCGTTTTGTTCTCTCTTCCACCTATAAATCCAAATCACATATGAAATGTTAACTCAACAATTTTCAAAACTTTATCTTGTGCAGACAATATCAATGCGTAATTCAGATTTGCTTAACGAGCAACTAGTGCAGAAATAATTACCTGTTTACTGAGACAAGAGAGTTACTTTAACATATTACATGTACAGTCGATCAGAATCACATGTAATATGTTAAAGTAACTCTTTTGTCTCAGTAAACAGGTAATTATTTCTGCAGTAGTTGTTCGTTTATGCTATAACGTTGAGTGGGGTTCAATAACAAAAGAATACAAGGTGCTACGATAAAGACTATCGTATTCGAGAAAAAAATGTTCAGATTCACAACACTTTTACAGTGCTAAGCCAATATTTTAATTTTATTTTTAAAAGTAGATATATCATGTGAAGCAGAAATCAATCAACAAAACTAGAAGGTGAAATACAAAATAATTCACATAAACGCTAAGCCCCAACTGGCAACTGCATATGTGCCAACCTCATAATCACCCAAAGTCACGGATTGCACTAAGCATTAACTTTCTAGTCTTTAAAATCACAAAGTTTAGTTTTGAACTGGAAAAACAACTATAACGAGTTAGCAAAGGCTTAAAATGGAAGTCCAACTCTCAAACGCGCATTAAATTCAAATCATTTTATACAATTACCTCCCCTAAATAGTAAAATCTCTTCATTGCGACATCACCTAACTGTTTAGCTTATCATCCTTGTTTTCATCGTGTTCCAACATCCACCACCTCACTCAGATTTCTGCTATACTTAACGGTGTCAATCCCCTATCTCTTTTATTGTTCCGTGTTTCTATTACAATCTTCAGGGGGTATGGAACAATGATAGGACAAGATAGTCCAATTAGTAAACTAACCTGATACAATCATACATTAAATATCCCATAATATAAATGTGCATCACCCAATCCCCCGAGACCGTAGCCTAAAACCTCACATCATCCAATGCAAACTGTTTCTAATGTACCTATATATCGATAGAAAATGGCGAGTAGTCAATAGTCATTGAGTTCATACCATAGACAGTTGATACAAAGACCAAAGTCGATTGATGCATTGAAGGATAGACTCTTAACAAGATTCTCAAACGAGTATCTCATGATCCAAGCCTACGTTTGATTCTAACTATTTTACCTGACACATTTTTTTTTTTTAGTTTTCCGATATCTTTGCTGTGTTTTGTTTGTTCATAGTTAGGAGATTTTTGTTCCTCCAACGAGTGAGGTAATGAGGGGGTTTCTTAGTAAAGCTACTTATTAAAAGTATTTATTTTTACAAATAATGAGATAAGCAACTGCAAACAGAAACAGGTTATCTCTTGTCTCAAAACGCAATAAGCAAATACAGTGGTCTAGTTTTGAGTAAATACACTATTCAAGAAACGCTTTAATAATAGGAACAAAATTTATTTACCAAAGGTTTAGAAGCTTGAGAATATCTTTTTGGTGCAGATTCTCCTTTCTTAACCCAAACTTGAGATATTTGCTCTTTCTTCCATCCAAAAGATGGTCTCCGAGACCAAGTTCTGTGTTGTGGTACACCCTCAAAACCCCCTCTTCTGTAGCCCCTCTGGCTCAGATTGCATACATCGATTTCTTCCACAGACGCAGTAACAACAACAGCCGCGACAACTCCATCATCATCACCACTACCACTACCACTACTAATACCACCGTCAACAACAACATCAAATAGTGGCGTTTTGGGCCGGAACACTTTTTTATTCCTACTCCCTAGTCCAGGTTTGTGTTGTTCTTTCACAGGAGCAGAAACCGTAACATCCTCAACCTCAACAACACCATCATCAGTACCAGCAGCATCAAATGGCGGCATTTTGGGCCGAAACACCTTCTTATTCCTACTCCCTTGTCCAGCTTGACGTTGTTCTTTTACAGGAGCAGAAACCGTAACATCCTCAGCAACAATACCATCACCAACATCATCATTCTTAGGAGTAAACGGTACTGTTTTGGTTTTGTATTGTGTTTTTTGTTTCCTACCCTGGTGTCCAGCTTGACGTTGTTCTTTTACAGGAGCAGAAATCGCAACATCCTCAGCAACAACATCACCACCACCATCATTTTCAGGAGCAAACGGTGGCGTTTTGCTTTTGTGTTTTGGTTTTTGACTCCTACTCCGCTCTTCATCTTGATGTTGTGATTTCACAGGAGTAGCAACCACAACAGCCTCAACATCAACCTCAAGAATACCATTATCATTAGCAGCAACATCAAATGGTGGGCGAAACACCTTCTTATTCCTTCTCTTTCGTGCAACTTGATGTTGTTCTTTCACAAGAGTAGAAATCGTAACATCCTCAGCAACAACACCAACACTATTAGCATCACCACTATCATCATTCTGAGGATCAAACGGTGGCATTTTGCTTTCGTGTTTTGTCTTTTGATTCCGACTTCGGTATCCACCTTGATGTTGCTCTCTCACAGGAGCAGGAGGCTCAACGAGAACAGCAAGATCATCAATGTGAGGAGCAAACAGTGGCGTTTTGGTTTTGTATTTTGGTTTTTGATTCCTACTCCAATGGTGTTCTTTCACAGGAGCAGGAGAAGCAACAGTAACAGGATCAACAACAACAACAGCATCATGAGTGTGAGTAGCAAATGGTGTGGTTTTGTGTGTCGGTTTTTGATTCCTACTCTGCTTATGTTGTTCTTTCACAGGAGTAGAAGTAGGAGCAGCAAGAACATGATGAGTGTGAGGAGCAAATGGTGTCGGTTTTGTATTCCTATTCCGATGATGTTGTTTTTTCTCTTTTACAAGTTGAGCTTCCGGTTCAGGTTCTGGTTCCCGAAGGAGGTTCTGAGTCCTACTCCGTTGTCCAGCTTGATATTCCTCCACAGGTTCAGGTTCGGGTCTGGAATATCTAGAAGCAATTTTATGGTGATGATTGTCTAGGTTTAGATAATCATTAAGTAGGGTTTCAGAAACAGAATCATGAACAACATTAACTAGTGGGGTTACAGTAGGAGGAGAAGGAGATTTACGTTGAGGAACATCGATTGTTGGTTTAGGAATCGGAGGAATTTGTTGTTGTTGTTGTTGTTGAAGCCATCGCTGTTTGAGCTCATGAATAGTTACATAGTTGGAAGGAACCTCCTCCATTTTATTCTGCCACTCTTTTCGACCAAACCAGCCTTTATTTTCACCACTCTTTTTCTAATTTTATTAATATCACCCGGAAATATGATTAGCTGCACCTACCTGGAAATTACTCCCACCAACCAATATTACGGATTATTATGAGTGTGTTTGTTTTTTTATAACCTTATAACTTCAATTTTTTCGACTTACGACCTTATATAAAAAATAACATAAATTTATAAATCGATTACATAAGTCGAAACAAACCCTCCATACATATAATTTTATAAAATATACTTGACCAATAATTTATTTTCTTACTTGACTTTTCTAGTATTTCTTTTTATCAAAAGTATTTTGATAAACTTATCTATTAAGCCATCTACTCATGATAGTTTATCTATTTAAGATAATCTAAAATAGTGTAGTATGTTACATATTATTTGTATTTGTTGGAATATACACATATTTGACTTAATATACTTTAAGAATAACTTATTTGTTTCATAACTCTTTCGAAACGTTTTGTTAGAATTAGTTTTAGATATATTTTTATTGAGGTATGTACTTCCCCCATCGAAAACACCGTTAGACATAAAAACGACTGAATCCTTCCTTCCAAAGTGAGCGATCCGTCCCTTCAAAGTGAGCGATCCGCCCCTTCAAAGGGAGCGATCCGTCCTTCTAAAGGGTGTCATAGGTCATTAGTTTTACCGTCACTTTCCATATTTAGACTATTAAATGATGGCCCATAAACTACGATGACGGCCCACGGCCCACAAACGAAAGCCTATAAATATCTGACAATTTGTCAGATTTTAGGGCATCTTATTCTCACATTTATTACTCACATACGTTCAAGAGATTTTCCCACTCTCTTACGTCACTCCCTCTAATCGATACGTCACCTTAGTCTAATCGATACGTCACCTTAGGCTCGCAAAGAGCTTAGTAGGTTTGCACTACCCTAGCAGGAGACCGTATCGGTTAGCCATCACACCTAGTCATGTGAGCACGTCAATCGTTGCTCAAACATTGGCGCAATCCGTGAGACCGTTTTAGAACGACGGTTTTCACTCTTAACCCTTCACTCTCCATGGATTCAGGCCCTTCCATGAATCCCCCACCAAGCAGAGAGGATCCCCCTCCCTCGGTGAACATCAACACCACTCCCCCAAACTCCCAAGGCACTGGAATAGGAGACGGGACGGGGAATGTTAGAAGGATCAGCGAGGAGAACTTATCTGGTGTTCGGACTAGACTCTATCCTTTCGGGTCTACCGACACAATGAAGTGGAAGTGCTTAACACGGGAGAGGCAGACCAGTCAAATTATCAAAGCCAAGGCTTCTAGATGGGAAGGCCTCCGAGTGCCACACAACCCTCTCTCAGAACCACCACCCCACCTCATAACATTCCACTTGTTAGTTTGGAGACTTCCACCCTAACTCAGCAACTATCTCCCACTCCCGCTCAAACCCCCTCTAAGGAGCAGCCATCAATAGAAGAAGCTTTGGAGCTACTAAATACAACCTTGTCCCAACAAAAAACACCCCCACCAACTCCACCTG
The DNA here is from genome assembly GCA_910822075.1 of Senecio squalidus. Classification (NCBI taxonomy): domain Eukaryota; kingdom Viridiplantae; phylum Streptophyta; class Magnoliopsida; order Asterales; family Asteraceae; genus Senecio; species Senecio squalidus. The sequence goes on along the minus strand of CAJVGC010000001.1, from coordinate 23,021,439 downwards.
CACAAAGCGATTTCTTAGCTCGACTTATAGAAACATTTAAGCCCAAGCCTGCACCACAACCAATTCCCGAGGTCTATGCGAGTGTCTTGCTGGGACAATTGGTCGATGAGTTGCGAAAACAAAAGGCACCAGAGCCCATCCCCTCCTCCACCCCCACCGATCACTGCTCAAGAATTACTTAACTTGTTGAAAGGGATCGTGGGAGTGGGAGGGGGACCATCTCGAATAGCAACCATGCCAACCTCTGTGGTGAACTCTAAGTTTTGTGACTGGGTAGCAAGGTATCCCATCCCAAACCGCCAGAGAGTTCCCTATATCGTTGGCACCTATGATGGAACAAGAGACCCAGAGGATCACTTGGTGCTGTTCGAGCAAGCTATCATGACAGAAAAGTGGGTTGACCCCGTAGCTTGCCACATGTTTCCGGGAACACTACAAGGCTTTGCTAGAGATTGGTTTACAAGCCTTTCGGAAAAGAGCATCTACGACTTCTATGACCTTAAAGCCAAGTTTATCTCCAACTTCTTCCAACAAAAGAAGCAAAGGAGAACCCACCTTGAGGTACACCTCATACGCCAGCGAGAAGGAGAGGGGTTGCGAGAATTCATTCTCCGTTATACACAAGAGTGCCAGAAGATACCAGATCTACCCGAAAGTCAACAAATTTCTGGTTTCACACTCTCCTTGCTCCCAGGACAACTCCAAGAACGACTCGTAGCAAGAATCCTAACTACCTTCAAAGAAACGACGGATGTTTGCTACAACTACTTGAGGTCAAAGGAGACACTTGGCTAGAAGCATAACGAGTGGCAAAAGCGATAAAGGATGGGGTGGACTAAGTGTTGGAGGATCAAGCATTCAAGAGTCACCTAGTGGAGAGGGTAGTCGTCATGACAACCACAAAGAGGACCGACGAGATAACAGACAAAAGCAAAGGTTTGCTCCTTATGACAAAGCCTCACTAGCCTCTAGCCTCAACAAGTCTCCCATAGAAATTTTGAAAACCGAACAAGTATGTGCGACATTCAAGCCTCCTCGCCCAGTGACCTACATGTCAGGGAAGAAAAACATGAACAAATATTGTGAATTCCATGAAGCCCATGGACATGACACAAATGCATGTAGAGAGCTCCAGGCCGAAATCAAGCGAGCATTGGAAGAGGGACACTTGGAACACCTTGTCACGGGAGTAAAGCAAGTGATGGAGCCCCCGCTCAAGAAGACCTTTGCATGGCAAAAGGGAGCACACATGGAGGACCCATGACCACCAGACGGACATGTACTCTAGTCCTCCAGTCCTCCAAACACCCCTCAAATCGACGACGTACTACATCATGAGAGACTACAAAAATCCTAACAAGGTTATGGAATACCATGTATTCAACTATATCATGTTTTAGATAGAACAAAATGCTTGATAGAGCACATCTATGTAGTCATCTATGTTGCTAATAGAAATCATCTTTTTTCCTATCATACTTTCCCCCCAATCAATACCAACTTGGTAACAAGCTACTCATAGCTATTTAAAAAAAAAAAAAAAAAAAAAAATTAACTTGAAAATTTTCTAAGTAACAAGCCACATAAGGCATACAAGGCTGGGTTGAACACAACTTTCCGTCTTTCTTACCTATTGGAGGAAGGATAAACACTCCCTATTAAGGAGCGACAATCACACAACTTTCCGTCTTTCTTACCTACCGGAGGAAAGATAAGCACTCTCTATTGGGGAGCGACAATCTCGCGAGTAAAAAATAAAAATAAAAAGCATGCAAATAAAACAAACGATAATTAAACATGGCATAGTCATGATAACAAAAAGAGTTGTCATAACAACCCAAAATTAATATATAGATCCGAAGTGGCAAAGCCATAAGACAATAGTTATGTTAGGTCTCAATAAGATCTCAAACAATGGCTAATCAAGCACAAATAAGTATTTAGACGTTAATTATTATTAATCGATTGATTACTCATTTTCAAGTATTATTATAGCGGAAATATAATAACGAACAGTGAAAATAACACACAGTTATATTCCTTGGAAAGGTGCACAGATTACAATGTTCAAGCTCACTATTTATACACAATAATAGTGAGCTTGATAAGTATGAATCTTAGAAAATCTTCTAAAGAGATAGAAGATTTTATCTAACTAACATACCTAAAGTAAAGCACTACGTTTCTTTATGAAGCTGAGTAGTCAGCTCCATAATGCCTTAGCTTATTTTAGTCACTCAGACTCAGAGTTACTTAGACTTAAATCACTTAGACTAAGACTTTAATAAACAGATTTATTAACTTGGGTTAAATCGTTGATTTTCCCAACAATCTCCCCCTATCTGTTTCAATTAAAGTCTTTTACAAACTATGCACCAAAAATAAACACAAACAAAAGTTGTTAACTTAACAATGTTTGTGAACAAAAAGATACATAAAACAAACTACTTTCTTCTCTTGACAGATCTTTTCTTCTTCAGGGAAACCTCCCATGGCAAAGGCTTGTTTACTTCGCTAGCCCATTTTAACCTCTCAGTCTTCCAGTCAAGAAGTTTCTTCATTTCAGCGTCTGATTTATTGAAAAGCACTTGATACTCTTTCTTGATCAGCTCCACTTTATCAGCCAACGTTCCAGTTGCTTCAATTCTTCCGAGGTTATTAAATAATCAACTAATCAGCTTCATTCGAAACGGTAGGCACTGATCAGACTCACATTCGCTGAGTAAGGCGATGCAAGATAGATGGATGCCATGTTTAGTCTGTCCTTGGCTTGGAAGCTTTCTTCTCCCCCACAATCTACATAACATAGGCCCTCATGCTTTTCAGTTTTCACATATGTCCTGTCTTGAAATATTACTTCTTTGGGAACATGATGCATGTAACTTGTTTCCAGAGCCAGAGATTTAGCCCCAGCTCTCACCTTATGGATAGTACAGAATTCCCTATAATCTTCATCAGGCATCAGCTTCAGCATATGAGCTACGTTGATATTAGAAACAGCTTCTCTTTTTACAGTCATTCTGTGATCTATATTAATTATGCTGGAGCTCAAACTGGCTATCTCTTTCAATTCCTTCAGCCCCAGGGTATGCATTCTGGTTACCCCAATTCTGAAAGATCCTCCTTTGTGATAACATTTGAGTAGGAGGTCAGTTCCACCAGGACTTGTGCATTCTAAATGTTGAAGTTTATGCTCATGCTTCCTCAGTGTGAAATTTGTTTCGATATAGTTCAGTCTTGCCTCTTCTCTAAACACCTCTTTGGCCATTAGTTTGTCAGCTTATACCCTCATTTGATCTTCTTCATGGCCAAATCTTCCTCTGCTTTCATCTCAGCTTCAAGGTCCTCAGCTGCTTTCATGGATTGATCTTGTGGATTTTCATCAAACTTCTCCATGTATAGCCCCTTAACATATTCTTTGTATTGTTCCACAGTCATACCACAATTATGAGCATACCTTTGTAGCTTGGCTAGTTTCTCAGCTTCTTTATCATGCTTTTTCTTTGATTCAGCCTCTGGATCAGTCTGAACATTTGGTTCTTCCATTGTATGTTCAGTCTCAGCTTCAGTCTCTGCTTGATCTGGATCACTATCATCTCCCACTTTGCCTTTTCCTTTTGTGTCTTCTATCGCAGGTTCATCAGCAGATATTTCACTCCAATCAGTTTCATAGAACACTTCAGACTCACTAGTTTTAGTGTTGAATCTGGTAGTCTTGTAATACCTTTTCTCCTCCTGATCCCTCTTTCGTTTCAGGTCCTGTTTGGGGATCTCAGACTCATCAACTATTTTCTCCCCCTGAGTCTGGGCATCCTCTTGAGAGACTTCAGCAACTTGCTTCCCTTTTCTCATCAAACTAACTTCATCAGTCAGCTTCAAAACCAGCTGCTTTAACTCCTTCACCTCCTCAACATGTTGGCGATTCATAGCTTTCATCTCAGTCTGCATTGCACTCAGCTTGACATCAAGCTGAGTGGACATGTCCTGAAAGGCTTGTAACAGCACATGAACAGTCATAGCAACCTCAGACGGAGGAATTGTAGTAACAGGTGGAGTTGAACCAGATGAGACAACTTCACTCCCTCCCTATGTTTTAGGAGAATGATCATGAGCCATAAAAATGGAAGTTTGTACCTCACTCAGTTTGTGGAGTGAGGCATTGACGACTTGTGCATAAGAGTGTAAGAGAGTTGATGGTACCTGATCGTGAACTAGCACAGAGCTAGTGAAGATAGCCGTTGGAACTGGCCTTGAAAATGAAGGGGGTGGTCCCATACTAAGTACAGGGATATCCAGGAGTGGGATATCTTCTTCAATGCTTGCCACATGTGTCAGTGTGGCAGCAGTAATGTGGGTCTCCAAGCTGACTACACTAGATAGGCGTTGGGTAGTCTGGGTAGTCAGATTCACCTCCTGCTCTAGCACATGAAAAGTGGACTGATCTACAGCACTGGAGGGGAGTTCAGAACTCTCAGCCTCATGGAAAAGTGAGTCCATTAGTGCTTGATTTACTGTGGGGCTTGATGTGAGAGCTTTTTCAAATGAACTTGGTGAGTTCATATGATTGGTCGCTTGTGTAGCCAGTACATCAAGATTTGGAGTGGACTGCTCAGACTAAGATGGGATACTCTCAGACTGAGGTAAAGATAGAGGAATAGCCATACCTTGATCAACGTCATCTTGCCCAGCCCCAACCATTTGTACCTCAGCATCTGCTGGAGGGATATTACCCTCAATCTCCCCGTCAATTCGTTCAGCTTGGACGTCTGAGTCTGATGAGTCAGACTCAGTGAGTTCTTGATTGATGAATGGATTTTCAGTCCATTGAAGCATGACAGGTGTTAATGCTGCCTCATCCTCGGTGATGTGAATATATGTAAAAATTTTAGAGGTCAGCCTGGGGAGATCACATGTATAAAACGTTTGCTCAAGCTGATCATAAATTTCTTTTCCCAGGGCTTCCTCAAAGCAAAGTGAAAGAACACGAATGAAGGGAACATCATTCGGTCTTTTTGATTTTAGGGCAAGGGAGAGAATCTCATCGAAATATAGTTGTGAAAAAGAGATTCTTCTACCCGTTACCATTGAATGGAACAAATGAGTTTCAAACTCATTCATCTGATCCAGACTGCCCGATTTACCCCCCAAACACCGTGTGATCATTGAAAATAAGAACTTCCATTTGCCTTTAAAAAATTTGTATTGAATGACCCCTTGGGTTTCAGGCTGACCAATGAGAGGGAATGCCTCAGCTCTAGCTTGCTGTTTGGTCCGTCTGGCCTGAAAACCACCTTCCCCTGCTTCAACAAGAGTGGGAAGCAATAACGCGGCACGAATGGTTTCTTCAGTGATGGTGATTGTCTCTAGGCCATCATTATATGTTCCAGTGAGGGCTGTCTGGTCAGCATTTGCGGTACATGTATACCACCATTCACAGAGTACAGGTGGACACATCGTGTTGGCACAAAAGAACGCGCCGTAGAGGGGATGTGCCTTCATGTATTGAATGAGTTGCTCAAAGCCCCTGTTTCGACGATTGGCGGGAATGTCAGCAGTAGCCACCCTGTTGTTGTCTTTGATTTGAACTTGGTGTTGAAAGTCTGCACCAGGAATCATGCGCCGTGTAACGTGAAGGATCATATTAGCATTCGACATTAGAATAAAGATCAAGTAGAAGATTAGTGATTAAAGCAATTAGGTTAAAATTTGAAATTCAGTTGAATATAAACTAAGAGAGCGAAAATTAAGGAACTAAGTTAGGAAACTTTCAATTTAGTCCTTGTATGTTTATCCGATTGACACTTTTGACCCTTGACTGTACATTAACCAAAAAATTTGTGAAAAGATATATATAAAAAAACTTTCAAAAGATATATACTAAAGTTAAAAAAATAAAAAAAAATAAAAGATTTCAAAAGATATTTTAAAAGATATTTACTAAAATTACATTCAGTCTGTGCACTTGGTCAGACTGACTACGGAGTCAGACTGAAATTTCACAAGCTGACTAAGAGGTCAGCTTGAGATTTATGTTTTTGACAGATTAAGGATTTAACATTCCTAGTTCTCCTAACAGATAGAAAAACATGTCCTCAGTCAGAGGTTTCGTGAATATGTCTGCCAATTGATCATTAGTAGCGACAAACTCCAGTCTGACCTTTCCTTAATCCACACAGTCTCGAATGAAGTGATGTCTAATTTCGATGTGCTTGGTCCTGGAGTGGAAAACAGGATTCTCAGTGATTTGAATGGCACTCTTGTTGTCACACATGATTGGAGTGTTTTGAATCTTGATTTCAAGATCAGCCAGTTGGTGCTGCATCCATAGTAATTGTGCACAACAGCTCCCTGCAGCCACATACTCAGCTTCAGCGGTGGAGGTTGCAACTGAGTTTTGCTTCTTACTGGACCAGCTGACTAGCTTGCCTCCCAGAAGCTGACAACCTCCAGAAGTGCTTTTCCTGTCCAATTTACATCCTGCATAATCTGCATCTGTGTAGCCAATTAGTTCAAAACCAGAATATTTAGGGTACCACAGACCAAGATTTGGTGTACCCTTAAGATATCGAAAAATTCTTTTGACAGCTTTAAGATGGGATTCCTTAGGGTCAGCTTGATAACGTGCACATAGACATGTAGAAAACATGATATCAGGTCTGCTGGCAGTTAAATAGAGTAAAGAACCAATCATTCCTCTATAAGTAGCTTGACAAACTGACTTGCCAGAGGAATCTTTATGCAATTTATCAGATATGCTCATTGGTGTTTTCATTTCAGAACTTGTTTCAAAACCAAATTTCTTTACTAAATCATGAACATATTTACTTTGGTTTATGAAAATGCCATCTTTCTTTTGTTCTACTTGTAGACCAAGGAAAAATGTAAGTTCTCCCATCATGCTCATTCGATATTCACTACACATGAGTTTTGAAAACCAAGTACACAACTTTTCATTTGTGGAACCAAATATGATGTCATCCACATATATTTGAACCAAAATCACATGACTATTTTCCTTTTTGATGAACAATGTTTTATCAATGGAACCTCTTTTAAAATCATTTTTAAGAAGAAAGTCCGACAAAGTATCATACCAAGCTCTAGGAGCTTGTTTGAGACCGTATAAAGCTTTGTTTAATTTAAAAACATGATCAGGAAAGTTAGGATCAACAAAACCTGGAGGCTGCTTGACATAGACTTCCTCCTGCAAGTCTCCATTCAGAAATGCACTCTTCACATCCATTTGATATACCAAGAAATCTTTGAATGCTGCATATGCTGAGAAGAGACGAATTGCTTCTATTCTGGCCACTGGAGAAAATGTTTCATCGTAATCAATTCCCTCTTCTTGTTTGTAGCCTTGAGCAACTAATCGAGCTTTATTCCTGATCACCACCCCATCTTTGTCATATTTATTTCGAAAGATCCATTTAAGTCCAATGATGGTCTTATACATGGGACGTGGAACCTTTGTCCATACATTGTTTCTGATGAATTCTCCAAGCTCCTCTTGCATACCATCAACCCACTCTTCATCTAATAAGGCTTCCTCAACCTTCTTTAGTTCCATCAGACTCAAGAAATTTGTGTAGAAACAAAAATTTGCTGTGGCCTTCTGTCGTCTTGTTGTGACACATTCAGTTAATGAACCAATAACTGATGAGATGGGATGCCCTCTGACAGTCTTGATGTTGCCTGAAACATTTTCAGTGACTTCTCCTGCTTGAGCCTGAGTATCATCAGTCTGAGTAGATTGGAGCTGAGGTTGGTCAGACTGAGGGATGTCAGGGTGAGTGTCGTCGGTTTCATTTGACTCTGTATTTTCTATTGCTGGAACATTCTGGAAAGATGATTCATCGGGTTCACTTTCAGATCCTTGGTTTAGAGGAGTGTTTTCAGTAGTCTGATTTTCAACCTGAGAGTCAGCTTCAAATGAAGTTACAAGTAATTCATCCCAAAGTTGATTGATTGTAGCAATGTCAGTCTGTGATGATGATTCATCTTTGTCAGACTGAGTGGTGTCATCAAATGTGACATTAATGCTTTCCTCTACCACTTTCCTTTTTTCATTGTAGACTCTGAATGCTTTGGCTATGCTTGAGTATCCAACGAACAGTCCTTCATCAGCTTTAGGAGACATCTTGCATAACAAGTCCCTTTGATTTAGGATATAGCATCTACTTCCAAAGATATGGAAATAATGAATGGAGGGGACCTTGTTATGATACAATTCATAAGTTGTCTTTCCATGTCTCTTTACGATGATAGACCTATTTTGAGTGAAGCAAGCAGTATTCACAGCTTCAGCCCAGAATTTGATCTTCATGTTTCCATAGCACATCATTGTTCTAGCAGCCTCAATTAGAGTTCTGTTTCTTCTCTCTGCAACTCCATTCTGTTGAGGGGTTCGGACTGAGGCAAATTTTTGAACTATGCCTAATTGATCACAGAAATCTATTAAGACTGAATTTTTGAACTCAGTTCCATGATCACTTCTCATTTGACGAACAAGAGTGTTTTTCTGGCGTTGTTCTATTTTGATCAGACTGATGATCTCTTCAGCTGCATCACTTTTAGCCCTTAAGAATATAACCCAAGTAAATCGAGTAAATTCATCAACAATTACAAGGGTGTATTTCTTTCCTCCTTTACTCTCAATTCCAATTGGACCAAATAAATCCATATGTAGCATAAATAACGGTTCATCAATTGAATGCAACATTTTGGATGGAAATTGAGTCTTTGTTTGCTTTCCAAGTACACAGGCTGAGCAAACTTTGTCTTTGGTGTAGGTCAGTTCGGGGAGACCTCTAACCAATTTACTCTTTGACAAAGCATTTTTATTTTTGAAGTTTAGTTGAGATAACCTTCTATGCCATAGCCAGTTGAGTTCATCTTTGGTTTCTGTGAATAAACATGTCTCAGCTTCATCATTTTCCGTACTCAGATCCAGACAGAATACATCTCTTTCCCTCTTGGGGAGTAGTAATGGTTTTCCTTTGGCACTGTAAATTATTTCCAGCTTGTTTCTTGAATCTGACTTCGTGATCCTCATCAGTTATTTGACTCACACTGAGTAAGTTATGTTGTAATCCTTCCACATATGCAACTCTTTTGAAAGTGACAGCTCAAACATGAATCTTCCCATATCCACGTGTCATTGATACCCCGTTGTCACCATATCTCACTTGAGGCCCATCTTCTTCTTTATAGTCTTGTAGAAAAGACTTCATTCCAGTCATGTGTCTTGACGCTCCACTATATAGATACCATTTTGTAGAGTCCTGCACATGAAATAGAAGATGTTAGTTCCTTTTGGGTACCCACTTTAGAGTGGATCCATGAACTGGAGCAGGTTTAAGTTCAGGTTCAATCTTGCAGTCAGTTTTGGGACTGGTATAGTTCCATTTATTTATTTCCTTGATGCAGTTAACAGAGTAGTGACCTATGACACCACAGTATTTACATGGGGTATCTTTGAGACTGACTCGAGATGGGACTGACTTATTTTTAACGGGTTGCACAGATGTTGTCTTTAATGGAGAAATGTTTCTTTGCTTTTGAGGTGAAACTGACTTTGATGAAAATGACCTGGACTTTGATGAAACTGACTTATGGGAGGCTGACCAATGTTTTGGTGAGACTGACTTTTGAAAAATATTTTTCTGTGGTCTAGACTGAGTCAGTTGTTTACAAAACACAGCTTCATGCCCTTTTTAACCACAATTGTAGCAGATTCTCTTAGGAGGAGTTTTGGGCCTGACTTGATTGGGTGATTTGTTTCTGACTAGGGTTTTTACTATATTGGTCAGTTCCAGCAGTTGATTTCCCAGTTTATCAATAGTTTTTGTTTCATGACTTTTGTTCAGATTCTTGGGACTGACTGGGTGCTGAATCTTGGATTTACTCACAGCCTTGGGCAATCTATTAGTTAGACGCACAAAAGCTTTTTCAGCATGCACATTTTGTTCAGTTTCAGACAAATTAGCACATTCAAACTGAGAAGAAGATGAGGAATCACTTTTATTAGAAACTTTAGAAGTTACAGGTTTTACAAAAGCATTTGACATCATTATTTTTTCTCCTTTCAAGTAAGTGAAAGTATTTGGAAGAATTTCTGGTTTGAAAATAATTTTTTCTCTTTCAGCTTTTTCAGCTTCTTCTTCTTCTTCAGTCATATACTTCTTCAAACTGAATCCCTCCCCCAACACTGCTTGAACTTGTTTGGGTACCTGTCTGCTCAAACAATCTTCATTTTTTAAGGATGATATGCACCATGATTTACAAATTCTTTTATAATGCTCAGTTTCTTCTCTAAGTTTATGGTTTTCTTTTGCAAGATCACTATAAGCTTCAGTCTGAGCATTTAAAAGTACTTTATAGCTTTCTAGTTCAAATATATTATCATCTTTAATTTTCAAATTATTTTCAAGATCTTTGAATTTTTGTTTGAGTTCAGCTTGTTCTTCTAAAGTGGTGGTCAAGTCAACAAAGATATACTCAAACATTTGAAGTTTTTGTTCATTTGTGTAAGAGACCTTATAGAGCTTTGACTTGTTCCAGTCTGAGTTGCAACTCAGTCTCTCAGCTTCCTTCAGATCCTTCTCAAACTGAGAGGCAAATTTCTCAGCTTCAGTCACCTATTCTGTAAATGCCATTAAACATTTATCCACCACTTCTTCATCTTCATCAGATGATAGTTCCTCATCTAGCCATTCTTAAGCAAAGAATGCCTTTTGCTAAGTTTGAGGCTTCTGTGTGTTTGAACTGTTGCCTTTCTTGTATTTAAGATACTTCTGTCGATATCTTTGGGCCCTCTCAGCAACCTCGTCCATGTGTTCAGTCTGAGCATTCTTTACTTTACAGTCAGCAGCCATGTGACCATATTCATTGCACTTAAAGCATTTCACCGTTTTCAGATCAAAAGGTTTATTTCCTTTGTAGCCTGTCTTCTGTTCAAGTTTCAGAGTTAGTAGAGCAAGCTGACTTTTTAATTTCTTGACCTCAGTTTCATCATCTGATTCTGAGTCTGAGTGGGACTCAGACTCAGATGAGTCAGCTTTAGAATAAATTTCTTTATTCCTTCTACTTGTTGCAACTAATGCAGCTTCAGGATCCCTTGCAGTTCGTCTATTGTTAATCTTTTTCCTTTCTTGAGATTCCTCAAAATTCAACAATAAACCAAAGAGTCCTGGCAGCTTGTAGGTGGACAGTTTCTCGCTAACTACAAGAGATGTAATAACAGATTCAAATTTGTTAGGTAAGATGTCAACAAATTTCTTACATATTTAATCATCTTCCTTTGTCACTCCTAGAGCTGACATATCATTCAGCATGATTTGAAATCTTGTGTGAACGTCAGCCAAAGTCTCATTTTCTTTCATATAGAAATTTTCATAATTTCTAATGAGACTGTTTAATCGTTGCTCTTTCACCACTGGAACACCTTCATAAGACACAATTAACGTGTCCCATAATTCTTTTGCAGTTTTGCATCCAACTATTTTTGAAAATATTTGTTCAGACACTACATTTCCTAAAATGCTTCTGGCTTTAGGATCAAGATTGAACAACAACTTGTCTTGATCTGTCCATTGTGATTTGGTGGTTTGAACCCATCTTGCACGTTGAACAACTTTATCACCTTCCTTGACTTCATCAATGTGCTTTCCTGGGATTATGGGTCTTTCAGTTATTATCCTTATCATTTCCTCATGAATTCCTGAGAGATGCCATTCAGCTTTAAGCTTCCAATGGGCAAAATTATGACCATTGAAAACAGGAATTCCTTTTCCAGCCATTGCAGGTGGGTTTGAAGATGATGACATTGTTTTGAGATTTTAAGTATTGATCGTTTAAGATTTATAAATTTATTAAAATTTAAATCTTATTTGCTCTGATACCAATTGTTAGGTCTCAATAAGATCTCAAACAATGGCTAATCAATCACAAATAAGTATTTAGACGTTAATTATTATTAATCGATTGATTACTCAGTTTCAAGTATTATTATAGCGGAAATATAATAACGAAACAGTGAAAATAACACACAGTTATATTCCTTGGAAAGGTGCACATATTATAATGTTCTAGCTCACTATTTATACACAATAATAGTGAGCTTGATAAGTATGAATCTTAGAAAATCTTCTAAAGAGATAGAAGATTTTATCTAACTAACATACCTAAAGTAAAGCACTACGTTTCTTTATGAAGCTGAGTAGTCAGCTCCATAATGCCTTAGCTTATTTTAGTCACTCAGACTCAGTCACTCAGACTCATAGTTACTTAGACTCAAATCACTTAGACTAAGACTTTAATAAATAGATTTATTAACTTGGGTTAAATCGTTGATTTTCCCAACAAGTTATAACACCATACTCAGGGCCTCCACCTCTCGAACACAGACGAGAGCGCTATCTTTATCGGCCCTTTCTCTCGCAAACGCCTCCTGCAAAGCATCCTCTCCTCCTTGGCACTCCTCAAGGAAAGGAAAAAGGAATGAAAGGGAGGAGCATTTAAAGGCAAATATGGGTGTGAAAGGGATTAGTTTGAAAATTCAATTTTTTTTTTGAAAATTCCAACATTCAAACTAGGGGGGCTATTGAGGTATGTAGTTCCTGATGTGTAAAATTTAGTCTTATAAAACTCGACCTACTTGTAGACTTAATTACACACTTATAAGCAGTGGACCTATTCGTATATAATATAGGTTTAAGTAAGAAAAGGTTCTAACTCAGGGACTAATTTGGTTTTTAATATCGAATTAATAATACTGGTTGTTTTTGGGGTTTTTGTAACAAAAGATTTGATTAATATTGCAAAGTGGTTATAAAAAGTGATTATAAAAATCGATTGAGAAAGTAATTAAGATTTATCAAATATTGGAGAAATTACACTTGTTTGACACTTTACTTGTTTTCCAATTATGTTTACGATATTGAAAGTATATTAACTTCTAAGATATAGTAAAACTCCTCTCGGATATTTTAGTAACTTTAACTATTTCCAATTATAATGTTCCTCTCGAATACAGTTATAATTATCAACAATTAAGCATTAATTAACAAGCCGGTATTTTAATGATTTAATCTTATGAGGTTTCCTCTCGAATAACTTCTCTAATTATTAAGTCCTCTCGAATCTTAACAAATAGACTTACTCGTTTATGTTTTATTACCTAAGTTGTTATTACTAGGTCCTCTCGAATCCTAACAATTTTAAACCAATTAAAGACCGATTGATTATTTCATACAATTTATTTAACCTATCTAGATTCCTCTCGAATACCTAGAATGTTGATTTAACAAATTGCATATAAACAACTATATGATAATATATCAAAACACAAACAATTAAGGATCTACGGTTAAACATAAACACCTAAACAATCAATAACGAAAACATAATTATCAAACAAGATCCATAAATCAAACAAGCGTAAAAAGTGTTTAGCTAACCATAATTAAGTTCAAAACAGCAACTAAAAGTAGAGAAAACATACTGGAAAAGTCTTGAATAAAATATAGAACACAAACTAGAAAAGTTGCAAAAACGTTTATCCGTTGGATATTTATCTTATGAGTGGTTTCTTTTCAATAATAGATGTTTATCCGTTGGATATTTATCTTATGATTTGTTTGCTATTTAACCATATTACATCAGTGATGCATTATTTGGTTAACCGTTTATTTGTATTACTCGCGAGGTATGTCGCTTCCCTATGAGAAGTGCTTATCTTTTCTCAAGTAGATGAAAAGACGTGTTCGCATGTTTTGGCTTAGACATGAGTGTCTTATTTGGCCTTATGCTTGTGATGTTGAACAATGTTCATAAAATAAAAAGATAATGCAGTGCATAATTGGGATAATATCAGACCAAACATTTTATTATAAGGCATGGTATCCATGTCCTTGACAGAAAACAAGGTTAAACCTTGACAAAACATGAAAACATAGAATAAAAATTTATCAGACCTTGATCTAGGGTTAGTCTATGTATGTCTGACCTTCAATCATAAAGATGTGACCTTCTGGCGGTCCCGGTCGTTCAGTATTCTCCCCCCTCTTTTGCCAGGCATACGTTTTCTGGGTTGGGGTCCTGTTGGTTTGTTGTCTTGCAGCTGGCACTAGGTGTTCTAACTTCCCTTCGTCCAGCGCCCTTCTGATCTCTCCTTTCAATTCCCGACAGGCATTGGTGTCATGTCCATGGTCCTCGTGAAATTCACAGTACTTGTTCATGTTTTTCTTACCAGACCTGTGTGCCATTTGTGGTGGAGGTTTAAAGTTAGAGCCTACATGCTCTGTCTACAGGATCTCTTTCGGGGTCTTCAGTCTTGTCATAAGGGCTAAACCTTCTGTTGCCTCTGTCATCCCGTCTGTCATTTCTCCTATCTTCCCGCTGTTGGTCCTGTCTACCTGACGCTGTCCCACCGTTCCAAAGCTTGTCCTTCTTTCCAGCCACTCCTCTTGCCAAAGAGACAGTTTCCCTTGATCTTAAGAAGTCATAGGCTCTATCTGTGGCTTCCTTGAAGGTGGCAGGAGTCCTTTTTTCAAGTTTTTCCTGCAACTGACCAGGAAAGAGGGAAAAAGTGAAACCTGAAATTTGTTGGCTTTCTGGCAAACCTGGGATCTTTTGGCATTCCTGCGTGTACCGCAGGATGAAGTCTCGCAAAGCTTCCCCTTCCTTCTGCCGGATTAGGTGGGCCTCCAGATGTGTCCTGCGTTGTTTCTTTTGCTGAAAGAATTGATACACAAACTTTGCCTTTAGATCAGCAAAGTCCCTAATGCTCCTCTCTGGAAGGCCAGCAAACCAATCTCTTGCAAACCCTTGCAATGTTCCTGGAAACATTTTACAGGCTACCGGGTCTACCCATTTTTCTGTCATGATGGCCTGCTCAAACAAGGCCATATGGTCGTCTGGGTCTCTTGTGCCGTCATAAGTGCCTACAATGGAGGGGACCTTCTGCTTGTCTGGCATCAGATATCTTGACACCCAGTCACAAAATTTTGAACTTACTATTGATACAGGCATAATAGCTTCTCTTGGCATTTCTCTTTCTGCTAGTTGCTGCAACAGTCGTAATAACTCTTGATTGGGATTTTGAGGTGGCGCCGGTGTCGGCGCGTTCTACCTCAGGCGATCCGCCAACTGTGTTAACAGGACATCTGTTTCGGATTGTTGGGGGATTACCTGTGGTGGTGCTGGCTGCAGGGATGCCAATAGTTGAGCCAGGAGGTGATTAGATGAGGTTGGTCCGGGGACTGATGCTGCTCCTTGGTTATTCTGAAATGTCCTTCTCTGCGTTCCAATGCTTGGGTCCTCTCCCGTTCCTTGAGTGCCGGGTTGGGATCCCGCCGAGGCAGGCTGCCTAGGGGCTTCAAAGCCATGAAGTTCTGGGACAGCCTGCCTAGAGGCTTCAGCGGCTTCTTCGTGCAGTGTTGAGGTACGGGACATGGGGATCCGAAAACTTGACACGTTTGGCGTTGGTATGGCAGATGCACTAGCTCCGGGCACCCGTGTAGAATACAAAGGTCCAGTGGTTATTGATCGATACAAACGGGCAGGACCTGAATCTCCTAGTGTCCAATCCTCCGAGGCGGAAAATCCGTGCCTGCCTGTCCTCCCCATAGGACCTCTTTCAAACACCATGTCTGTCTCCATGTATGGTATGAATTGACTGGATGGAATAGGCAATGAAACAAAGGCACGAGGTGACGAAACAATCGTCGGTATCAGGGTGGTATTCCCTTCAGCTTGGGATGTGGTCACAGCAGTCACTGGGGAAGGGGTTACAGTAGTCATTGGGGGTGGGGCTATAGCAGTCACTGGGGGTGGTGTTGTAGTAGTTACTTCTGGGACTGAGGAAATTATTGGTGAAGAGTTCATGTCTTCCATGATGAAAAAAGAAACGAATTAAAGAAAAAACTTGTAATCTGGAAATGAAGATGAAACACCGTTTCTAAAAAACGTGTCCCACGGATGGCGCCAATGTTAGAGCAAGAATCGACAGGCTCAGTAACTTGGGTTAGATTGATCACTCTCTTGGCCTCCTGCTCAAGTAGTGCAAACCTAACAGACTCTTGGCGAGTCTAAGGTGGAAAAGAGATTGATCGGAAAGGCTTGACGGAATATGGTTAAGTATTCCGGTCAGTGAGTATGTGAGGAAGATGATGAAGCTGCCTCTAAAACCTGAAGCGTTGGGTATTTATACCCAACATTTCCAGGTACCAACAACAGTCATGATGATCATTTATTGTTCATCAATAGGATTCCAACGGGTATAAGTGAAAAGGTAACGCTCCTGCAATGATATAATCTCATCAATGCCTTTGACGGTTACATCCAAACATTAGGCTTGGATGTCTCACTGGCAAAATGTCAGGAGCATGATACCTTGAGATGAACTCCAAAGCATCAGTGTTGGTCTAGAGTAATGCAGACATATGTACACAAGTCCTTGGACATGCCAGAGCATGAGTGTCGGACTGAGCGTCGGATGTCGGGGCAGATCTCCGGGCACGGGGCCAGCTAGGTGCCGGGGCTACGACTCCCGGACACGGGGCGCCTAGGTGCCGGGACACAACTCCCGGGGCCATGATTCCCGGACACGGGGCTCCTAGGTGCCGGGACACAACTCCCGGATCCCGGACACGGGGCGCTAGGTGCCGGGACACAACTCCCGGATCCTGGACATTGGGCCACGATTCCCGGACACGGGGCGCTAGGTGTCGGGACACAACTCCCGGATCCCGTACACGGGGCCACGATTCAGGGACACGGGGCGCTAGGTGCCGGGACACAACTCCCGGACACCAGGTGCCGGGGCACAACTCCCGGACACGGGGCCACGATTCCCGGACACGGGGCGCTAGGTGCCGGGACACAACTCCCGGACACCAGGTGCCGGGGCCCAACTCCCGGACACGGGGCCACGATTCCCGGACACGGGGCGCTAGGTGCCGGGACACAACTCCCGGATGCCGGACACGGGGCCACGATTCCCGGACACGGGGCGCTAGGTGCCGGGACACAACTCCCGGATGCCGGACACGGGGCCACGATTCCCGGACACGGGGCGCTAGGTGCCGGGACACAACTCCCGGACACCAGGTGCCGGGGCACAACTCCCGGACACGGGGCCACGATTCCCGGACACGGGGCGCTAGGTGCCGGGACACAACTCCCGGATCCCGGAAACGGGGCCACGATTCCCGACACGGGGCGCTACTCCCGGTGTCGGGGCTCACGTTCCGGGTTCTGGTCCTTTTGTCAGATTGAGATTCAGTGGACGGGGCCCAAGTGTTAGGTTTAATAGGCTATAAGTATAAGCCATCACCTACTAACACCGTCAATCGTCAATGACTCTAACATTTGATAAACACCAAATGTTAAAGTGGTCAATGACATTTAATGTCTTGACCACATCTTTATCCAAACATTAAATGCTCGCACGACTTATGTAGTCCAATCGTCCACACTCCATTAACAAAAGCATACCCATTCTCACACCATTTCTTTGATTTTATTTCTCTATGCCAAACATATTCTAAAAGTTTTGTTAACAAAGATATGTGATAGATAAGGACCCAACGATGGTGAAGAGATGGGAGGTTGAATATTTATGTTTAAAATTTTTGTTCAAATTTTACGATTTAAAAGATGCTTTATAAATCTTGACTTTATCTATGAACGTTTGGTTGTTATCACAAGACGGAACACAATCACCACTATGCACAACAATAACATAAAAAACAAGAATTGACGATTTTTAGAAAAGAAATAGAAAAAATCGTCTAATCCGTCTTTATCAACTTCTCGGACTTGATCGAGAGTTTTCTTCACTGGTTGTTTCTTTACACATGTAGAGAAAAAGTTGTATCACACTTTTGTAGGAACCACATCAACTTATGTTTCTTTCAACAAGGTAGGAACCAAACCTACTTGTATTCTAACACCAACCTTTCACTATTTCGGTTTGGCTTACAGAAAGCGACCTTACATTATCTTCTCGCTTGAACTCACACAACTACAAAACTATGCTATGTGGACTTACAAGATTTCCACTATTTACAGTATTTTCACTTACACTCTCATTCAAATTCTTCACTAGTTTACTAGTCTGGCAAAATTTAATATTCTCCTACAAAATAATAAAAGAAAAGACCAAGACACTCTTATGATACAATCTTCTTCTTGATTATAATATGACAATCAATCCATTTCTCCCTTAATTTGCTTAGTTTAAAGGCGTGATAGGGTATTGTTGAGGTCAGATAATTCTTTAACGTTGATCAAAATGACGTAGTTAAACATGAACAATGAATGCATGTTCTTGGTCATTAGCATACTTTTTCGAATGATTGGACCTATCTTTGCATTTCCTAATCAATACATATCTCCATTGTTGTAGACATGGTTCACCTTAATTTGCTTCGTTTGAAGTCGCAATAGAGTATTGTCGAGTTCCAATAATTCTGACGATGATCAAGATGTAGCTAGACATTAACTTTCCTTCGATTACCCAAAAGAATTAATAATTTGTTTAGGTTTTCTCGTTGATTAAAGTAAACCGACATTTCTCTATACTCTATCTGGTCTTGTTGTCCAAAGTTTCGTCTTAAGTAAATGCCACAAATACATCTCGCTCCAACAGTTTCTACCCTTGGACGCTATAAAAAGCCCTTTTCTATTATCCGATGTTTCATATGACACATGTACTCTTTTCAAGATGTACTTGTAAACCCTTCATATCTCCCCACAAACTCAATGTCTATAGACAGTTGTGTGTTATTGAAGATGAAATATTGGAGACATACATCCCTGCATTATCTTGATGACATACTTCATACCTTCAGTTATAAACCATACGCACATATTTGCATATGTTTTGTAAATGTTTGTTTGACCATGCCATGGTAATACATGTAGAGATTCTTTGTGGGGTTTGGGATATTGTTTAGTTGTGCTACCATTATTTGGAGTTTACATAAGAAAATATGATTGGAGATGGATGAAAGGGTTTTGACAAGTAGATGACATCGATACATAAGTGTTTGAAAGAATAAACGTTCTTTTTTTTTTTTTCTTTTTTTATAAAAAGAAATTATGGGAGATCTAAAATATGAAATTAATTTATTAAGTGTTTCCTATTTATATTTTATTCTTTCTCTGTATTCATGAAATCTCCTTATTCATAAAATCTATCTTATTAGAGTTATATTGAAGTTAATAATTATTTTCCAACTTACTTTAAACAATATATGTAGTCTAAAATATGTAATAAACATATATAAAATTTAAAAAAACAATAACAACCTAATTTATAGACCTAAATGGCTAAATCAAACTAGTTTCATTTAATATCTTATATTTGACTTACAAACTTTTTCATTTTGTCAAACCACTTGAATTTTGACGAAATTTTTAAAATAACAAAATTCTAAAAATAATCACTAAATTTAGGAAATTAATTTGTATTAATTTTTTTGTCTATGAAAATATGGCACAAAAATTATTAAAGAGGGCATAATATCATAAAAAGACGTTGCAAAAATATATCCTAAAACGATTCATGTGCAACATAGTTAATTCTTGTTATGAAAAAGATATCACTAAATTTTTATATAAATTTAATAATTAATTTTGAAATAAAATTATATTTTCGTAAATATTTTAATGATTTTTTCCCCTATTTTCATCCAAAGTAGCCTTAATTCATAAAAATGTTTTATATAGTTTAAAGATCTATGTTAAACACATCCATACATTTGGTAAATCCCCCATTTCCAATTTATCCAATTTATACACACCACACTTCCGTCCTTGTATCAATCGATCAACAAAAACAAAACAACAATCTAATAACCAACAAACAAATCCCCAAATCAAAATAATAAAAAAACACCAAAAAAGAATGGCAAATCCAAACTCCGGCGAAATCCCATTCCCGGAATTCCCCGAAGACATCCAGCTGTGCATCTTATCATTCCTAACCCCCTCCGAAATCTCATCATTCGCATGCACCTCCAAAAGATTCCTCTCCCTCTGCCGATCCGATTCCAAGCTATGGTTCTCTATGTGCGATCGCCGCTTCGGATCCAAGACCCATATCACCAAATGGGCCTCCGGTAATATCCAGTTCAAACATCTTTACAATACATTATCTCAATACGAGAATCTAATCGGGTTCTGGCGGGTTAGTACTAGCCACACAACACAACCTAGAGCAACTAATTCAGTCGCCAACAAACCGCCTGCGTTGGTGTTTTTCGAATGGGGTGAGTCGTGTGTTATTGGTTCGCGCCTTTCGCCAGCGAGTAATGGGAATTATGATGTTGTGAAGGTGCCGTTTTTGTGGATGGGGGTTTCTCCCAAAGGGGATGTTGTTAATTTACTTGAACCGAATGGTGGAGTTGAGTTGGATGTGAATGCGGTTACGTTTGGGGAGGATGGTGAGGTTTGTTGTTGTGGGAGTGGGAATGACTTGGTTTCGGTTCATGTGAATCGTATTGGGGAGTTTCATATTGTGATTGAAGAACGTGTTTGCTTTGGAAATGTGGGAAATGTGATGAATGAGGAAATGATTGGGGTTGAAAGTGGTTCACCGCCTGATAGGGTCACGTCGGAGATTTATCAGTATTTTGCGAATAGAACGAGTCCTGGTGGAGAGAGATCGTGGCGGAGGCAGAGGAGACGAGAGAAAGAAAGAAATGGGGTTAAGAAATGGGAGTCTGAGCATTTTGTTAAGATTGTGAATTACTCGCCTACGTCTGGAAGGCCGTTGCAGGGTCTTTGGAAGGTAATTAGGCGTAATCATTTCGAATAGAATTTGTAAATTATGCATATCATTAAGGTTACTTGGCATTGCGTTTTGAATGCATATCTATCTCCTGCAGCCCGTTTTGTTACAGCTGATTATCGGATTTTAATTATTTCATATCACATACTCATTTTCAAAACGCAGTGTCAAATACCCTTTGATTCATAAGATAGTTGCTCCAATATGCAGGGAATTTGTGAAGATGCAAATTTAGACTTCTATCTCGTTGCATATGATGACATTGGTGGTATAGCATGTCGAAGAATTTCGGATTCCTGCAAACCTTTCTCCAGTTACGCACCTGTATTTTGGACCTCAAACACTACGTTTTTTGAATCACCGTTTTCTTCTGAAGAAGAATATATATACGATACTCGTGAACATCTTCTGCCACTTGGTCAACTGGAGATGGATGCGGTTTCACGCATTCTTTTTATAAATTCAAGTTATGATCTTGTGTTACCGGGATTGGTGGAGCCGACTTCTGTGAATCCTCATCAAGTGGAAGGAAGGATTTGGCAATATGGTGATGGAACATTTGGATTTGGGTTTCTTCGTGATAATCATATTATAGACTTGAAGCATATTGCAGTGGATGGATGTCTGTTAGATGCAATGCAACGTTTGTAATATTCGATAATCCTTGCTTGGAGTAGTGATTTATGTATCTGAATAAGATCTGGGCTACCGTTTGCAAGTATTTATATTAGATTTTTTAGATAAATTATTTAAATTCCTTGACATTATGTTCAATTTCAGTACTTATGTAACATTTGTAGTATGTTCAATGTACTTTGTAAAAACGCTTTTATTCGAAGATTTTATAGTTTCTGAATTCTGAGTTAGAATTCATACTTGGTGATAGATGTCTGTAAGTACCGTTTTTTATTTTATAATTGCTGGATGATGAATTTGGCTGTACGGTTGAGTTTGTGTCGTGCAGTTCATTTTACTACTCTCTCTTCCTCTCGAGTCATATTCCTGATTCACATTGTTGACTACATTGCTATACATGCACTGCTACATAGTTTTGAGACAAGTGCAGGTAGAAAAATGTTGCAAGAAGAACACGATTGAATGGCTAAGATATGCCAAAAAAAGAAGAAGAGGATAATATCAAAACTTTTGCCAGACAGGTTATTGGCGGAATCATCAGAAGTTAGAAGAAGTCAATTATGGTCAATCCAGGCATATGGCTACCCTTGGCCTAAGCATCGGGCTACTTCCCTCGTTTCTTTTTTCCCGGTTATTATGTTGAAATGATTAAAACCCAATTTGAATGTCGTTTGACACCGATTTCACTAGTTGACGTTCAAAAGACTTCATTGACTAGATTTCACTGAATTTTCTATAGTAGCTATTGATTTTTAGAAGTTTTGAGCTCAATCCATTTAGTTAGTGAAGATTCGGTTCACTGTTTCGTACAGCAACCTGAGGTGCTATATGCTGGATGACATGCTGTTTGGACCTCTGAATAGCTATTTTTATCAATTTTTTCTTTGTTATTTTAACTCAGACGATATTGAGAATTCAATACCCTACTTTCCTTCAGTATGTATTTAAGTTGTACTGACCTTTAAATGTGAACGAAAGCGTAAAAACAAGTAACTTCATAAGCTCCATATTATATCGAAAATGAAGCCTTTGACAGGCAGCTTTTTGTATCTCATAGATTTTTGAAGCTGGTGGTACATTCATCACAAGATAATATAATAAGAAGCGAAACGATCTTTTAGTTTCCAATAGGATCCATATTCTATAGTGTTACAACAAAAGAACAAAAGCAGCTTTAGACAGTCGATTAGAAAATAAGAAAACAAACTTCCATCTCTTAATCAAGCATAAACTTTTTCCAACACCAAGAAGAAAAGATAGATTGTAGTAAAACGTTACAAGATGACCACAATACCCGTCACACATTACGACACAGGTGCTCTAGCAGGATGATCACCCTCAAGCTGACTCAAGTTACCCTTCTCTCTAATGAGTTGGGTGTGGTGGTGTTTACAGTAGAGACGCCCTTCATGTGCAACGTAGTTTGACGGACTAATCGTACACCCTCCATGACTACACTTAAAACAGCTTCTATGGTACGCAGTTCCATTCACCGAAACCTATATATAATCAATTTAGAATACTTAATCCTAATTCATAAATCATAGAAACAAAACTATAAACAAGTAAGACGAGTTTTATAATTTTACCTTTTCAGTTGGATAAACGGTGTTTTTACATCCCAAACATTTATCTTTCGTTCCAACAAACATACTCGAAACTTTATTAGCGACTGGCTTCTGTTAAAACAACGATTTTCAAAGTCATTACATATAAGTTATAAGAGATGAGATCTAGATATAAGTAACGGGTCGATATCATACCTCACCATCAACGGTTTTATGTGTCCTGGCAATCTTTGGTGTACCATCGAAACTTTTATCTAAGCTACCAGTCTGCTTAAATAGCTGATCAAAGTGTGGTCTACAATACAAAACTCCTTCAAAGGAGTTGTAGTTACTAAGCTGAAAATACAAGAATAAATAAGTTAATTGAGGCATTAGATCGAACAGGTTGTGTGCAGATCTAAAAGAAGTAAACCTTAAGAGTGTTGTTGCAGTGATGGCAACGGAAACAAGCTTTGTGAAAAGTGCGATTGTCGGCGGTGAGTTTGTCGACTAGGTAGACGGTTTTGTCACACGCGTTGCATTTCTGAGTTGTACCTGCGAATGCCATCTTATTGTTCTTCTTACCTTGGGATTTTGAAATGAAGGAATAATAATGGGAGGTTGAAAATAAGGGATAATAAGGGGATGGGTGTTTGTCTGAATTACCAACTAAGCAACCACCTGTCACTTATGTAACCACTTTTTTCTTTTTAACTAATTCCAACTAAGCAACTATCTGTAATCAATATACAAATCAGGGTTGTAACTTTTTTTTTTTCTTTTCTTCGTTACTTGAAAACGGAGAGTTGTTTGACTCAGATGTACGTGGAATATCTAATTACTATTTTTAAACCATCTTATTATACAAATGTGTTACGACTTAAAAAAAAAGGTAAAGTAGTGAAAATAGTACTAGTTAAAGCACGGAAAGTGATTAACACTCACACTAATTTATTATTAACAACTTAAGTTATCCATAATAATAATACAGTAACTTTTGTCAACTTAAGTTATTAATTGTTATGAATATATGTTTGTTTTTATTTCAAGATATGTTATTAATTGTGATTTTTGAATTGTTTAATAATAAGATAATTATTACATCTTTTGTTAAGATGATTAACATAAACACAAGATAATTAAAGAGCGAATCATATGTAATAGGAGTACACTAAATTATAAAATGTAATCAATAAAGAAATTAACATCTAACTAAGATTTATATATGTAAAACTCATAATTTAAACATATTGTTATTTGAGTATAAAATGAATACATTTTAAATAAATAAATTAGGTTTTTCATGTTTAAATTCTTCAAGAAGGTCATGTCGGGTATTTTTGTCCTAGAATGTCGAAACCTTTTCATAATAACTATTAAAATTTATTTAAAAAGATTTGAATTGTATTAGAAAACCTTATTAGACCAAGTTCAAGATAGGTTTGTTCGACATGTGTTGATAAATATTTTAGGAATTACAAGAGGATAAAATAATTAAAAGAGAGAGAAAATAATTCTTTTGAAATATACATTAAATTAGCAAGCCCACTTGACAATCGACATACACAACCTAATGAATGCTTGATATGGAGTCATGGACAAAGATATTAAATATATATTTAATCAAATTACTTTGTTTTTTTTAACAATGATAAATAATGGATATACTTTTAAGGGATAATATCGTATTTAATCTACTATATTTCAGAAATTTATAATAAAACAGTGAAATCATTAAACATGGTTAGAAAAAAGTAGGTTTGAGTACGGCTCGTTTAAGTTTTTATAGAGTTTGAGTTCGAGCTCAACTCGTTTCGAGCTTTATACGTGAAACTCGAACTCGACTCATAAGATATACCCAAGCTCGAACTCGATTCGTGTTCGACTCGTTTAAGTAAAATATATATTATTTTGTTATTTTGTTACTCGTTTAAGTATAATATTTATATATATTATTTAAATATATATTATTATATTTATATATATAAAGCTTGTACTCGTTTAGACTTAGTTCAAATCGAACATTTTACGAGCTGAGCTCGAGTAAATCACGAATAGCTCGGCTCATTTATATCCCTAGAAAAAAGTAACCAAATGGTAAGGAAGTTATATTATTCGGAAAAAGGAAAATAAACAAACGTTGCCGACACGCACTTGCTAATGATGCAACTACCTACCTTCTTTTTCCTTGATTTTTTTAATGGCTATCATGATGTGATGTGTGGGTTTTTGTACATCTCTTTTCGCAATTTCTATACTTTATGCTTCAAATATTACAATAGATTATAGTTTGCTTTTAACGGATTTTGGACTTTGATGTTTTATCTAATGAAATTGACTCTGCCAGTTGTAAAGTGACGCTCGTCACTTAAGTAGCACCACTGGCACCATTTAGCCACTTTGGGAAACGTCGGTTAAGCGATAAGAGAGTTACGATGTTTGTATATTATGTTTAAAGTAAATAACGTGTGGGCCAAAAAATAATCGTTAGATTATAGTCAGTTTTAGTGTCTGAGTTAGCAATAACCGACCAATCAGTTTTCCGTTATGATCGGAAGCTACAGACAAATAAGTTTTTCCGTCACGTTGGGAGTTACAAACTAATAAGTAATGGACATTTAGCCAGGGATACTAGTATGTTTTGTAGAGAGGATATTGCTTAATAAATTTTAAAGATTGTCGAATAATAAACTTAAATGACTTGCAAATAAATTAACCGAAATGAAAGGCTCTTTCGTATTATTTTTTTTATCCAAAGGGAAAATCCCTTCTGAATCATACAAGTTTATTCTCCTAACGATTTTTTTTTGCATTTGTATCGCTTCAGCAATAAGTTTTCTTGTTTACAGTAAATACCGCATTGATTGGTAAAAAGGGAAAGCGCATAAATAATCTCAGTTTGGCAAGACCACAAAACCAGTATAAATATGAGACATACATGACAACGATTTTAATTTGAAACATGAGTCTAAACTTTTACATTTTGAATAAAGAACTTTAATTTTCAGCAAAACTGTGTCGTATAACTAATACAAACAACACGCAAAGCAAAATATATGTTGCTATGAACGATATAGAAAGGGAAAATAGAAGTAGCAAAAGAAACCTACAAGTATGGCAGACTATATAAGAAAAGAAAACTTGAAAACGTGGAGTCGGTCTTCATTCAATCTCACAAATATATGAACAGGACAGGCATATTTATGCGCTACAAAATGGTGATCCTCAACTAGAGTAAATCCAATAGGGGAGGCTGTTCAGATGAAGGTTTAGGACGGGATTGACGACTTTGCCCTTGATTTCTACTTCCTCTCCCTCTACCAATAGCATTCACGGGAGGTGGAGCCAGTCTTAGAGCAGTTGCCTGTGGGGTGGTTTTGTTTGAAGCGAATATGGAACCGATATCTGTGGCCTTAGGACCAGTTGACGCAACCTGATTGTTTCTCATGAACCCGATGGCGTTCTGGGAACTAACTCCACCATTAAGACTACTACTACTACTACTACTACTAATGGGATATTCGAAGTTGTTGGCCCAGTTGGTATTATTATTATTATTTATTTGAAAGTCTGTACCTATACTTGAAGCGGTGGAACTTCTGTTTACAGATGGGGTTGATGTACCGTTACTAGAAGATCCAGAAGCAGCCAAAGGCCAATTTGCAAATGGATCTAAATCATCAAAGCTTGCATTTGAAGACCCTCCTTTCATGTTATCACCTACCTGATTGGAAGATGACGGAGGAGGCCACTCGAAATCAGCTGCAGGACATGATGTTTGTGTTTGAGTAGATGTCGGGAATTGCACATTCTTAGGATAATTATCTTGGACATCATGTTTTAAGGTAGCAGGCTGACTTGGCGGTATGTTTGGTAAGGATTTAGGTTCTTGTCTTGTTGTGATCCAATCTTCATCCCATGCAGAATTACTTTTTACGGTGGAAGGAGCAGTAGGAACATTTCTCTTTATAGGTGGTGCTAAATTTCCGTCCGGAATAGAAAAGGATTTTGGGTCAACTCCGGTATCATTCATTGTTACTCCCTTTTTTTCTTCAACTTTCCTTCATTACAACAAAATATATATAAACAAAATAAACCACCGTAGTAAATGAAATCTGTTTCTGTTAAAATGAAAAAGCGGTGATACCTGAGAACACTCTTAACAAATGTCATGTACTTGGCGAACTGCTGAACATTCAATTGTTGTGCAAGGAGAAGAGGGACAACTAACGGAAGAACATGTTCAACTACGAAGTCAACTCCATGCTATATAATTAACAGAAACCGAAGAAATGTAAGGTTTAAACAACATATCATAGTAAAACTGTTATTAGGTAAATAAATAAAAAATAATAAATGTGGAACCTGTTTCAAAATGGAATTTGCTACCCCAAGGGTACACATAAGAGTTGGAGCAGAACGGTCAACAGCAGTGCAACGTGCAATTGTTTGCAGGATCTCCAAGATAGCTGGCTTATCAAGTACTACAATCATATCACCTAAACATAACAAAGCATTCACTCTCACCTGCCAGATCAGATATCACGTATTTAAGCTTCTTCTATGATCATAGATTTATGTGTATGAGGTTAACACCTCAATTTCAAACGCATACTTAAAGAATCTTAGATAACTTAATTAGACCAAACCATAATCTCTATAAATAAACAATCACCTTTATATAGTAATATATCTCCAAACACAATTATAACTAACATACATGAGACATACATGCATAATATGCTAAGTACATGATGCTAAGATATATGACATACCGCAGCAACTGTAGTCTTTAGTGCCAAGCCATGAACACGAGGTAAAATTGCTTGTTTCACTAGCTGGATTTTAGTCAAGAAACCTGATGTTAGCATAAGCTTCAATAACATATTCAAATAGAAGTAAAGCAACACTGAAACTTTATCAGGGAAGGCTGCTTTATTAGAACTTAACAGATATGATTATCAAGCAAATAGAACTTACTGCATGAAAATGGATAATTATTTAAAGAAAGATGCTGTATATATATGATAACCACAAACTACCAAGCAAAATGCCTTGTATGAGCAAATATAACGTAAATGGCAACTTCTCAACAATACAGAAGTAACGGAAAATTGGTGGTTGATTCAGTATTATCGGTGCCTAATCTCAATTGCACTTTATTATCAATCAAGCATGTTGACTCACGATAAAAATAAGTTATTGCTCTACAGATTAAGACATCTGGGATTTAATTATCTCCACAAACATTTCACGTCACCTTTTTATCACTAAAAAAACACATATGTTCCAATGTGAAAATGTCATTTTCCAAAACATGTTTGCTATTCATATCTTAACTAAGATATATAGTGATATGCACCCAAAAAAGAAGATACATAGTGATATTTAGAGTCCACTCCGAACACAACCAATAACTGAATTCTTTGGTTCATAACCTTTATTGACGATCACACTAGACTCACCGGTTTGTCTACTGAAAGGTAAAAGGCTTGTCAAACCTTCAAAATTTTCTACAATATGGTCCAAACTCAATCATTCCACTAAGAAAATATAATTCTTCAATCAGTAAATGCAAAAGATTATACGATTTCCATCCTTGGGAACTTCCCAAAATCTGGTGAAATAACCATATACACTTCTTCAAGATCTCCATTTTGGAATGCGTTTTTTGCACAAGTACGGTTCAATTACGTGTTGTAACAAGGGATAAAAGCTCTATCATAGAAAAAGAAGCAAAGGTCTCCTCAGAATTAATCCTATATGTGGGATTGCAATCCCTTAACTACAATGTGTGCTTTATACCTATTTATAGCAACTATGCATTCTCTCAAACAGGAAGGTGGGTTGATTCACATGCTCCATTTTTCTCAAGCGTTTGAGTGAGAAGATATTTATTAAGGACTACTAAAAGAGAGAAGAAAGAATAACATGAGTTTTAAAAACAAAAAATAAGGGAAAAACATATAAAAAGGCCACTTAACTAGTCAACTGTTTTCAATAAGGCCAACCAAGTATGTATCCACTATCCAGTTTTTTTTATTCCAAATCTGGCCAAAAAACATACCGAGTGGCGAAAAATTCCCTTCATCTTTTTTACAGTTCGGCGACTTCTACTTTAGAAAATAGAAAAAGTAACCAAGGGTATTAGTAGCTGAACTTAATGAGAAAAGTTGAATAGTTCAGTGGCCTCCATGTACGCTATCCGACAAATAAAACGGAAAAAATTGAAATTCACCAGCTTGTTACGCTTTTCTTCACATTAATAAAAAAAAGTTCAGTGCTTACAGAAAAAAGAGTTTAAGAAGTCATAAAATATGGAAGAATCGAAGAAGGGTATAAAAAAGACGAGAATAAAGCTGGATGTTATTTCCGCATATTGGAGACACATGTTGGAGAACTTCTTCATTTCAAACTGGTGGGGAAGAACCACTTTTTTCCCATGCATTTAATTAAAAGCTTTTAGTATTTGCATGTGACATAATCAGACTAGAGATGCTAAACTTCAAAACATCTAGTTTGCAGATGTCATGCACTGTCAACCTATTTACTCCAGTTAAAATGTGAAAGGTATACTAAAGACTATGATTTTCCCTAATAAAATACAGATAACAACCAATCTTGAAGCAGATTTACCTGAGAATCAAGTTTTGTAGCAAGGGATACAGTTTTTTTCAACACTTCCTCTTGCATCCGAGCATCAGTATCATCATAGGCTCGCACAAGCATGGGCAACACATTAGAAACCAAGTGCTCCTGACTAGCCTGTCATGATATAAACCAATATAAGCGAGTAACCCAAAATCAAAATTTGTAATATTTAACTTTCTTTGTATATTACTGCTGCTACTGGTTTAACAATATTTAATTTGCAGATTCTCAAGAGTAAAATATTCAAATACTACGTTGAGTTGGCTTGTCAGTTTCTCACAGTAAACCAGTGGAAAATGACTAGCTTATGCATCAACAAACGAGAATACAAGTTTCACCTATTAAACCTATTGGAAAGACATTATTAATAAAAGAAGATAAAAATGCCAAATGGTACCTTGTTGACAATAAGCTCTGCGTGCTTCACAAGTAGCAGAAGTGTCTCACCTGCGGCAGTGCTGAGGACGGGAACTAGAGCAGGCAGCGTTGATGCCTCAAAATCAACTTTATCCTGCAACACAGCAAGATAGATGATGAAATAAGAAGTTTGCACTCTTATTTCTTCTGAATCATAACCATAATCGGTTATTGCAATACTTTCATGCATCAAGTGAAAGCCTAGGGGCAAACAAAATATGTTACCACTGTTCAAACCTTTTAGAAGTACTTATATTCGACATGTAGATTTCAAAAATGGAATCTTAAAAGCTTTTTACCACCATACCAGCATAATTACGATTATAACATGTTTTATCATATTAGATTATCCAAAATCAAGCTAATGATGAATGATTTATCAACTTCATATGTGCTGTGCATATCTGTTGCAGGAATGTACAGATAAACAGAAACTGTTAAATTTATACTATATTATTTTCCAGCTCTCTGTGTACAACTCTTTTATAACAACCAGTTAAACGATTTTTGATTTTTCGTTGAGTTTTGATGTCTATGTATACTAATTTTGGTTGGTCCGGAGTTATATATTTATTTAGATTAATAAACAGCACATTTTATGGACTTTATTTGTTGAATGAGACTGTAGCAAGGATGTTACATTTTAACAGGAAGTCAGCAGCAACTCAAAATATCAGAACTCAATGAATCCAAAAACTTGATTTGAACTCCAACATTTAGGACTGTCAAAGCTATACAATACACTTATCACATTAAGATTACAGGAACTAGTTACTACTGTAGTAATTATTACAACTTATTGATGTTAGTGATTTTGGTTCAAATAACCACATGATTTAACAAAGATTATCTTATTACTTGGCTAATACTCCAACATTTTACAGAGCCATGTATAGGTCAAACATTAAAAAAAAGGTTATACGATAAAGATAGCACTATTAATAATGGAAACAAATGGAAAGAGATGTTTTGCATATTATTTATAATGCTAAAACAATAATGCACAACTTACAAATGTACTTGTTAGAGTGTTTAACAGTTCAGTTATTGATTTTTTTTTACTCTAGCTGAGATTGGAAATTATACCTATTTTCATGTTTGGGGGAGATTCTTAGAGGAAGTAGGGAAGAATTTGTTTTATGTAAGAAAACTGTCACTCGAGAATAAGGGTAATAGTTTTGTAAGTTGCTAAGATCCCACAATTCATGGGATTATGTATGTATATATGCATAGCTAAACATCGTGAAGATTTTTCTTGATAGCATACTTTCCAACAATTGTTAATGAAATTGCAACAAGTTATTCATGTTTTCAGAAACATTTTATTAAAAAATTAATCTATACAAGTCACATAAAAAATATCTAATATACCGATATGTAATACCTGAGAGTCGGCTATCTTTAAAACCATTGGGAGAATCATTGGTTGCATAACCATATTCCGAAGCTCTGCGCAGAGAGGAGGAAGAACCTACATAAACAATAAAAAGTAAACTCGTCATTTTCATTGTGTCAAAAGAGATTAAAAACGACTGGATCAATTTATAAACCTCTAAGGAAAGAGAAGGCCAAATTCAAGTCAATAAGTAAAAACAGCTAGAATTTACATGGTCTAACAAAATAAAGCAAAATCATAACGATAGCAGTTATAGCACTATAGGCAAGAACAAAAATAGTTTGACATGCACTTGTTTCTTGACTTAACCCTTTATCTAAACCAATGAATATTATTCCAAAGTCCATAATTCCAACCTTGTATCGTAGAACACGAGCATCAAAATCTTTCCACATGTCTAGCAGTGCTTTTAAAAACTCTGACTTCTGCATGTTATCTCTTTCCTGCAACAAAGAAAAAGTCAGCATATAAAAAACAATTTTGGGGACCTTTAGAACATCATCTTAAAATTAAAGCGTATTTGATATCACAAATAATTCAAATTCACGCACGTACAAGCATGTGGTCGAGGAAGCGAAGTGCTCGCAACCTAGTGTCATCACGGAAAAAGGGAGAACCTGAAAGTGAGGAAATCATGAAAGATTTTGAGAATACAAATGACATAAAGCCAACATCATGCCAAATTTAAAGCTCACTTGAAGCGTTGCTATTTACTACCGACAGGACTATTATATTCAAACAAAAACCTCAATTTAATATCAACATAATACTTCTAATTAGAATGAGTTTACAAGTTAATAGTGGTGAAACTTTCGAATATTGCTTCTCTTATTCTTAAAAATAAACATATGCCAGTTTTGCACAAAAAAACAAAGCTAACTATATAATCTGGCAAATGGACATAGCATGAAGTTTAAAAAAGTGAAAATTATCCTCGAATCCTAACTTCATTCTATACACATTGATTAAATGCCATACATGCATAGCAAAGATTCCCTTATTAGTTACTACTTGGCAGTAGGATGTGGAAATCTTGTGTTCTCGAAGAACAAACGGTGGCTGATCGATTTAAGATCAAGTGCCGTATACGAAATACTAGAACTTGTTGACCAAACCTTATAAACAACAATGTGAAATCTGATTATGAACGAGGAGCTGGGAATTCTGTTAATTTTATAAACTTAAAATATCATGGAATCAGTTGGGTAACTGCATCCATACAAGTAGACAACACTCACAATTTTTCTCCAACATGAATTCACTAAAGAACATGTAGAAATAATCCAGGTTAACAATTCTTAGTGATGGGCTGATGGCAATCTAGAATGCAGCCTGTCTAACTGCAGATTACCTATCAGTTGTCTAACTCTATATTTGCGTTTTAATTGGTGTTCTTAAAATCTTGTATATGAATGTAAAGATAATTTTGTAACCATATACATTGGCCTTCTTACTTAACATGTGAAACATTATATATTTTTAATGTTTTAAAGACATTCTGACTAATTCACTTGTGTGATTGCCACTTGATAACAATGAAGAAAATATCTTCAAAGTTTAATGTAATATCAGCACAATAGGTAGGTTAGTGAGAAATTGAGTATGCGTTTACAGTTTTGCATACTGTTGGAAACCTCACAGATTTTACCTGTAAAATCCAAAGCTGAGGGTCTTAGAGCCTCGTTCGTTGAAAGCATTCTTTTCAAATCAGCAACTAATTCGAGTGGAATGGATGAAAACGTCTCGCCGGATAAGTATGTCAATGTATTCATGTACTGCGTGGAAGGGCACAAAGCCACCATTAAACAAAAATACATAATTTGTATTATGCAAGGAAAAATCTTATTTTTTCAGTTGGTCGATGCTACTAAATAGAAACAAAATACAGATAGCCTAGAAAGCATGTACAATGATATTCCATAAAGTCGAAAACTGCAGAGTGAAAGAATCTAATACCATTTTCACATTGTTGTGGCAGTCAAACAAAGGCTTTTTAGCGATTAAATGGAAAGCGAGGCATCCAAAGCTAAAAATATCTGAAAAGCATCCAGACGAAGGTGACTTGGCCCGGACTAGTTCAGGAGCAGTGTAGTTCAGAGATGGCTGAAGAGGCAGTAGAGAATCTTCAACATCATATTCCTGATAAACAGAAATATCATTTGAAACATAGTTCTAAAGATTGGTATATGTTTGTCATTTTGATAGTAAACAATATCTGTTTCAAAACCAAGGACATACAAGTTATAGACTTGTGTATGAAAACATGGATTGTATACAATATATGATAGGTCTTCTAGCTTTAAATGGTTGCAATAAGTAAAAATTTCAAATTCGGTTCTTTCTTAGTTTGGTTGTGAGTAAGGCACGGAACAATAAGATATCACTTTAAACTTATCAATACCTTGTATGTACCACATATAATAGACAATCATACGATAGGTAAAAAACATTTGGTTTTATTTTGGCATACCACGGATGAAAACAAAAAGGAATGTTTTTCAAATTTCTGTGAAAGTTATCACTCACTGAATAATGGAAGGGCTGCACACCAGATGAATCTGCAGATGATTGGTCTGCTGATATTGCGAAACCGAATCCACCGAGCTTCCAAGCACCACTTGAGTTAATTAGGACAGCCTGAAATATTCAAATGAAGAAATATGGTCAACTGATAAGCTTATATTGACTTTTATGATAAATGAATATGAATAAGACAGCGTTTGGCTTAGGTTATTAGTGAGAATTTATTTGAATCTACGAGTAAGACTATAGTAAACGAATATACAATAATATGTTCATTATGGAAACTTAACTCTCAATTTTCTTTTTACTGGTCCTAAATTATGCAACATGTAAGGTAAAACTATAACAGCTACCCTATTACTAATAATGATCTTCTTCCCATACCTATGCTAATAAACAAGTTGAAGTGATCAAAAAGACACACAAAGAGGTCAAGTTATGGACAGAAAAGGTGAATGAATCCTATAAGGATAGGGCCTAGGCAAAGAAGAAAGGCCATCTATGGACCTATAAATTTGGATTTGGTTCAACATATGAAAAATGGTTTTCTCCAAGAAGAAAAATAAGCTTATGCCTAGGATTTAAAGTCCTTCCAAGATTCTTATAAGAATTATCGAAAATGCTTACAAGATTAAGTCATTAAACTTCTGGAAGACTCATCTATATCAGCAGCAATCGATGTGGTGATCTTATGAAATATTTTGGAAGGCTCCCTTCAAGACTTGCAGAAAAGTCTGAATGCACAGGGGATGATGATGTAAGAGCATCACATGCTAATAGAACTTTGTTAAAGATTAAAGCACTTATTTCATATCCTGGTTCAATTGGTTATTTTGAAAGCATTTAGAAGCAATAAAACAGTTCCTAGTATTCCTTAATCCTTTATATTCTAAATAAGGTAGGGCAAGTTACAGAATCATGAATGAACATTTCCCATGTATGCAGATCCATCACCAAAACTTATTTTCAATGACCTAATCAATCAAGGACTTCCAACATGCTTCATTCTATAGATTCGATTCTTCATCCTAACTATAACCATGACTGTCCATTCTTTCATAATGAAGTAGAAATCTTAGCTACTCTATCTTCTCAATGACAGCAATGAATCTCTCATCTTTCCTATGAAGTGGGAGCTTTGACACTAAAAATTTAAAAATTAAGATGTACCTAAGGCATTTTGACAGTTTGACTAATCCAATTTATCTTCATTAAATTTTTACTATTCTTGTTAGTGAATCCATGTAGAAAAAATTAGGATCTCCAACATACCCGACCTCAATTAGTTTGGTTTTGATATTTGAGTACTTAAAATCATTTAGTTTGGTAATATATGCTATAGTACATTACTGAATAAGCTAACAGAGTCAAAATAGGATGATCTATAGAAGTTCAGGTAACAAAATCCAGGCATTGTGTGTCTTACTGTCTTAGTTTCTGCTTTTTATTACCTAGTTAGAATTCACAACTCACTTTTCTGGTTAATAACTAATTAACAAGTTCACTGCCGTAATATAGCACTGTGTTTGCACTTGTAAGGCCAGAAGATTACTTCTATGTGCACATGTATCATACAAAATATGAGTTGAAAATGTGAAACATGAAGCACTGTCACAGCATAATTTTGGATTATATGGAAAACCATAGTCTACACTGGGATTTTATCATAATTTGACTGATCATTAAAGTTTCTCTAAGATTAATTAAACGTAGTTCTATCACACCAAATTTTAAAAAACAATGTTTCTTTAACTGAAGATGTTATTGGAATTTGCGTGTCTATACCTCAGGGGAAATGGCACGATGAATGAGGCGGGCATTATTGTGAAGGAAGTCCAAAGATTCTGCAACTTGAAGCAAACCATGTTTTACCTCCAACAAACCCATTTCCTACAAAAGAGTAAATTATCTCATGAATATAATCATAGGAAGGTAAGCAATGTGCAGAAAATATAAATTAATCATAATAATAATAAACTAAAAACAAAATTTAGAACTGCTTTTAGATCATTATTGGATGCAAAAAAAGCGGTTTAGCCTGAATCATGCATCTATCATGAATACTCAGAATCTATATAAAGGACAACTATCATCCACATTCTATGTTCATGTTGTATTGATGCATTGAATATACAAAATTGTTATACTACATACTCATGGCAATCTTTACGCTGCTATAACCTAAACTTTATTGGCAATCTTTAAAATTAAATAACGATAAAGTCAAATTTATAAAAATGAGAACTATCGATGTTCAGTTGTTCACTCAAACAAAATTCTACAATACATATTCACTTACCTTCAGGTTATCAAATAGCAGTACCTGTTTCAGGTATAGAACCCTACATTCCAACTATGGAATCATGGATGCTCCGAATAAGGATAATGATCACATGTGCTTCAATAAAAATCTAGTCAATAGTGATACCTCATTATCATAGACCACATCCAGGAAAGTATAGAAAAAGCGCATAATATTGGCTATGCTTCATTTCTGGTACACTATACATAGACATACATTAATAGGAAGTTCCGATTTAACATAGTAAGAATGAGAGTTTCCCTTAGTTGTTAACGCAACCTATATTTCCATGCCACAACATGGATTTAGAATGTATTCAGAACGTCTGGGGAATGTCAATAGACATTGAGGCCTACGCTTGGCGAGTTTTGATAGTGATTGAAATCTATATATGGCGAATTTTGAAAGTCTCGAGACATATGCATCCACTGCCGCTTATTAATTGGGGTCTAACCTGGGATACTCATTAATAAGGCTACCAACCACATTTGGCCAGGTTAAGACCTCACAATTGCATCAACATACTAATAGACCTACACAATAAAACAATGGTAGTACAAATATGCTCCTCATCGACTACTGTCAATTATTATGTATGATAAGGATACATGTATGATACGACATCTATCTTCTGTAATAATGCTTAACAGGAAAAGCTCAAAGCAAATTCAAATCTTAAGCTCCGTGGTAATCCGATTCTAAAGGGTTGTAGTCATGGAATGGTGGATTAAACATGGTTAGAAGCACTAGGTTAGGGGGTAATCTCATAATATAGCAACATAATTATCTTGACGTTTCGCTTTGGTCATTACTCCATAATTCGTACAAATTTAGTCATTAAAGTAGTCAACTTAGTAAAAGTGTTCCATCTCCAGCGTTTAGTTATGTATGTTGCTATTTATGACATCAACAATGACAAAAATGGAAAACTTTTAATTACTTCATTGACTAAGTCGAAATGGATCAAAGTATAATGACCACAACAGATTTCCCCTTAATTTTAATAACACATTGATTCTAAGACCATCCTACGATCGCCCGTAAATCCCAGCCACAAACACTCATCAATGCATAATTAGTAAGAATCGTATAATCAAACAGTGAAAAAAAAAGCGACAGAAACTTAAATTGCACAATGCCTACCATTCCTTGTAGCTCCTTCGGCACTTTAGCTATATTATCCAACATACCAACAGCATTCGCAACCGAAGCAAACAACGGTTCAGTAACCATAGCCATAGCATTCTTATTCTCATCCAGCGCCTGAATCACATGAACCACACCAGGATGTCTCAACCTAACCAATCTCGCCGCATCCGCTCTAATAACCTCAAAAAACAACTCCTCCGACGCTTTCGATAGCCCCGCACGCGCCCGAGCCTCCGATAAACCACGCTTATCAAGCACCCAAACACACACAACAGGATACTGATTCGAAATCAACGTCGAACCGCCACGCGCCTTACCGGAGTACAGCTTCCATACCAAACCTGGTCCGGCGGATCCGATCTGGTCAAGGAGATCGTAATCCTGTAAGGCTTTGGGTCCGGTGACGTCTTGGACGGTTTTTTCGATTACGGCAGCGGTTTTGGCGAATGCTTGGGTTAAGGTTTTCATATTGAGAGACATGATTGGTTGAAATTGATCGGATCTGGACTTGATCGGAGGTTGACGGAATTTGGTGGTCCGATCAAATTTAGAGACTTTCCGGCCGGCGAGGGGTGAGGGTCGGGTTTATGGTGTATGGTAATGATTGTTGTGGGTCGGTGCGAAATGAACGATGCCACCTAATTCTTTTTCATACGTACACAAAAAAAAAAAAAAAAAAAAAAAAAAAGAAACTGAGAAATGATTAGAATTAAATAAATTAAAAACCTAACAGTTTTATGAAGAAACTTAAAACTTGAATAAAAGAGTAATAAAATTAAGTTAATTTGATGAAAAATTATTTTTTGTTCTAATCGAATATTTTATGTTCGAGATTAAGTTATTTTATAAAAATCGATTAGGGTGTGAGTGTGTTTGAAACATAAGTTTAAACCGAAATAGAATAATAACAAAACTAAGTTAATTTGATGAAAAGTCATTGTTGGTTCTAATTGAATATTTTATGTTCGAAACTAAGTTATTTTTCAAAGATCGATTAGTGTGTTAGTGTGTTTGAAACATAAGTTTAAAGTTTATGATTGCTTCTTTTAAATAAGAAAAAAGTAAAGAAAAAACTTTAGAAAAATCAAATCAATTTTATTCAATTTTAGAATTATAAACTGGTGTCTAATTATATGTGTTAAGTCCCTCTTGATTCAACTTAGTATGTAATTGTGTAATTAATTAAAGTCGCTGCAACGCGCGGGCTTAAAAGTACTCGTTATATAACAAGAAAGTAGTAAGGTATTTTACATAAGTTATGTAGGGTTGAGTTCGTTCAAGACTATAAAAAAATTTGAATACAAAAGAACTATTAAGGTATGTGGTCCCCCTAGCCGAAAACGACACTTCATGCATACAACATATACGGGACAATGTTGGCCGACAAGCTAGGAGTATGAACGACGAGCTAGGAATATGACCGACGAGCTACTTGGTGTTGTAGCCTAGGCGGGTCAGCTTTGCTCAGACTTGGGGCCTCACTTGGCCGACGAGTTGAACTGCTCAAGCCGACGAACTGGATTGCTCAAGTCGACGAGCTACTTGGCGTTTTGGCCTAGCCGGGTAAGTGTTACTCGGACTTGGGGCCTCATTTGGCCGACGAGAGATCCGCCCCTGGCACAAGTAAAAGGGACACGGCAAGTTAATCTCTAGACCGCCCCGGTCACGAGTGGAAGTGGCTTTACATACACAAGCCGACGAGACAAGCTTTTTTGGTCGACAAGCGAAGTGCCCCAAGCACGGGCATAAATGCCCCGATACATACCATTGATTGGCCCGATCACGGGTTGAGATGACCCGACAAGTTGGTCATGAGAACGCCCCAGGCGCAAAGTGGCCCGTCCAGGCAAGCAGACCTACCGTTGGGACGAGCAGGACTCCTATGTCCGGCGAGCTAGGCCTATGATATCCGACATGAAGACTTTGTATGTCCAGATAAACGTCATGCATCGCAAGGCTTACGTCACTTTCCATATTTGGATCACGAAATGACGGCCCAGAAACGTACAATCACGGCCCATGGCCCATACACGGAAACCTAATCCGTTGCATATAAATACCTGACAATTTGTCAGATTTCATACATCTTACACATTCAATCATTACTCATTTACACATACATACGTTCAAGAGAGATTTTCCCACTCTCTTACGTCACAAGGCTTAATCATACGTCACCTTAGGCTCGCCAAGAGCTTGGTAGGTTGGCAATGCCCTAGCAGGAGTTCGTATCGATTTAGCCATCACACCCAAACTGATTGAGCACGTCATCCGTTGCTCGAACATTGGCGCCATCCGTGGGACCGTTTTAGAACAACGATTTAAGTCTTTTCTCAACCCTTCACTCTTCATGGATTCAGGCCCTTTCATGAATCCCCCAACGAGCAGAGAGGATCCCCTTCCCTCAGTGGACATCAACAACACTCCCCCAAACTCCCAAGGCACAGACACGAGAGCCATGATCAGGAATGCTCGAAGGATCAGGGAGGAAATTTTATCTGGTGTTCGGACTAGACTCTATCCTTTCGGGTTTACCGACACAACTGAAGTGAAAGTGCTTAACACGGGAGAGGCAGGCCAGTCAAGTTATCAAAGTTTCAGACCGGATCTCAAGGCTTCCAGATGGGAAGACCTCCGAATACCACACAACCCTCTCTCAAAACCACTACTCCACCTCAGAACATCCCACCACTTGTTAGTTTGGAGGGCTCCACTCTAACTAAGCAGCTGCCTCCCACACCCGCTCAGACCCCCTCTAAGGAGCAGTCATCAGTAGAAGAAGCTTTAGAGCTCCTAAAGGCAGCTTTGTCCCAGCAAAGATCACCCCCACCAACCCCGCCTACACATAACGACCTCTTAGATCGACTCATGGAGACTTTGAAGCCCAAGCCTTCACCACAACCAACTCCCGAGATCGATAAAAGTGTCTTTCCAGAACAGTTGGTGGAAGAGTTTCGGAAGCAGAAGACACCAGAGCCCACTCCTCCCGCACCTCCATCGAGACTGCTCACGAACTACTTAACTTGCTGAAAGAGTTCGTGGGAGAGGGAGGAGTACCATCCCGAACAACAACCATGCCAACCTCAGTGGTGAACTCTAAGTTATGTGACTGGGTAAAAAAATATCCCATCCTAGACAGACAGAGAGTCCCCTCAATCGTCGGCACATATGATGGCACAAGAGATCCAAGGGATCACTTGGCTTTCTTCGAGCAGGCTATCATGACTGAAAAGTGGGTTGATCCCGTATCTTGCCACATGTTTCCGGGAACACTACAAGGCTTTGCTAGAGATTGGTTCACGAGCCTTCCAGAGAAGAGCATCTACGACTTCTATAACCTCAAAGCTAAGTTCACCTCCAACTTCTTCCAACAAAAGAAGCAAAGGAGAACCCACCTTGAGGCACACCTTATACGCCAGCGAGAAGGGGAAGGTCTGCGAGAACTCATCCTCCGCTACCCGCAAGAATGCCATAAGATATCATATCTGCCCAAGAGTTAGCAAATCTCTGGCTTGACACTCTCATTTCTCCAAGGCCAACTCCAAGAGCGACTAGCAGCAAGAATTCCGGTCACGTTCAAGGAAACAACATACCGTTGCTATGACTACTTACGATCGAAAGAGACAATCGCCTTGGAAAGAAGCGTCACAAGTGGTAAAAGGGACAAGGCATGGAGCGGACTAAGTGTCGGAGGTCAAGCAGGTAAGATCCCAGGCACGACAGCCATAGAAGAGATCAACGTGACAACAGACATGGTAACCGAGAAGAGGAAAGACCACCAATAAGGTTCACCCCCCTATGAGAAGAGCCCATCTGGGGGGAACCTCAGCAAGACTCCTATGGAAATCCAAAAAACTGAACAAGTAGGGGCAACGTTCAAGATACCCCCCGAATGTTATAGCGCTCTGTAACAAAGAACATGAATAAGCTTTGTGAATTCCATGAAGACTACGACCATGACACTAACTCCTGTCGGGAGTTAAAAGCAGAAATTAAGAGACCTGGACGATGGAAAGCTCGACCACTTGGTGATCGGAGCCAGACAACAAACCAAAAAGTCACCCGCTAAGAATACCTACGAGCGGCAAAAGGCGGCTGGAAAAGATAACAATCACCCTGGCCTCAAGATGGTCACGTGTGCATGGTGAGTGGGGGCTCCCAAAAAACGAAAGTCCGTAGGCTTGCATAATTGGATGATGCAGCCAATATCTTTCCCTCCTATAGGGGCAACCTCCACCAATCCGATTGTAATCCAAGTGCGTCTGGCCAACTATGAGGTTGAAAAAGCATACATAGACACTGGTAGCTCCGCTGACATCATTTACAAGCATTGCTTCAAAAAACTCCCCCAGAAAGTTAAAGAATCCATACTCCCAGCAGAGGTTCCCTTGGCAGGCTTCGCTGGAGAGATCCATTGGCCCATCGACCAAGTCACAATGGAAGTCATGATGGGAGATTATCCTTACCACCGTATTGAAGTACTAAACTTTGCTATAGTAAGAGCTCCATCCACCTACAACGTGATACTGGCAAGACCTTCCATAGAGAGGTTTTGGAGCAATCCCATCAACTATACATGGAATGGTTAGGTTCCCAACACCAAATGACATAGGCACAGTGCGCGGAAGCATGAACTGGTCACACGAGTGAAAGCAGGTGGCCAAAGTTGAAGTACCAAAGCCTAAACCCACCACAACGGAAGTAGAAGTCATATAGGGCAATGAACAAAAAGTGGTGATCAATGAAAAATTCCCAGAGCAGCCCGTCGGCATTAGAGCACAACTCCCGTCAGAAACAAAACAGAAGTTAGTTCACTTGTTGAAAAATAACCTCGAAGTATTTGCATGGCAAACGTCCGACATGACTGGAGTACCAAGAAAGTTGGTTGAACACTGTCACACCCCCAAATCTCGTGTTCCCGAGACTCGAGGTGTTGACTTCATGGGTCTCAGATAACAATGATATATAGGCGAACGACCTCTATATGAATCGTTTTAAAAAGAGACATACATCCATTAATATTGAAAATCATAGTTTTACATGATTAAGTTAGCATATCTCAGTAAAAGGTCATAGTAGGTTTTAGGGTTTTTCTCAAAGTCTATGCTAACTTTAAGCTAGCATATCTCACTCAATTTTTATCCGTTTTTAATGTATCTTATATCGAAACGACCGCGTTTGAGTTATCTTTAAGATGGAATTGATTTCACCTTCTGGTTCGAAATAGTTTAGTACAGTTTAATAAAAAGGTGGTCGGGTATGCAGAAAGTGTTTTGTTTTGAGTATGTTTTTGTATAAAATACCTTTTAAATACTTAGTCATATCCAAAGGTAACAACTTTATGTCGAAATATTCATAAAACACAGAGCTATTTTATGGTTAAAATGGTGTATCCAAAACACTTGAGTAAGGTGGTTAAAAAGTGTCAACAAGTCGATGTAAATTTCCGGTTAGCAAAATAACTTAACTTTTCTTTATTTAAGCCATGTCTTTGTATAAAAGACTTAGGTTTTATGAAATGTAAGCATGTAAATATAATGTATGAGAAGGCTTTTTAGAACATACCTAAAATTATATGAATGCAAGTCTTGATGTTTCTTCCTTAAGATCAAAGTATATAGTTAGGTTTTTGATGGGTGGAATTTTATGATGATCTTTTCCTTCTTTCTTCTTGTTTCCTTCTTGGCCGAGTATATAGAGAGAGATAGGGAGGTGGTTTAGTTTTGGTGAAAGGAAAAAATGAGTGCAATGGTCTTCTATTTATTGAGGGTGAGTTGGGGTAGGTTTTAACCTTAGTTAGTGAATGTTTGAACCATGGTTTGATGTCATGGTTAGGTCTTGATTGGCATGGTGGTGTAAGTGTGTAACTGATTGGTATGGAAGGTGTAAGAATGGAAAGTCAAGCAAGCAATATCAAAATCAAAGAGGGACCCCTTGGTGATCCCTCTAGGACTGGCCAAGGACATGCGTGGGGTGGGGGGGGGGGGGGAATAGAATTTTTCCAAAGTCTAGGGTTCTTATGTATGTTTTGATCTCTAGGGGGTGGTTTATGCAAATTGTGAAAGTTATAACACATGCATGCTAGTATTCATGCAAAGGTGGTGCATGTAAAGTTGGAGTTTTATGTTTTCATGTTGGACTAGAAATATGGATGTAAAAATGTATATTTTTATGTAAAGTAAATCCCGTATACGGAATTCCGGTATCCGTATATGTTTTAGACGTAGTTATTAAGTGTTATTTATGCATGGTGTGACCTACCGGTCGTACATAATTGAAATATATACTAGTTTTATAGAACGTTTAAAAAGTCGAGTTGGTGAGAACCTGGATTTTTATGGGTTGTCACAGTCTCCCCTTGTTATTGAAATTTTGTCCCGAAATTTAGTTGGTTTTTCCTGGGGATTGGGTGTTTGAGAAGAGGTGAGGGTATTTGAGTTTCATCTAGTCCTCTCGTTCCCAAGTGAATTCGGGTCCTCAGAGAATATTCCATCGAACCCGTACGATAGGTATTCGACTCTGTCGACGTTGTTTGATCTCACGATAGTTTGGTGTCAATCTGATGTTCCTCTTGTGGGATTATTAGAGTTTCATCCGATAAGCACTTCTTCAGATTACAGACATGGAACGTGTTATGTACTCCGTTTA
>CAJVGC010000001.1:22939408-22977272 GCA_910822075.1 Senecio squalidus | reverse complement strand
TAAATTCGATTGAATCGTCATCACCAAAGCTCGAACTCTATGGTTTAGCTCGCTCCTTTCGGCTTAGGGCGTCTGCCACTACGTTGGCTTTTCCAGGATGGTAACGGATGTCACAATCGTAATCACTAAGTAGTTCGATCCAACGACGTTGTCTCATGTTCAATTCTTTTTGATCAAGAATGTGTTGCATAATTTTGTGATCCGTGAACACTGTACACTTAGTGTCGTTAAATAGTGTCTCCGGATCTTGAGTGCGAACACTACAGCTCCTAACTCTAGGTCATGTGTTGTGTAGTTTTCTTCGTGATTTTTGATCTGTCGTGAGGCGTAGGCGATAACCTTTTCCCTTTGCATTAACACACAACCTAAAACTTTGTATGATGGGTCGCAATATACCACGAAATCCTCTGTTCCCTCGGGCAACGATAGAATCGGTGCACAACAAAGCTTCTCCTTCAATAGTTGGAATGTTGACTCTTGTTCTTCACCCCAAACGAACTTCTCAGTTTTCTGCGTCAACTTTGTCAATGCTTTAGCTATCTTCGAGAAATTTTCGATAAAGCGTCGGTAATAACGGTCAAGGCCTAAGAATTGGCGTATCTCCGTTGCGGTTCTAGGCACATCCCAATCCTTAATGGATTCGATTTTAGTCGGGTCGACGTGAATGCCTTGACTGTCGATAACGTGGCCAAGGAATTGAACCTTCTCGATCCAAAATTCACACTTAGAGAATTTTGCGTAGAATTCCTCCTTTTTCAGTAATTCGAGGATTAACCTCAAATGCTCTTCATGTTCTTTCTTACTTTTCGAATATATCAAGATGTCGTCAATGAATACGATCACTAACTTATCTA
This sequence comes from Senecio squalidus, assembly GCA_910822075.1. NCBI lineage: Eukaryota > Viridiplantae > Streptophyta > Magnoliopsida > Asterales > Asteraceae > Senecio > Senecio squalidus. Next base: position 22,976,418 of record CAJVGC010000001.1, on the reverse strand, counting down.
GGTACGGTTTACACACCCGATTCATAAGATCCATGAATACCGCCGGTGCGTTGGTTAAACCGAAAGGCATAACCTGGAATTCGTAGTGACCATAGCAAGTTCTAAATGCGGTCTTCTAAATATCTTCGTCTCGTACTCTAAGTTGATGATAACCTGACCGTAGGTCAATTTAAGAGTAGATACTTGATCCTTGAAGCTGATCGAAAAGATCGTCAATCCTTGGAAGTGGATAACGATTCTTCACGGTTAGCTTGTTTAGTTCTCTGTAGTCGATACACATCCTGAAGGATCCATCCTTCTTTTTGACAAACAGAATTGGTGCTCTCCAAGGTGAGGAACTTGGACGAATGAATCCTTGGTCTAGTAGTTCTTGGAGTTGGTTTGATAACTCTTTCATTTCCGATGGAGCGAGTCGATATGGTGCTCGAGCCACTGTTGCGGATCCCGACACTAAATCGATGTGAAACTGAACTTGTCTTGTGGGTGGGAGTCCGGGTAAGTCTTCTGGAAAGACTTCGGGAAATTCTCGAACAATCGGTACGTCGTTTAGTTTTTTCTCCTCCGTTTCCGTCTCCGTCATGTAAGCCAAATAGGCGTCACATCCATTTTGTAAATACTTTAGCATTTTTAAGTCTGATATGATGCTTAGCTTTAATCGGCTCCGGTCTCCCTTGATCAAGGGAGTTTTCCCGTCTGAGCGGAGAATACGGACAATCTTCTCGTTGCATACGATTTCGGCATGATTCAGAGATAACCAATCCATCCCTATTACTATGTCGAAACTTCTGAGCTGAATATGTATTAGGTCGATATTGAATGGGTGGTCAGCTAGGTTTAAGGTACAACCTCTAATGATACTATTTGTTGTTACCAATTTTTCGTTCTCTAATTCTATTATATACTTAGTTTCGAAGGTAGTTGGGGCAATATCAATCAAAGTTTTAAATTTGATAGATACAAAGCTCCTATCAGCACTAATATCAAATAAAACAGTTGGATATTGATTTTTGAGGAGAAACGTACCCGTCACGACGTTCGGGCCTGGTTGTTCTTCTTCGGCTCTAATCACAAACGCCCTGCCCTGAGCTCTGCCATTGTTTTTTTGGTTTGTTAGTTGTGGGCAGTCCTATTTGAAGTGTCCCGGTTCTCCACATTTAAAGCAGGCGTTAGGGACCTTCACATTAGCTACAGGGGCAACTTTCCTACAATATTTGGTTTGGTGGCCCGTTTTGTTGCAGTTTTTACAGACCATAGTACACTGGTCGGTATGATGGAGCTTGCATCGGTTGCAAAGTGGTTTGGTTCCCTGATAGTTGCCTGTGGAAGCCGTGTAAGCCTTTGTTGTTTCAGGCTTCTTGGTGGGTTGTTGATTGTAGCTTTTCCCGGAAGTATCCTCCCACTTCCGTTTGTTATTAGATGATTTCTTTTCAGATGAACTTTGACGGACACATTGGTCCATCAAGTTATGTGCCATGCGGATGGCTCCCTGGATGTTTGCCGGCTCGGGGGAGGTAACATTTCCTTGAATTTGGGGCGGTAATCCCCAGATGTACCTTTCAACCTTCTTGTATTCTGGGGTTATCCCGAGCACAGTAGAGATAACTCCTAAAAACGGGTGGTATAACTAGTTATGTTATCTTCCTTCACTGACAAGTTCCAAAATTCAGCTTCTACTTTTTGGACTTCATTTCCGGGGCAGTATTCCTCATTCATCATTTGCTTCAGGTCCTCCCATGGCAATAAATATGCCGCATCAATCCCTACAGTTTGAGCGTAGGAATTTCACCACGTTAGAGAATTGTTCTGGAGGGTGCAAGTAGCATACTTTACCTTGTTTGCTTCATTGCAGTTACAAATGTGGAATACGGATTCCATCTTCTCAAACCATCAGAGAAGTTCGAGAGCTCCCTCGGTACCATTGAAGTAACGGGGTTTACAGTTCATGAATTCCTTGTAAGAACATCCACGGTGGGCGTTATCGTCCCCTCCAGCTGTATTGATGGTTCCCGCCCCACCATTGGTGCTTGCGTGGTTAGCTACATAAGCAGCAATAGCGTCTGCTACTCGCTGAGCTATGATAGCTTCCGTGTCATCAGGATTTGGGTTTCGTGAGTTCCTGGTGGTCCTTGTTTTTCTCTTTGGCGACATAATTCTTCAAAACAAATAATAACAACCAAACATCAACAATAATCACGACCCAAATGCATATGCAAGACATATACGAGACATTTAAGCGATAATAAATAAGCAATCATACCACGACACAAGTCATACAATAAAGATAGTAGATTAAAACCCAAATTTCATTAATATAACTTGAATACATTGATTGCAAAGGAAATACAACAACATAATGGGTTTATAGAACACCCATTTTAGTTCAAGTACAAAATAAAATAACCGAGGTACAACCTGTCATGGAAGGTTTAAAATGCTACTACCCTATCTAGGTGGATGACCAGGTCTCGTACTGGTAGATACACCACTCGGTCTCTGAACAATCTCCTCTAACTCGGCAATGCGCCTCTCTGACGACCCGAGACGAGATGTCAGAGCGGTTAAGTCGCCACGTGTATGCATAACACACGCATGTGTAGCCTCTGTTGCATGCTCTGCTAAGGACGCGTCCCGTCGAACCATGTCGAAGCTCTGCATGATGTTAGCAGTGTTCCGAGAGGTATAACTCCCGAAATCCTGCTCGAGCATCCTCTGCTCTCTCTCTAGGAGCCCTAGTCGCGCTACCAGAATGGAAGAAATCGGAACTGGAATTGGGGCAGTAGATGACTCCCCTATCTCGTAGGTACTGGGTACCCTCTCTGCATGCCTCCAAGTTTGGAGGATAGAACGCATCCAATCCTGATATTGGGAGTTGTAGTCCCGCTGAGTTGTAGTGGTGGTGGTGGTAGCGGGTATGGGAGTGGTGGTAATAATGGGAATGGTAGTGGGTATAGGTGTGGTAGTGGGGATGGGGGTAGTGGAGGTAGCGTGAGTAGTAGTAGTAGTAGTGATGGAGGTAGTGGGGACCATGTGAACATCATGGTAGTCACCTCTAACTACAGTGGAATCGAGTGTCGCAGTCGTCCTCCGTGCAACAGCGCCAGAATAGTATCTGCGTTGTGTAGTAGGATACACGGGACCGATTTCCGTGCAGTCTGACGGGTACGGACTCCAACGAGAGGCTCTCGATAGTAATGAGGATGTAGGGCTCGGATACTAGCGGGTGGAGTAGTGTATACGCCCAATGAATCTGCAGCATCAGATTCACCCTTCGAACGATCGTCTTCGTCCTCCTCCTCCTCCTCAGGTGGGTACTCTATCTCTGAGGGGTTCGTCTCCATCGTCTCCTTAGGGGATGGGGTGTACTCCAAATCTACTTGGTCCTCGGAAGTGTAGTGTGAGGCGAGAAACGAATCCAACAGAGATGAGGAAATATCCATGTCTACGTCGGAGTCGAAGCCAGATAGGTCGACAGTAGGTATAGGGAGGTACTCGTCCTCAAAGTCGGACAGTATGATGTAGTGAGGGGTAGACATGCTGTGACAAGGCCCAAATGGTCGTAAACAATCGACGTATAAAAATATAGTAGTGCGGAAGCAATTTGTTGTATAACACAGTTATAGCCTAGGAATATTAATGCAACCTAGTTCGCTATAACCAGAGCTCTGATACCAATCTGTCATACCCCCAAATTTCGTGTTCCCGAGACTCGAGGTGTTGACTTCATGGGTCCCAGATAGCAATGATATATAGGCGAACGACCTCTATATGAGTCGTTTTAAAAAGAGACATACATCCATTGATGTTGAAAATCAGAGTTTTACATGATTAAGGAAAAGTGTTACCAGAGTTCACAAAACAAAGATTTACATTACATAACTTAAAAGAAAATAAGTAATGCAATGGAAATCTCCCAAAAGCGTGAGTTTGAAATATGCGACTCTGTCATATCCCAAAATCCCTCCGTCGAAAGCCCTTTCGACTAAGCACCTGAGACATACATGCTAAAGTCAACATAAAGTTGGTGAATTCATAGGTTTAGTTTAGTAATAAAAGGGACCACAAGATTTCCGTTTAAGTAAAGTCTTACAGTTGTACCTAAGCTCATGACATCGAAGCGTCACAAAATTCCTTATCCCATAAGTATTCCTATGTCATAGCCAAATAACATATATAGTTTCAAAAGTAAAGCACCCTACTCGAGTCCACGAGTTAGTTGTGGTAGACGTGGGTTACATCGTCTAGCCGTTGGGTGAGGGTTGTCAAACCCTAATAGATCTATCCAATACCATTGCGCTTAAGTCCTTAACTAACGATTCATGATAGGGGAATTTCTGTTGGCTTAGTGATAACTTAGGCAACTAGTAAAGGTTTTAAGTACTTGTGTCCATAAGTAAAAGAGCATGTAATCTCACCCCAAGTATGTTATAAAAACAAGTAAAAAGAGGGGCTATGAACTCTCCTTAAGTCCGTGAGCGTATATAAAGGTACGTAAGCTAACATATGTGTAATGCTCGCCAATCGAGTATCCGAGTTAGTCTAGCCTTGTCCTAGATTGTTTCGAAATTAAGTTTCATAATTCAAGTCTAATACACATGAAAGGGGAAAAGCAAATATATGCATGATGTAGGTCGTGTTTGGTTTGAGACTTAATAGTAATATAGTAACACCGTTCGGGCCATTATATAACAAAGATCATTCTATAATCGCATGCGGAGCTAGGACAATTTAAATCATAAATCCAACAACCCGGCACTACGAAATATCGAGATGAATTCATTGTATACAAAGCTCCCTAGTAATGTGTTATCATTATACATTCAAGTTTATTCAAAAGTTAGTTTTTATGAAGAAAAACTCAGCATGTTCTTTAATGTTTATAGCTACTTTAAGGAGTCATAACTTGTTCGTTTCTTGACCGATTTCGATGAATGTTATACTGAAACGACCGTGTATGAGTTAACTTTCAAATATACTTGGTCTCACATTTGTAATCAATTCCTAATGTTCGTTATTCAGTAAAAGGTCAGAGTAGGTTTTAGGGTTTTTCTCAAAGTCTATGCTAACTTTAAGTTAGCATATCTCACTCAATTTTTATCCGTTTTTAATGTACCTTATAACTAAACGACCAAGTTTGAGTTACCCTTAAGATGAAAGTGGTTTCACCTTTTGGTTCGAAATATTTTAGTACAGTTTAATAAAAAGGTGGTCGGGTATTCAGAAAGGGTTTTGTTTTGAGTATGTTTTTGTATAAAATACCTTTTAAATACTTAGTCATATCCAAAGGTAACGATTTTATGTCGAAATATTCATAAAACACATGGGTATTTTATGATTAAAATGGTTTATCCAAAACATTTGAGCAAGGTGGTTAAAAAGTGTCAAAAAGTCGATGTAAATTTCCGGTTAGCAAAATAACTTAACTTTTCTTTATTTAAGCCATGTCTTTGTATAAAAGACTTAGGTTTTATGAAATGTAAGTAAGTGAATATGATGTATAAGAAGGATTTTTAGAACATACCTAAAAGTATATGAATGAAAGTCTTGATGCTTTTTCCTTAAGATCAAAGTATATAGTTATGTTTTTGATGGGTGGAATTTTATGATGATCTTTTCCTTCTTTCTTCTTGTTTCCTTCTTGGCCGAGTATATAGAGAGAGATAGGGAGGTGGTTTAGCTTTGGTGCAAGGAAAAAATGAGTGAAATGGTCTTCTATTTATAGAGGGTGAGTTGGGTTAGGTTTTAACCTTAGTTAGTGAATGTTTGAACCGTGGTTTGATGTCATGGTTAGGTCTTGATTGGCATGGTGGTGTAAGTGTGTAAGTGATTGGTATGGAAGGTGTAAGAATGGAAAGTCAAGCAAGCAATATCAAAATCAAAGAGGTACCCCTTGGTGATCCCTCTAGGACCGGCCAAGGACAAGGGTGGGGGGAGGGGGGATGGAATTTTTCCAAAGTCTAGGGTTCTTATGTATGTTTTGATCTCTAGGGGGTGGTTTATGCAACTTGTGAAAGTTATAACACATGCATGCATGTATTCATGCAAAGGTGGTGCATGCAAAGTTGGAGTTTTATGTCTTTCATGTTGGACTAGAATATGGATGTAAAAATATATATTTTTACCTAAGGTAAATTCCATATACCTAATTCTGGTATTCGTATATGTTTTAGACGTAGTTATTAAGTGTTATTTATGCATGGTGTGACCTACCGGTCGTACATAATTGAAACATATACTAGTTTTGTAGAACGTTTAAAAAGTCGAGTTGGTGTGAACCTGGATTTTTGCGGGTTGTAAAAAGGGAGACGGCTCGTGGAGATTATGTGTAGACTTCAAGGACATTAACAAAGCATGTCCAAAGGATAATTACCCCTTTCCGGAGATAGATTGGAAGGTGGAGTCCTTGGACGACTTTTGGATCAAATGTTTCTTGGACTCCCACAAGGGCTACCGTCAAATCTCTATGAAAGAAAGAGATGAAGACAAGACCGCTTTCCACAGAGACCAAGGAATATATTGCTTTAAGAAGATTCTATTCGGCCTGAAGAACGAAGGAGCCACCTACCAACGACTGATCGACAAAGCCTTCAAAGATCAGATTGGGAGGAACGTAGAAGCATACGTAGATGACATTGTAATCAAAATCAATGTCGAGGGAGCAATGCTTGCCGACATTCAATAAAATTTTAACACACTTATAGAGATTAACATGAAGTTGAACCCCTCTAAGTGTAGCTTCGGGATGGAAGAGGGAAAATTTCTTGGCCACCTTATCACCCCTCGAGGCATCAAGGAAAACCCCAAGAAAATACAAGCAATCATTAAAATGCCATTTCCCTCCACTAAGAAGCAAGTGAAAAGCCTCAACGGTAAGATAGTTGTCCTAAGTCGTTTCCTCTCCAAGTCCGTAGATAGGTCTCTACCCTTCTTCAAAACTTTGAAAGGATGCATAAAAAAGAAAGATTTCATGTGGTCGGAAGAAGCAGAAGAAGCATTTCAAGAAATGTAAAAGTTTTTACTGGACCTCCCCACTCTCCGATCTAGTGCCAGGAGAACCCCTTACAATATACCTAGCTGCCTCTAAGGAGTGTGTGAGTTCGGTCCTCATCGCCCAACGCGCCACAACACAAATGCCTGGTATGCTTAAAATAATTGACAGTTTCTTAATCATATTTCTCATTTATACTCTTTTTATCGCATTTTGTTATAATTTGGGTAGTATTTTCGTACAAATATGCAGATAAGAGTTAAACTTAGATCATGGAACAAAAAGGAGTTGAAAACGGAGCTTAAATGAAGAAAATCTATGAAGAATCAAAGTTGATGAACATACGTGAAAAGTGTTTTACGCACCTTTACCGTTTTGATCATAGCTTCTTCATACGACGTTTGATTTGGTGATTCAAATTGGAGAAGAAAGAAAGAGAGATCTACAATTTTATTTTGGAAGAAAATGCATCAAAAACTCTCAGCCAACAGCTGGCCGATTTCATCCGGCGGCTGGATTCCAAAATCTGAAAAAGTCAATGCAGGTTAAACGAAGCGTAGCACGCACATAAGTTACGCCACACGACGGCTGTAGAAGCTTGGCCGGCGGCTGGAAGGTCGGACAGAACCCTATTTAAGCAAACTTTGGGGTTACGAATTATTGATCCCTTTTTCCACTTTTCCACCATCAAAGTCGACAAAACAGCTGCAAGGAAGGGTTTTTGGAGTCCTAGAAGTGTTTAGAAGCCACAATTAACACCGTTTAATCGTGTTTGAAGAATCGCTCATCTTGGTTTGTTAATTTTAGCTTAATCTTACAACAATATGTCTTTATTATTTGTTTGTTTTTTTGAATTCTCTCAATCCATCAAGAACTAATTTCATTAAGTGTTTGCTTGGATTGTTTAGCGTGTTATTATGAATTACTAAGTTCTATGTTTGAAGTAATTGGTTTTTCCATTATTGTTATCGTTTAATCGTAATCCTTGTTTATTTGAAGGTATTAGGTTAACTAATTAACGTTATTAATAAACTTATATCATAACTAGTGTTCATATAGGTTTATTAGTAATTTATAATTGTTTAACTTGTTGAATAGTTGTAGCTTGAGACTTAAGTGAGATAGGCTAAGAGTAATAGTAACCTAATAAATTAAACGAACATGACAATTATATCATAACTAAATAGTTGAGACTTTTGTTAATTCGTAGTCGTCAGATAAATTGTTAACAATAGTGAATTAAATGCACAAATTAGTGTGGATAAATCTAAGATAGATCTTGATGTACGACGACGATGTTCGTACCATCTTTCCTTAATTTGTAGGATTAGATGACTCTAATAGGAAGTCAAGTTAATGAAGAAATCATAGTTAAACCAATTCATACATAAACTTATAGTTCATAATTCAAGTGAAACATAAACTCAAAGTGAACATTGCTTTTAAATATTTGATTACATCTTAAAACCTTTGCAAACATCGTTTCATTCACTATTCACCTTAGTTAATTGTTTCGTACTTTTTTTTAATTAATTACTTTCTCAAAATACGTTCTCTCAGAACTAAAACGCCCCCCGTTTTACATACTTTAATTTAGATTAATTATTAGTTTTTAAATTACATTTATTAATACAATGTTCCCTGTGTTCGATACAGGACTTACTAAAGCTATATTATTACACGATCGGGTATTCTTGCCTGTATTGTGTGATAATCATAACTAAAGTAATAATCCTATTTTTATAAAATAATATAACTCGATTTTTACCAATCAATGCCCATCTACTTCATCAGTAGGGGGCTGAAAGGATTCGAAATAAACTATCCAGCCCTAGAGAAACTTGTCATGGCTTTGGTACACTCCGCTAGACGCCTAAGAAGCTACTTCCAAGGGCACCCAGTGCAAGTCCTTAGTGACAAGACAATCAAACAAGTGTTAGGCAAACCATAAGTCTCTGGCCGCCTAACAAGGTGGCAGTAGAGCTGGGAGAGCCCGAAATGACTTTCCAGCCAAGAAGCTCTTTAAAAGGCCAAGTCTCGGCAGAGTTGGAAGAGGTGCCTAGCCTCGAGGATGAGGAGTTCACCAGCCCTTCATGGATACTTTTCACTGATGGAGCATCCATTGAAGAAGGCTCGGGAGCTGGCCTCATTCTCACAGACCCCGACAAAAGAGAATACACCTATGCTTTGAAGTTCAAGATTCAGCTACGAACAACGAAGCATAATACGAAGCTCTCCTCGCCGGACTTCGAATTGCTAAAAAGATTGTAGTGCAACACATTGAGGTATTCTTTGACTCACAGCTAGTGGCAAATCAAGTGAAAGGTATCTTTGGAACCATACAAGACTCCATGAAACTCTACCTGAAAGAAGCAAAGCAACTCATCACCGGGTTCAAGACCTTTAACATAGAACAAGTTCCACGAAGAAAAAATAAGATAGCAGATACCCCTAGCAAAATGGCCTCGTCAGCTTTTGCTCATCTTGCTAAGGACGTTCTAGTGGAAGTGTTAGAAGAAAAGTCAATCACCCCCAGCGAGGATGTGACATCCAATGTTGTAAATGACGCTAGATGAACGTAGTCGGTAAAATAGGGACTAGAGATTAATCGGGATTACTCGTTTTCTCATTTTCTATGTGTAAATTTTCAAATATATATGTGACATGAATAAAATACTTCAAATACCATAAATAGTTCAAACTTTTAATATTAACAACTAATAAAAAAACAAATTAAACATATCAAACAAAATTAAACACTCAAAAAAAAAAAAAAAAAAAAAAAAATTATATAAATAACCCACTATCTTAAACAACAACCCACTATCTATGGACTCCCACCCACCCACTAACTACCACCATCCATATTATAAACAACCCATCGTCAATCCCAAATTAAACATATCATTGATAAATCCAGCAAATCGCAGAACAAATAAAAAAAACAATCTGCGAATCGCTGCTTAAATTAACAACGGATACAAATTAAATCGCTTTGGGTTTTAAATAATTTTTTTTGTTGACTTTCGTTGACCGATTGTTTTTTAACGGTACGATTTTTGCGATTTTTGGGGATTTTTGGAGATTAATCAAAGGGCCGATTAATTTGGCGATTTGGTTAAATTCATCCTCAAATTGGCGATTTACGATTAATGGTCCGATTAATTCGATTTTTGCAACCCTGGTGACAGCCGTTGAGGACTCGGAGTGCTAGATGACTCTCATCACCTCCTTCGTCAAAGATGGCACCCTCCCAGACGATCGGCAATTGGAAAGAAAGATCCGCATGAAAGCTCCAATGTATATGCTAATCGACGATATACTCTTTCGAAAGTCATTTCTCGTCCCGCACCTACTATGTGTTAACCCCACACAATCTCTTCAGCTAGTACAAGAAGTTCATGGTGGCACCTGTGGCCTCCACTCTGGACCGTGAACAGTTGTCACAAAGATAATGAGATTGGGATACTACTGGTCTACCATGCACCAAGACGCAAAGAAGGAGATAGAGAAATGCAAGCCCTGCCAAATGCACGCTTCAGTCCCCAAAATGCCTAAGCAAGACCTTATACATGTCACCACCGCTTCGCCATTCTACAAGTGGGGTATTGATATAGTCGGTCCATTCCCTCTAGGAGTAGGAAACGTCAAATTCCTCATAGTCGCAATAGACTATTTTACTAAGTGGGTGGAAGCTAAGCCAGTCACCACCATCACCGGGAAGAGGATGATTAACTTGGTATGGGAACATATTGTCTGCCGCTTTGGAGTTCCCCATGTAATGGTCCCTTTTAAGTCTTGGTGTGAAGACATGGATATCAAACAAGTTTTTACCTCTGTAGCCCACCCCCAAGCAAATGGGCAGGTATAAATCATGAACAAGGCAATAGTAGAAGGAATCAAAGCAAGGCTCGACACTGGCAGAACATCATGGGTGGATGAGCTCACCGGTATCCTATGGGCACACCACACTACTCCCAGAGGAAGTACTGGCGAGACCCCTTTCAGTCTCGTATACGGGACTGAGGCAGTCATCCCTGCAGAGCTCACCATCCCATCCCTCCGGGTCATGACCCTTAACCCTGCCCAGATGGAAGAAGCACTTAGAGAAAACTTGAACCTGCTAGAGGAGCGAAGAGAAATAGCCCACATCAGACAAGCTTAAAGCAAAAGAAAAATGTCTAAGTACTATAATGCACGTGTGCGCCCAACAACTTTCATGGTTGGTGACTTAGTCTGGAGGAAGAACAAAGAAAGCAGAGCAGAGAAGGAAGGAAAACTGGGCGCTAAGTGGGAAAGTCCTTATTGGGTAGAGGAAGCCAGCGAGCATGGTGCCTACAAGCTCTCTGACCTCGTTGTCCCGACTATCTTTTTTATTCAATAAAATCACTTTTGTTTCAAACAGTTGTCTTTTAAATTGCAAATTTTAAATGCTAGGCCTATGTATGATAAAAGATTATTTTCTAGTCGACTTGACAAAAACACTTATTCGCCTTCTACTCCACTGGAGAAAAGGCAAGCACTTCCTACGGAAGTGACTCGCGAGTAAACAAAAATAAAGCATGCAAACAATATAAAATATATAAAACATGGCATTGTCATAAAAAGAGTTCAACAACAACCCAACCAAAAACCAGTATATAGATCAAAAGTGGCAAAAGCCGCAAGACAATCATACATAGTATCATACATAAGCAAGACTAAACAAAAGATAATCCAAAACAGCATAACAATAGTCCAAAAGGTATCAACAAAATCCCTAAGGTAACTCAATGTATCATCAAGCTCTAATAACAAAAGTGAACAAGACAGGGTATGTTACTATCCCTACTGCCCTGGATGTCCCGACTGGTCCAGATGCCCCTGCTGCTCTGGTGGTCCCGACTTCCCTGGCTGCTCCTCCTACTCTTTCTGTCTCTTGATCGAAATTAGCATATTGCCAGTACTTTTCTTGATCAAGGCCAAGATATCCTTCGCACTCAAGGTGAGATCAGCCACCACCTGCAATAAAATAAAATTCATAATTAATAACACTTGAGCAATGGATTTCAAAACTTCTTTCTGAGAAAAACAAACCTCAAGCAGAATGGAATAACCATGCCTGTCCAAAACTCGGTCCTCCTCCTCCAAGGCACCCATAGATGTGTCATCAATGTACGAAAGGTCTCTAAGAGGGGTACCCGGATGGGTACGTAGGTACTTAGCACTAGCCTCATGCATCCCATAGCGGCGAGCAACAGTGTTGAAACGTGTCAACACCCATATCACCTCCAGATGAGAAATCACCCCTCTAAATATCGCGGGAAAGGAGGCAAGCAACTCCTTCCTCGACTGGGTACTGTCCGCCAAGGACCTCTCTAGGCTAACAACACGCTCACGGACGGACCGAAGCTTTGAGCTAAGGTCCTCAACCTCCTTAGCCCTACGAGCAATCACCTCATATTTGTCCACAATATCACGATCCCTCTGGACAAGCTCATCACTTGTCAGGATCAATTAAGTTTGTATAAACCTAAACCTTGTCTTCGTTAGATCGTGATCTATCAAAGAAGTTCAGCAGCGGATTTGAACACTTTGATATTAACAAGTTATTCAATCAAACAATACTGTAAAGTAAACAATGAAGAACAATAAGTTTGCCGAATTCTAAGCCTCAATTGAATTAATAAAAGTTATCAATTACAACGTGTTTTGTTATCAATTACAAGGATCTATATATAGACCTTGAGGCTAACCTAGCTAAACTAAAAAACAACTATTTAATAAGGAAATACAATCTATCTACAATTGTAATTCTTATTCTAAACTTGCATGGCAAGTATGTTGCAGTAGAAACAACTAACAGTAGTAATGTGAAGCAGTAGTAATCAGGTCTTCCGTATTAACTTCAACTGCAATATTAACTTGTCTTCTTACTGTAGTAACTGCTTGTTCAGTAGTAATTGAGCATTACCTTCACAGCAGTAGTTAGGAACAATATTAATGAAACTAAAACTATTTTAACTAAGTTCTAATCCCAACAATTCCCCCCTATCTTGAACTTTTATAAACATTGAAAGTACAATTGTTTACATCAGTTTTAACTACTTTAATTACACAACATTATCATTTATCATCTAAATTCTTCTTCTTTTCGGCTGCTTCCTTTGCCATTTCTTCATTGAGTTGCATCATGATTCTCCAAACTAACTCATGTGCCATTCTGGAAGCCATAAGTCCATGCAATCTAACTTTGATCAGCTCTTTCAAAGTCCTCAACCCATGTGCATACTTCTTATCAACTAGATAGAACTCCCTTGCACCATGTGTTCTAACTATAGAGTAAGTACCACTTCTTTCATAGATATACCACTTAATCACTGGGTTGTTTGGACCTCCTTTCTTGAAAGCAGGATTGATCTTCTCAGTATCTGGTTCAAACATTTCGTTTAACCAATCCATAGCCATGTCTACTCCAGAGCTTTCTCCTCTAGATTTTGAATACTTAATCTTCCCAAAAAGATATACACGCTCTAGATCTTATCTTGAGAAGTCTCTAACCATCATGTGAAAGGCTGGAACAATAGTTTTGGACTTGTCTTGCCTGGTTACCACATAATCTGTTTTGTTTGGTCCACCAGTGTACTCCTAGTCAATGATCCGAGGAAGCTCAACAGCTAGTGGCTCTATCTTAAGTCCTTCTTCTTGAATAATCAATGTTGAACAATCATCTTATGATATTTCAATATCATCTTGCTTTTCTTCAACAATGACTGGTTCCTTCTTGACTTGAACAATTGGACTTCCATGAGCAGTAGTAGTTGAAGTAGGAATGTCTTCTCTTCTTTGTTTCTTCTCATGCACTCTTGTAGAACAAGACTTTTTCCTCTTCAGCTGCTCAGTAGGAATAGGCTTAACTGGAGCAAATGGGTTGTGAATCTCCCTTCCTTCAGCATCAAACATAAGTCTGCCTGTTTCATGTGCTCTTTTTAAAGATCTCTCCAACTCATATTGCTTTTGATTTTCCTGTTTAGTGAGTTGAATCTTTCTCTGAGAATCTCCTTTTCTTTCTTTCTCCACTAAGGCAAGTAAGTTCCCCATCTTCATTGGCCCCAATGATTTTCCATTGTAGCTTTGGTCTTTAAGTATGAGATGAACTTCTGCCTATCTGCAGTTAACTTGTCTTGAGTGGATTGCTTCTTTGAAGCTTTTCTTTTCTTCTCTCTTTCAGCTTGAGCTAACTCAGCCATCTCTTGCTCTAGCTCAGCTTTCAATGCTAACTCTTCTTCTCTCAACTTCTTTATCTTCTCCATTTCAGCAATTTGAAGCTTGGTGTGAATGTCCACAATAGTTGCTGGATCAGTTCCCACATCCAAGTCTTCAGCAGCAAGTTGAAAGGCAGCAAAGTCAGCTAGCTTCGCCACTCTTTCTTTCTTTTTCTTTAGCTTCTCTTTCTCACCTGTATCAACCATCACCTTCTTTCCCTTAGCCTTCTCACTTGGATCAATATCTGCAATAGGTTTGGGAATATAGGATCTGTGAGGAGGGATAATTGGTCTTATACCTGCTGGTCTTGAAGGGTCTTGTACAAAATCTACTCCTTCTACCAATTTGGTGTTGTCAGGTGCTATAGGTATGACCACTCCTTTTTCTTTGGGCATTGAAGCTTGTACAATCTTCCTCTGTTCAAGTATCTCGCTTCTTTCAAGCTTTAAGAGTTTTGCATCAACAACTTCTTCATCAACAGTAGAAATTGATGTAGCAGTAGTACTTGTAGTAACAGTTGTTGCTTCAGTGAAGATTGCAGTTGGAGCTTCACCCATTGGAATTGATTCTGTTGGAGTTGCAGTAGAAACTGGAATATCAGTAGTAATAGAACTGGCAGTAGGAACTGGATCTTCAGTATTAACTCCTTTAGTAGAAACAGTTGTAGAAGAAATAGGAGCAGTAGAAATTGGTTCTTCAGTAGAAATTAGAGTAGGGGCAGTAGTAATAAACTATGCAGTAGAAATTATGACTTCATCGATTGTTGCGGTAGTAATTACTTCTTGATTTTCAGTTTCCATCTCCTGCTCCCCCTCAACTCTATGCTCCTCCTTTTCAATTTCTTCATCAATCACCATCTTTTCACCTTCCACTTCTTCATGTGATGATGTAGCAGTTATAACAGTATCATCACTCTTTCTTTCCTCCCCCTTAGGATCAGCACTCTCTTCAGTTGACAGAATATCTTCAAAAGCTTTCTCCCCCATTTTGTCAGCTGGAGGAGTTTCATCTGAAGAAGAAGAGCTTGAAGACTTTGGTGATGTGCCAATGCTTCTTGTAGATGGGTTCTTGTGCAATAGTTGAGCTGTAAGAATGGCTTGTTTGTTTACCAGCTGCTGCATAAATTGAGTTAAAGTGGCAAGTTCCTCCCCTTGTTTGTCCACGCTAACAATGACAGTTTGGTACATATCCATCAATTCAAGATTTGTAAAAGTAGTTCTATCCTCACCCCTTTCCTGTTGAGTACAAACAAGTGGTTGATCATAGGATGTAGAGGGACCCTTCTGCCCTGCAGAAGCATGTCCCTCCCCCGTGGCTTCTTGGCACCAGGGACCACCTTCCCAAGAAGCCACAAAAGCTGCATCAAAGGATAGTGTTGCCTTAGGTTGGGTCTTAGTGATGTTCACACTGTCTTGGGCCTCACTATGAGAAGTAAGGACACCAGTAGTGCGAGCCCTTCCTAAATGGTCTTCCCCCTCCTTAATGACCACCTCAAGGAGCATGGGGGACTGCTCAATGTTTTCCCTTTGTCTGAATTTAGATAGTGGGGAAGTTTGAAGCTGAAGAGGCTGAGGAACCCTCTTAGCTTTACTTGTAGAAGTAGCAACAATGGGTGGTGGTGAGTGAGGTGTAGAAGCAGATGGTGTAGTCATAATAGTGGTGACTGGTGCAGTTACAACTGGAGAAGGACTCTCAGTAGTAACTGGAGGAACACTTGTAGTAGAAACTGTAGTTGTTACCTCTGGGATTATTGCTGCAGTACTTGCAGTAGAAACTGCAGAGGTACTAACAGTATGAACAGAATCAGATGGGGGTTGAGACAGAGGTGAAGTCACTTGTCTCTCATCTGCAGTGGAACTTGTTCCCACCATCATTGTAGAGAACAATGGTGTAACATTAGCAGAAAAACCTTTATTAACCCGTCTCATATTTGCAAAAACCTTTTTGGTATGAGCATGGGCTGGAAAAACATTTTGAGATCTATTTAGATCTCTGATTTCACAATTAATGATGTGCTGTAGAAACCTTGGATACATTAAAAATTTATATTTAGGATTTTCCAAGTTCCATAGCATTCCATCAAAAATAAGGCTTGAAAAATTATATGTTTGGTTTGTAGCCAAACATACCATGACAGTTGCCAAAGAAAGACTACCCTCATTCCAACCCATTCGTTTCTGGGAAAGAAATTGTTGCAAAGTATGCAACAAGTATTTCCACTGGGGGGGACAACTTTTCTTTAAAAAAAGTTGAAGTGTTTAGGTCCCCCTCATATCCCATTAGTCTGAAGTTTTCAAAAATAGTTTCACTGGGTAGGTCACTTATACCTGCTTCATCTTGAAAGTGAAGATGAGTGTGAATAGTAGTCTCTGAAACTATGATTTCTTTGCCATCCACTGTGGCTTTTATCACTGGTACTTCTCCCACAGAATCTACCATTGCAGTATCCCAAACTCAGGGCTAACCGTTAGAGCGAATTTGATGTATGACTGCTTCAAGAAATCAATTATGGGATAAAAATCTTCGTTTTCTTTGTTCTTTATGAAACATGCAACCATATTATGGCTTTCATAAAATTGTAGATCAACCATTGTTAGTAATTTGAAAGAATTTAATCAAACACCGAAACAAAACTTAGATTTTTTATTGTAACAATAACTTTTTATCAGTTAGGGTTCTTGAGAAGAAAAGGTAATTAATTGATAGATTAATTAGAACCCTATTTATACTGTAAAGATTATAACAACTTGGCGAGTTGGATTAGACGCGGGTTATGATTGAAAACAATGGTGTGTTGCCACGTGTCAAAAATTGTTGAACCCGCGCCGAAGATTTAAAATTGAGGTCCAATCACAAAGCGCCACGTGTTAAAAGTTAGTTACAAGTTGTGGTTTGACTTGTCAACGCAGTATTAACAGAGTAATCTTATTGATTAAGAAAACTCTGCAGTACTCATCGTTGCAGTATTAACAGATAATGACCGTAGTAATTAGGTAATTACAATAGTAATGACGAGCCATATTAACTGGTCTGGCAATAGTAATGTGATTGCTTTCCATTATTAACCAGAGGTCCGTAGTAATGAGTTACTAGCAGTATTAACCATTCCAGCAGTATTAACAAAACTTAGGGCAGTAGTAGTTAAACCTTCCCGTAGTAATGAAAATTTTGCCGTACTAATAAAACTTTAGTCAAAATCTATTTCTACTGTTACTTTTGCAGTAGTAACATAGAGCAATACTAAAAAGTAAGGCACTTGATTTATGTTAAGGTTACTACTGCTTTTCTCGAAGGGACTTTACATGAGATAATTAAAGAGATAAATTAAGGTGGTTAATCCATGTTGATCATGCTAATACTGGTAATCAAGAATGTAAATCTTCCCACATCAAAATATTTTGTGAGAAGATCAATAAGTTGATTATCAGTATGAAATTTCTCAACATGTATCAATTTCTTTTCGTTACAATCTCTTATGAAGTGATAACGTATCTCTATGTGCTTTGTCTTGGAGTGCTTCACCGAATTGTTGATTATGCTGATGGTGCTCTGGTTGTCTATGAAGATGGGAGTGTTCATGAATGAGTATCCATAATCCATCATTTGATTTTCAATCCACAACACTTGAGCAGAGCAACTTGCTGCAGCAATGTATTCAACTTCTGTTGAAGAAGTCGAAACCGTTGTTTGCTTTTTGCACTGCCAATATACCAGCTTTGAGCCTAGGAATTGACATCCTCCTGTTGTAGATTTCCTGTCTAAATTTTCACCACCATAATCACTGTCAGTATAAGCAATTAAATCAAAAGGTGAATCTTTACGATACCATAGGCCTAAGGTAGGTTTGCCCTTCAAGTAGCGAAATATTCTCTTGACTGCAATGAGATGAGACATCTTGGGTCTGGTTTGATATCTTGCACATACACAAACTCCAAACATGATGTCAGGTCTTGAAGTTGTGAGGTACATAAGTGAACCTATCATTGACCAGTAGTTATGAATGTCTACATCCTCCCCCTCAAGATCTGCAGTCAGTTGTTTGTGAGTTTCTACTGGTGTGCTTGCCACCTTTGCTTCTAGAAATCCAAACTTTGGTGAGAATATCTTTGACATATTTTGATTGGCTGATGAAGAGGCCATTAGTCTTCTGCTTGACTTGGAGGCCTAGAAAGAATGTGAGTTCCCCCATTGAACTCATTTGAAACTTTGTATGCATCAGCTGTTCAAATTCTTTGCACAGAGCATCTTTGGTGGAGCCAAAGATGATGTCATCCATATAAATTTGTACAAGAAGGATA
The DNA here is from genome assembly GCA_910822075.1 of Senecio squalidus. NCBI lineage: Eukaryota > Viridiplantae > Streptophyta > Magnoliopsida > Asterales > Asteraceae > Senecio > Senecio squalidus. The sequence goes on along the minus strand of CAJVGC010000001.1, from coordinate 22,957,890 downwards.
TCTGAATGAGTCTTTTTGAAGAAGAGAGTCTTGTCAATGGTACCTCTTTGAAAGTTGTTCTTGAGTAGGTAGTCATATAGAGTATCCTACCATGCTCTTGGTGCTTGATGAAGCCCGAAGAGAGCTTTGTCCAATTTGTATACCAAGTGAGGATTTTGAGGGTCCTCAAAGCCTGGTGGTTGTCTGACATAAACTTCCTCCTCTATAACTCCATATAGGAAAGCACTCTTCACATCCATTTGAAAGAGGCAAAAGCAATAAAAAGTCTGATTGCTTCTATTCTTGCTACTAGAGCAAATACTTCGTCATAATCTATCCCCTCTTCTTGAGTGTATCCTTGAGCTACCAGTCTTGCTTTGTTTTTGACGACGATTCCTCTTTCATCATTCTTGTTTCTGAAAATCCATCTTGTGCCTATGACTTTCTTCCCTCTTGGCAATGGAACCAAATCCCATACTCCTTGAATTTTGAATTGAAGTAATTCTGCTTGATAGGCTTCTATCCAGTGGGGATCTACGAGCTTCTTGAATCTTCTTGGGTTCCATTTGGGAAAGGAAGAAGGCAAATAGACATGTGTTTATGTCCTTCAGTGGATCCTTTGGAGGCATGGTATGGCTCCTTGTCTCCATGGAAATGTCAAAGTTACCAATTATTTGTGAGGGAGGGTGGTTCTTTGAAATACGGGAAGAAGGAATCTTCTCAATTCTTAAGTCTACACCCAAATTGGTATCATTGATATCAGCATTGCATAGCCATGGAAAGGGCCAGAGGTTGAAGTAGTGGTATTTGGAGTAGTCATTTAAGTATCACTATCTTCAACTTCTTCAGCAGCTGGAATTTCAACTCCATCTTCAGTCTCCTCAATCAATTTAGGAACTTCATTAAGGTTTTGGTCCTCTTCTTTGTCAGTTGTTGTAGCTGGAATTTCTTCATCTTTTAGAGGTTGTTCTTCAAGAGTTTCCTGTTGTTGTGCCTCCTCTTCTACTACTTTGTCAATTGTGTCATACAGATTGAGTGGGTCATCAGTTGAAATTGGAAGATAGATGTACTCCATGACATCTAATCTGTCAGTACAAATGACTGGAGGGATAGTAGTAGAAACTGATTCAGTATTAACTGAGTCATTAGTAACAGGATTTGTTGAGGCAGTAGGAACTTGAGCAGCAGGAACTGATGCGGATGAGTGAATGTCAAAATTGAAGGATTTATTTAATGCATCCAAATCAAACAGCCAATTTGGCACTTGACCTTTTGTGTTTAGGGTGTTTTCATTGAATGTAACATTGGAGCTTTCTTCAATAATGCTTGAATTTTGGTTGTAGACCCGATATGCTTTGCTTTGTGAAGAATAACCCACAAAGTATCCTATATCCGCTTTGCTCTCAAACTTGCCAATATATTCTTTTGAGTTGAGAATAGTACAAGGACATCCAAAGGCCCTTAAGAAGCTAATCAAAGGTTGTTTCTTGTGTAAGAGCTCATATGGAGTCTTGTTTTGAGACTTGACTAGGAGAACTCTATTCTGCACATAGCAGGCAGTATTAACTGCTTCTGCCCAGAAGAAAACAGGTAAGTTGGAGTCAGCCAACATACTTCTAGCAGCTTCAATTAGAGTTCTATTTCGTCTTTCAGCTACCCCATTTTGTTGTGGAGTTCTTGCAGCACTAAACTGTCTCTCTATTCCCTTCTTCTCACAGAATTCATTCATCACTTGGTTTTTGAATTCTGTTCCATTATCACACCTTATCTTCTTCACTTTCAGATTTATTTGGTGTTCAACTCTTGTGATGAATGAGATGAGTAGTTGACTGGTCTCATCTTTGGTTGCCATGAAATACACCCAAGTGTACCTTGTGTAATCATTAGTAATCACCAAGCAGTATGACTTCTTAGCAATACTCTTCACATTTGTTGGACCAAATAAGTCCATATGGAGCAAATGGAGAGGAGTGTCAATGGTGTTGATTTCCTTGGATTTGTGAGAAGTCTTGTGTTGCTTTCCCTTCAAACAAGCGACACATTTGTCATCCAAAGAGAACTGCTTGTTGGGCAGTCCTCTTACTAAGTTAGATTTAACCAGCTCATTGATGTTCTTGAGATTCATATGGCACATCCGTCTATGCCATAGAGTGGATTCATCTAGAGTTGCTTTGGAGACAAAGCATGCTTCAGCTTCAGTTGGTTGTACCTTGAACATGTCAATGCAATAAACATTGTCTTTTCTTGGAGTCCCGAGTAGGATAATGCTCTCATCAATAACATATCCAGGCTTCATAATGATGCATTCAGATGCAGTGAAGATGGTTGCGTCCTTTTCATCACAGACTTGAGAGACACTCAACAAGTTGTATTGTAAATTTTGCACATAGAAGACATCTTTGAAGCTGATTCTCCCATTGCTAACAGTTCCCTTTCCAGAAATCTTCCCTCCTTTTGGATTACCTCCAAAGGAAACATAACCTCCATTGAACTTTTCAAAGTTCTGAAGGCAAGCAATGTTGCCTGTCATGTGCCTGGAACAGCCACTATCTACATGCCAACTGCTCTCACTGTCTTTTGTTGGTTGAACCTGCACATAAACAAGAATGTTAGTTTCTGGTGGGGACCCAAGCCAAAGTTGACTTGGGTTTGCCCATCTCATCAAAGTAACTCACCTTCCTCTAGACTAACTTTGAGAAATATGGTGGACTAGGTGGTTGAGTTACTTTGACTTTCGGTTGCCATACTTGTTTAAAGATTTTAGCTTTTTGAACTTTAGCAGTATTAACAGTTTTTGTGTAAACAGTAGGAACAGGTACTGTTTTAACAAGCTTTTGTTGTGCAGTATTAACACTTGCAGCAGTAACAAAGTTACTTTTTGCAGTATTAACACGTGCTGTATTAATACCATTTCGTTTAGCAGTATTAATACGGGCAGTATTAACACATTTATTCTTGACAGTATTAACACCTGCAGTTTTAACAAAAGTTTGTTTGGCAGTATTAATCTTGTTTCTACTGTTGTTGAAATTCTTTTTGTTAATACTGCTGCTACTTGATACAGTATTAACAGAGTTCTTCTTTGCAGTAGTAACTTCATTACTACTGTTCAAAGCATGTTTTCTTACAAGTAATGGTTTCGTTTTCTTATCATGATGGTCAACCTTGCTTGTGTATCCCAACCCCCTGTGCTGTTTTTGTGCCACTTTCTTTTGGTTTTCAGGGTTGTAATAACAAATTTTGGCATAAGGTTAGATTTGCCACAAATAAAGCATGATTTAACTTGTTTCTTAGGACTTTGACCCTTTTGAGTTTTCAACTGATTTTTTTAACATTGATTTCCTCTTGTTCCTATGTGAACCCAAGTTTTAATCTTTTCTCTTTGACCATCAGTGTATTTACAACAATTGCATTCACAATCCTTTTTTTTAATGGGTTCTTTTGACACTGGACTTTGTGAATGTGATTGTTTAACTTCTACTGGTTTGGGCACTTGTTCTTCTACCTCTTGGTCACTTTCTTCATCAACATCCTCTATTAGAACTTCATCATAGTTGATTGGATCAACTTTGAGTGATTCTTTTGGAGGTGTCTGGGAGATTGGAATTCTAGGGGCTTCTAAAGTTGGAGGGATATAGTTGTGATTAAATGGTGGGGCTACTTCCTTATACCCTAATCCTGATTTGATTTTTCTATGGATTTGTTGGTTAATTAGATCATTAACAGATTTTGAAGCATGTTCTAATTTCCCTACATTTAATTCAACCTTATCTTTTTCCTCCACTAAGCGTTTAATCTCTTCCCTAGCATTCTGAAGTTTAACTAGTAGGTCATCTCTTTGCCATTCTACCAATTTATTCTTTTCATCATAACTTGACTCTTTAATTTTGTAAGATTTAATTTGGTTTTCTAGGTTTTCTATCCCCCTAGCAGATGACCTCCTTTGTTCTTCTAAGGTCTTAATAGAGTCACAAAGCAATTGGTTATGACTTCTATATTTAGACACAACTTCTTTACACTCATTAGAACAAAGTTTAGCATTTACCTCAGCTGCTTCCTTAGGGAAAGAATCAATAGCCATTAGAGATTGGATGAGATGTGGTTCTTCAGTTGTTGTTGGAGTGCCTTAAAGCTACAAAACAAACTACGTTAGGAAAAATGGTGCATGCTGATGTGAAAAATCTAATTTTCCGAAAATAAACTTTTTACTAGATTACTACACGGGGCAGTGTACCCTTATCGGTTGTAAAATAGTAAAGGTAAATATCGGATTCGAACACAGGGACTATTTATAATCGAGATATTAGTTTTGAAATAATAAGTAACAAGTAACAATGTGGGTTTTGGTCTTAAGAAGACTTGATTATAATAACTACTAAAATGCTTTGTATTTCAAATATGGATAAAAAGACGCTTGCTTGGACCGTTTACGAATGTGTGTTATTTCCTAGGTATGAAAATGTCGAAAAACTTCTAATATAAAATCCTAAGTTCCTTTCGAATACCGGATTTCTCCAATTACCTAACCATGCAACTATTCCTTTCGAATATAGTTAACACCTCAAGTAATTGTGCATAAAGTTCCAAGCCGTTGTGTGAGAATTAATCTATAAGCTTCCTTTCGAATAGCTTACTAACTAATAAACCGATTTCTCTTAATTTATTAACTAGCGTTTGTGTTATTACTTACTTGTTTAAATTGTTGTTAGCGATTCCTTTCGAATACCGCTAACTCTTAATCAACTATAGACCGGCCGATTATTTCGTTCTTATTTTAGTAAAAATTATGGATTCCTTTCGAATACCCGTTTTTAGATTACCAAATAAAAATGTAAACAATTCTAACAATATAATTAAAGTTTTAACACAAACGGATCCCCGATTAACCACTACACATCAATCTAATTTCATACCCAAAATCTAACATACAAACGATCACAAATCCAAGAAAACGTTTAAGGAATTTAGCTACTCATAACTATAACAAAACAAAACATATAAATGAAAGACATAATTTGATTGCAATGAAAAATAGTCAAGATGTTTAATACCAAACTGAAGTAACAAATTGCAAAAGTCTCCAAGTAACTAAGTAATAAGTGAAAATAACAATTGTTCAACAAAAACTCGAAAATATGATTGTGCCTTGCTTTGATTCTTCAAAATGATTGCCAAAAAGATGATAAAACTGAGATTAGTAAAGTGTAAGATGATATTTTTGTGTATTCCCACGTTCCTTTAAGCAGCAATAATCCAACTCTTTACTTTCCCACATGATTAGTAATAAAAACTGCCAAGTGTAACTGCCAGCTAATGTTTTTCCTTCCCACTGCAATGCGGCTCATTCTTCTTCAATGCTTCAACTTTGATTATCCTTTGCACTTTTGAGTCCAAAAGTCCAATTCTTTTACTTCAATTACGTCTAACAACCTAAAACATAACTTTACACAAACATAAACATAAAAAGGGTCTTTCCATTACGTTTTGGACTCGAAACATAATAAATATCGCGATAAAATACTCGTATAAATGAGCGATATCACATGCATCTTAAGACAAGAACACAAAGGAAAATGGCACATGGTTTTCCTACTAGCTGAAAAACAAAAACTATGAGATAAGGATGGTGATATTGTAGTGGTCCTAACACAAAAAGACAAATAAACTAAAAATTTGAATCTTGCAAAAATAAACAAGATCAAAGCAATAAAAACAAAAACTTTAGCAAAGAAACACTTACTTGCAAAGTCGAAAGAAAAGTACCGACTTAACCGAGCACCACAAAAATCACCACCAAAGGAATCACCCTACAACTACCAAGCACCACCACCAAAAACTACCACCGTCACCCTACCTTTCTACCCTACAACCGCCGGCCACCACTACCCACCCCAAAACATCACCTTTTCCTTCCTTTCCCACACTCCTCCAACAAATAACAAAAAGAGAAAGATAAGAAAGGTATATACAACGATTTTTTGTATTCTTGACTCTTTAATGGAGGAACAAAAAAAAATGAGAGCAAACAACAAAAGATAGAAATGAAAAGAGATATGAGGTGGAAGGATATTTATAGAGTGAAGAGTAGGGGGAAAGGAATTAGTTTGAAAATTATAATTTTTTTTTATTCTTTTTGAAAATGCCACAACATTCAAATTAGGGGGCTATTGAAGTATGTGGTCCCCCTATCCGAAAAAGACACTTCATGCAAATAACAAAAAACTTATACGGGACAATGTTGGCCGAAAAGCTAGGAGTATGACCGACGAGCTAGGGTTATGACCGACGAGTTACTTGGTGTTGTAGCCTAGCCGGGTCAACTTTGCTCGGACTTGGGGCCTCACTTGGCCGACGAGCTGAACTGCTCAAGCCGACGAGCTGGGCTGCTCAAGCCGACAAGCTACTTGGCGTTTTGGCCTAGTCGGGTCAGTGTTACTCGGACTTGGGGCCTCATTTGGGCGACGAGCTGGAGTGCTCAAGCCGACGAGATGGGCTCTCCATGCCGACAAGCTGGACTACCTAGGCCGAAGAGAGAAACACCCCTGGCACGAGTAAAAGGGACACGCCAAGTTAATCTCTAGACCACCCCGGTTATGAGTGGAAGTGGCCCGACATAAACAAGCCGGCGAGACAAGCTTTCTTGGCCGACAAGCGAAGTGCCCCAGGCACGGGCATAAATGCCTCGATACAGACCATTGATTGGCACCGATCACGGGTTAAGATGACCCGACAAGTTGGTCATGGGAACGCCCCAGGCGCAAGTAGAAGTGACCCGTCCGGACAAGTAGACATAGCTTTGCCGACGAGCAGGACTCGTATGTCCGACGAGTTGGGCCCATGATATCCGACATGAAGACTTTGTATGTCCGGATAAACTTCATGCTTCGCAAGGCTTATGTCACTTTCCATATTTGGATCACGAAATGACGGCCCAGAAACGTACAATCACGGACCATGGCCCATAAACGGAAACCTAATTCGTTGCCTATAAATACCTGACAACTTGTCGGATTTCACACATTACACATTCAATCATTACTCATTTACACATACATACGTTCAAGAGAGATTTTCCCACTCTCTTACGTCACCAGGCTTAATCATAAGTCACCTTAGGCTCGCCAAGAGCTTGGTAGGTTCGCATTGCCCTAGAAGGAGTTCGTATCGATTTACTATCACACCTAAACTGATTGAGCACATCATCCATGGATCGAACAAGAAACAATCACAACACTCCATTTCAAAGCTCACTTTAATATTGATTTTGTTTAAAAGTTAATTATCTCAAAAACCGTACATGTATTAAACAAATAAAGTACACCATTAAAACTAGCATTATATCCTCTTTTTATAGAGCACACATTTGATATACTTTTGACCAAAAATATTTCCGGGATTTTTTCGAGTTTTGGAAAGTTTATATTATCAAATCACAGTTTTATCACATGTGATAATAGTAGTTTGACTTAAAATTTATTTGTTTTACTTTTTGGATCTAGTTACATATACATCATATAACATATCTATATTTTGAAATTCTTATTTAGTGTTCAAATCACATGTGATATTACCTTACGAATATCAACATTTGACAAAAACCGAAAAAATAAAGATTCGTCAAAATTGGAATTTTTTTTTCGGGTTCATATATATATTATACATGATATAATATTTTTGTGTTTTAATATTCACATTTAAAGTTCAAATCATATGAGGTTATTGACTTATTAGTTTTGAAATACTACGTATATTATAAAATAACATATTATTTACATTAATATCACATGTGATATTAGTACTATCATATGTGATTTCGTGGAACCTTTTATCCGTTTAATTGAATTATACATCATATAATAATTTTAGGTCTTTAAATCCACATTTGATATTAAAATCACATGTGATATAACATTACGAGTTTAAATATTTGCCAAAAACAAGGAAAAAAAAAGTTGTCAAAATTTAATTTTTTTTCTTGGTCTAGATAAATTATACATTACATAACATTTTTTGTTTTGGAAATTTACCCTTAGATCACATGTGATATTAACTTTACAATTTCAATACCCACCTAAACCTACAAAAAAAACAAAGTCGTTGAAAGTATAAATGACCAATGCCCTAATTAAAAAGGAGAAATAGACGGTCGCAACGACGTAATTTGTTTTGTCTAACGACTAACGGTTTGCGAGATAAATTAATTTAAAAAAAGGTTGAAAATGGGTTTTGATTTTAATCTAAACCATTGGATTGAAATCAAATGAATGGTGTGGATTGAGACTTTTATACCTTAGAAAATAAGTGGTCTTTAATGATCTTTTCTCTAGTTATCTAAAATTCATTTATTTTCGTTTATTTTCAAAAGAAATGTACATAAGCATAATTTTTTTGTTTGTTTAACTAATATTAGGATATTATAAAAAGTGTTTGAAAATAAAAAATGTAGGAAAGAATGTGGAAGTGACACACGAAAAAATGAAGCAACAAGTAAAAAGTGATTTTTTGTGCATCATTTTACAAAAAATAACACTTTTGGTTCTTCATTTTATAAAAAAATGATTTTTTGTGCATAAGTTCGTTTAAAAAGGATTTGCCGTACATCAGTTTTCAAAAAAAAAAAAAAATCTTGTACAATAGGAAATTGATGCACAAGAATTCATTTCTTCAAAAACTTATGCACGAAAAATCTTTTTTAAACGAACTTATGCATAAAAAATTATTTTTTTGTAAAATGATACATCAAAAGTGTCATTTTTGGAAAATTATGCATAAAATCACTTTTTTACTTGGTGCATCACTTTTTCGTGTGCATATGCACGAAAATGTTGACGTCATCGAAAAAATTTCAATTTTCTTTTCCCAAAACTTTTTTTTTTATTAAAAAATATTATTATTTTCATTAAAAAAATATAAAAATAATGTTTTTTAAAATGCCACCTAAGCATGCCACATGTCACTCTCACATTCCTTTCTATACTTTTTATTTTCAAACCCTTTTTATAATATCCTAATTCTATTCGTGAGTGTTCATTTAATTCTATTTATTTATGTTTGTTTACATTTATTTTTGTTTGTTTGTTTGTTATGGTTATTATAGGGCAAACAATATAAAAGTTACTAATTAAACCTTTTTTTTTCTATTTGAATTACATCTTTTAATTCTCAATTTAGTCACACTAAACTTTTTAATTTTGTCATTTAGGTATTCTCTGTCTTATCATCCCCAAAATTGGAAACCTAAATTTCCACCCCAAACTTGAACCCTAAATTCCAACCAATTTAAAATCATAAATTTTCGCACAAATTGAACTTCGATGGTGTCGTCGTATGTAGGAGGGAGTGTAGATACAATTAAAAAAAACATAAATTTACCCGTTACAAATCTTTTTGTTTTCTCTCTCCTAGGTCAAAAAATACACAAACGCACACATTTTTCATGTTTTCTCTCTATCCTATGATCACGAGTCAACTATAAAATTCCAACAAAATTCAACAACAATTCAAGATATGCCTAAGATAGTGACATGGAAATGATGACGTTTGATAAATAAAAAAGTAGTAGTAAAAAGCCGATAAGAGGGTTATGTCGACCTTGATTGTATCAAACTACAAGTGGAGCATTGAAGTGGAGTTATTGGTGTAAAAGTTGGTTGAGAGACAAAAAAAAAATAAAGAAGGTTTGCGAGATAGCCGATAATCCTTTTAGTTAAAAAGTTCATTCCCGTAAGCTTAAATACACAAATACATCTAACCCTTCACACCTTAACTTTTAGTTGGTATATTTCCTTATTATTAAGTGTTGATGTTGATAAGTTCCTTAAATTTACATATAAGGTTTTGTCCATATTTTTTGTCCGAAAATAGAACACAAAAATTAAGATTAAGGTGTATACATAAACTTAAATAAAAGAGTTAATACATAAACGAAGGATAGCCAGGCTAATCAAACAAAAATCTCATCTCATATCTGTACAAAAGAATAGAACGTATATAATAAAGCATCGGTCACTCGAATAAACCCAAACCTTTCCTCGTCTTAAAGACGCAGGTTTGGGAAGAAATGAGATTTTTCTAGCACAATTTAAGTCGAAGATTCCACTCTTCCGGTTTGGAGTCAAGATTGTGAATAAGCGACTTGATGTGAGTGATGCAAGATTGTGTCGTCAACATGTCACCAAATCGATAACCTGAGAACTCTCGGATGATAGTAGCTTCAACTTCAAATTCTTTCAAGATACCTGAATGTTCGTAGATCGTACTAACACATGTCCAGAGGGATACCATAACTCCAACTTTTCTCTTGATACGCGACAGGTGGTTAGCAAGTACTTTGTTGACTGTCAGGTGTAGCTAGAGGAAACCTGGTGACAGCCACATTTGCAACTTTTGAGAATGTGACAGGATTTAAACAGGATCCTAAAGCTCTAATAGTGAATTGTTACGATGATTATATATTTGTATGAATGAAATATCGAAAATCCAAATACCAACGTGTGCCACTTTAAATGGGGATCTTTGTTCTTTTTTTGCAAAAGTGAACAAGAAAACTGGTGCAACTCTTCTCTTAGTGAAATGGTCAAAGACGGAAACTACTTTCTATATTGTGCTTTTGTTGTGGTTATCTTTGGAGTCGTATTTTACTATGTTATGAAAGCTTGGCTAACTTTTTCTAAAGTTGTTAATGTTGGTTATCGGGATAAGGCTAGCTACATTCGGTGAATCGTTAAACAAAGTTCTCAAAAACCATTTGTCAAAAATTTAAAGGAAAATTGGGGTTATGGTTTGTGTTAAAACATGTGTTCATTCCCTTATAAACATATTGTCTTTTTAGAAAAGTTTGAAGCAGAAACCAGAGTCATCAAAGCATATGTCAATTTAGGCTTTTAAAGACATGTACTTACCGGGGTTGGGGCGAACCGGACGACTGCCTGGGACATCAAGCAAATTGGTGCATCAAAATTTCTAATAAGAGGTTTTTAAGCTAACTACGTATTGGATTTGGACATATTTATAGTTGAATGGACGGATATATGAACCTAAACGTGAAATTAAATAGATGAAACGATATATTGGAAGGAATGTATACTTTTTAAGGGTTAATGCACTCGAGGGTCACTGTACTATTCGAGATAATCCAATTGGGTGATTGAACAAATAAAAGTTATAACGTTTTCATTCTACTTTCAAAAAACTTTAAAACCATCACTTTCTATTTGCAAAATGATTAAGTTCGTCATGTGGGTCCAAAACCACCGGCTAGCAGCAGGTAATTTGAACACATAGACCAAAAACTATTTCCATGTCATTATTTATTTTTCTCCTTAATGCCACATCATACACCCCCTTTTTATATATTTGCTTTACCCTTTCTCTTTCTTCCTCCTTCATCTCTAACCCTAATTCGTTTTTTTTTTATAAATATGGTGCTTTGTGGATGTGGTGAGAATGCTCGATGTCGGACATCATGGACTGCAGCAAATCCAGGTCGACGTTTCTTAGGATGTCCCAATTTCATGGATCCAATAACAAATTGCAACTTATTTCTTTGGATTGATGTCGAATTACCTAATCAGTGGTATAGAACAACGTTTCACCAACTTAACGAAGAAGGAAGGAACCATCGGACAGAAATTTCAAGGTTGCAGAAAGAGAGATCGCGATTAATTCGCATTGTGTTGTTCTTATCATTTGTAGTTTTTGTTCTCTTGATGAAATGATGTAAGGGTAATGTTAATGTAAATGTATTTCCTTTGAAATGATAAGAAAAGTTTGTTACAGTTTCTGTTGGTTTGTTTCTTTTGTCTTGTTTTTGTTGCCAAAATTGCCAAAAAGACACAATCCAAAGCATAACTGAAAGTGCCAAAACACACATGAAAGTGCTTTAAGTACCAAAAAGTGTCAAAATATAACTGCCAAAATGCCAATATATTACAACCACCACTTGCATTACATATCAACCAAAAGTGCCAAAATATGGCATTGTCAAAGTGGTAACAGTTTTCATATCCTACCTAAGTGGCAATATACTACAGCATACATAACAAGTTCTAAAGTCAACATAACAGTTTCAAAAGACAACCTAACAGTTTCAAAAGACAACATAACAAGTTTAGAAGCTAGTACATAACAAGTTTAAAAGCTAGTCAATGTTGATAGAATCATCTTCTGTCAATCCTGGCCCTGGGGATGTAGTCTTTAACTTGTTTTTCAAAATTCTCTCTGAAGGTCGTCTTCTTTTGAGAATCATCTTTTTTCTGTGCTTTGTTCCAGGTGACTTGCTTGCACCTTCTCCTGCTGGTGAGCCACTGAATCTTGACACTACATTCCTCAAAACAACAGGTGCACCACTTGCAGCAGAATGATAGACTACAGGCCTGATCACATCATTTGGTGAACCACTTTCAGTTTGAGAGAGGGGTGGTTGAGATTCACTTCCAAGTATTTCATCATTGTGTCTTTGTTCTTGTTCAGCCATGAATACTTCCTTCCTCCTACGCTGTTCCCTTTCAAATTGTTCCCTCTCCTCATGTTGTCTTTTCATTTGTGCCTCATGCTCAGCTATACAATCTTCTGGGGTAATACCAGGTGGCCAAGCTTGTCTTGGAATACCATCTTTCCCCTATCATAACAAAGCTATGTATCAACAAACACACACAAACATATATATAAATATCTAAATACTCAAAGTAAGAAAACTTACACCAAGCATTGGATCACCAGTCACAGGATCCCATGAAAGTCCATATCCTATCGGTCTAATACCATCCTTGAATTGACAGTCCTTAACATATTCCCCTTTTCCACGCATTTTTACAAGCTTGCCATTAACTCTCCACAACCCATCACTACCAACACCTCTCCCTATTGCACCATGGTATCTTCTTCTACCACTTACAGTACCAGTTGGACTTCCCATACCACTACCTACAACACCACTAACATTTCTATCACCATTTCCAGTTTCAGTCCTTGTTACACTTTGAGTCCTTGTTGCAGTCTGACTTTGTTGACCTCCAGCACTTTCAGTTTGACTTTGTTGACCTCCTGCACTTTCAGTTTGACTTTGTTGTCCTTCAAACTCAAGTTGTCTTACAACACCCTTCTTCAAACCTCTACCTCTGCTACCTAAACCAATTCCTCTACCACCCTGTACAGCTCTAGCACCACTATCTCCACCCTGAACATTGAAACCACCACTATCTCCACCACTAACATTTCTACCACCACTAACATTTCTACCACCACTATCTCCACCACTAACATTTCTACCACCACTAGCATTTCTACCACTATCTACATTAGGAATTGTAGTTGAATCAATCCTTGTATCAATTACAATACCTTGTCTACCTCTTCCCCTTGCACCTCTACCTGTTGAACCTCTTCCCCTTGCACCTCTACCTGTTGCACCTCTCCCTGATGCACCTCTACCAGTTGAACCTCTCCCTCTTGATCCTCTTCCAGTTGCACCTCTCCCTCTTGATCCTCTTCCTCTTGCAGACTCACCTAAACAAAATTAATAGTTTTAAATATATAACAGTTAAAGACAATATGAAATTTGGTTGATGATATACATACCTGTTTGTACCTCCTCAGCTTATTTACATGTTGTTCTGTAATGGCCTTCACCTTTACATATTGTACAGTGCATCACCCTCCCAACCCTTCTCAATCTTTGTCTATTACCATCACACTCAGTAGCATCTCTTTTCCTTTTTTCTTTAGGCCTACCTGGCATCCTTCTTGCAATAGGGGGTAGGGGTTTTTCTTTATCAACTGAGGGCCATTGACTCATTCCAATGATTATAGGATGAAACAAACTTAGGCTTTTTGAACCATTCAGATACATATGAGTCAGGGTTACTGTGAAGATGATATATGACTGAAAAACCATGCTCACAGGGGATTCCAGAAAGTTGCCATACCCTACAACTACATGTCATATGTAACTCATCAACTACAAATGACTCAAGAGAAGAACCAAGTGGCATGACCTCATACATTGAGCTACCACTAGGAATTACCCTCCAGTGCTTATGCTTATCTTTGATGGCTTCAACCTTCTTTCTTATATTTGGACACAAACCATCAACTCACACTTCAGACTTTTCCCTCATTTTTTGCATCCTTTCCATCATATATACCCTAATGTCTTCCAACATGTTTATTATTGGCTTCCTCCTTGCATCCACCAAGACAGCATTGAAACACTCACTAATCCCATTCTCAACAGCATCACATGCCCTTCCAGTTTCTAGAAATGCTCTACTCCAACTTTCTGGTTGTCTATCCATTAAATGTTTGTGAGCATCTTTGCTTTCAGTCTTAATATCATTCATGATGGCATTAAACTGTGCTTGGTATGTAGCCTTTGCAGCTTTCCAAAACAGGTTTCTATACAATACCCCACTGAATTTCTTCCTAAAGTTTGCATACACATGTCTGGCACACTGCCTATGTTCAGCATCAGGAATCACATCCTTTGCAGCTTCAATGATACCCTTCAAATTCAAATAAAAATAAAAATTGTTACATATTTATAATAACAAAGATGAAATGTAAATTAAACAATTATAATAAAACCTTGTGTTGATCAGATATGATTGTAATGCCTGATCCATATTCAAACCCAAGATCTTCTGGTAGACAATCCATAAACCAGGTCCAATTGTCTTTGTTTTCAACATTCACCACAGCCCATGCTATGGGGTACATCTGGTTGTTGGCATCTCTTCCAACTGCTGCAAGCAGCTCCCCTTTGCAAATGGTCTTGAGAAAACAACCATCCAGTCCTATTACAGTTCTACAACCTGCTCTCCAACCATCCTTTAGCCCTTTGAGACACACATAAAACCTCTTAAAATATAACTTCTCATCTGGCATTATCTCAATTCCCATTTTGACAGAACTCCGAGGGTTTGTATCAAGTATCTCTTGAGCATAAGACCAAAGCTTACCATAGTGGTCTTCTAAACAAAGCTCATATTGCTTCAATGCATTTATTTTACCTCTCCTTGCTTGTCCCTGAGATACCTTGCACTTATACTTAGACAGTATCATTTCTTGGATTTCCTTGATCTTAATTTTTGGATTAGCCATGATCTTCTTTGCATAGTTTCTAGCAATCCAATTGCAGGTTATTAAAGTCCCAAACTCATAGCATCTTGAGCATGAATGTTCATCAGTCAAAGTCTTAACTTGAAACGACCTTTCTGTCTGCATCCAAGAGGCCCAAAGCCTGTAGGTACATGTCTGCTTATCTGCTCCATAAGGCTTACAACATCTAACTTCTAACCTATCAGTGTCATTGTGTTGATAGTACAAGTTGTATCCATTTGCCAATGCATAAAAAACCACACACCTTTTTAGTTGATCAGGGTTTTCATATCTCTCACCCAACAGTGGCTTCATATGCTTCCATTTCTTAGTTAGATCATGTATAGGCCACTCATCTCCTAACATTTCATCATCTTCTGGGTTAACTTCCTCACCAGGCTTAACTACTCTCTCACTTACTCTTTCCCTATCTAAGTTGTTATACAACCTTGCCAAGAACGTATCATCAAACATATTTTTAACTTTACTCTTCTGAGGAGTCTTTTCCTTTACCTTTTCTATCTTTTCTCTTCTGGTTTCAAACACTTCATCTTCAAAATCAGACAGATGATCAAGAGAATTAGTTTCAGATTCTTCAGAAGTGTAACCAGCATATACATCATAATCATCTTCGCTGTCACTTTTATAAACAGGTTCTTCTTCAAAGGGTGAGGTTGCATGTGCACTGTAAATATCAACCACCGAATCATTCCTAAGTGCACATTGCCTTAAATTATGCAAGCTTTCTTCGTCATGTACCAATATCAAACCATCAGCTAATTCCTTTCCTGGTTGTAAGTAGTAGAGCTCTTTGCAAACTGCAGTACTATGGATTTGTAAAAAAGCTTCAAACTCAGAAAAATCAAACCCGTTGATGTCTATCTTCTCTAGCTTCGAAATCATGTCGTAGTCATAAATGAGTCTGTCAGGTTGTCGTTGTCTCTCAAACACTCCTCCGTGGTGAAAATAGATGTCTATTACAGCGGATTGAGATGACGAACACATCTGGAAAGATTTAGGGTTACAATTTAGGGTTTTGGAGAACGGAGTGAGAGATTTAGGGTTTCAATTTTTGGAAGACGAAGAACACGTAGAAAGGAGTGAGAGATTTAGGGTTTGAATTGGAATCGTTAAAATGGTATTATTTAATTGGATACCCGATCCAATTGGGATCGTTAAACAATAACAATTGCCACGTCGGTTGCCACGTAATAAATGAAAAACACGTCATCCGGTAAAACTGACTGGTAACTTGCTATACCCCATAAAGTGATGCTTTTAAAGTTTATTTGAAAGTAGAATGAAAACGTTATAACTTTTTTTTGTTCAATCACCCAATTGGATTATCTCGAATAGTAGAGTGACCCTGGGGTGCATTAACAAAAAATAAATAGAAGATGATGTTTAGGTGGGATTTGGACCTTTGGAATATAAATTGATAGGGCTTTTATCTAATTTTGGGTCAAATTAATTTAACAAATATCATTCTCACAATTGGAATTTGCTTCAAATGTTTAACTGTCTATATTAAGTAATACACTATTATTGTTGTTTTGAGATGGTTATATGTGAAAACTTCATTTTATGTGATTATGTTATGACTTTACTTCGATATTTATCTTCTAAAATTGTAGTTTAACATTTATAAAATAAATTGAAATTTGGCATGGAAATAAGCGTCGCTTCGTAAGGTTTTAAACCACTAAAAGTTAGTTTATTGTTTCTATATTAAATTTATGAGGGTATATTTTGATCTTGTTGCCCATGGTATTAACTATTAAGTAAATAAGGACTGATCCAGGGTAAAACGACATCAAAATGATTAGATTGCTTGAGAGAACTATATAAGAGAGGATACAATAAGTACAAGGTGTGCTGTGTCAAATGACACCCCTTATTTATGTTACTCATACTATAAAATGGATAGTAAAGATAAAACTAAATCAATGATCAAGATCTAAGTTAGAAGAATATTTAAGTATGTATAATGTTCTAGACATATCCATGTAGCTATTATAAGGTACAAACTAGGGGTCTATATGGGTCGGGTTGGGTCGGTTCCTAGCCTAAATCGGAACCTAAACCGATATTTCGGTTCCTAAAAAAAGAAATCGTTCGGTCCGGTTTTTGTTTGGGTTCGGGTTTTTCGGTTTCGGTTTTTTTTACGGTTTTATAGATTCTTTAAAAGAAAAACAGATTGTTTTTTCGATGGATCAAGTTCGGAATATCTTATTATTATGGTATGGAGACCATCCCAAAACCTTAACTCGATCTTAATTTTTCAAAGTTTAAAGTACTGAATATATAGTAAATATAAGCTAATACAATAAGGATTTATCTTGAAATCAATATGTGATCAATTCTTGCTACTATTAATTTATTTGGGATACGAAAAATTGATTTTAGTGGTTAAAACATGATGATTATATACTCTGATCAAACAATTTCAAATTTTGATTTTGATTTCTCAAATTTACAGAACAATACATGTTATTTTAGAAATCCATAATTATATAAATTATGACATGATTTTGTATCTTTTTAACATACCTTTTTTTTTTACTATAAATCTTGTTTGATTTCTCTATTAATATAATATAAAAATAATATAAAGGTAACTCTAGGTGGTTCGGTTCCAAACAGTCCGGTTTCAACATAAGACCCGAACTGAACCCAAAAAACCGGATCCTCAAAAATTTAAACCCAAACTGCCAGTTTTACATATTGGTTCGGTTTTTGGGTCCAAATGTTTTTGGTTCGGGTCTTATGTTGAAACAAATTCTGTTGGTATAACAAAGTTTTGATTTATTTATTTTTCTATAAAACATTTCATGGAAGATAGTCTTAGAGAGTATTGGGTTTAGGGATATGAGAATCAATAAATGATTTATGAAGTTACGAATTTGGTTTGTGTATGGAAGTGAAACCCATCTTTAATCTTTAATTTTTAACTACATTTTAGACTACATCGTCACGTAGCGAACAAAAAATACATGTAATATAATTTCTGTTATTTGCTTGAGTGAACAAAGTTTAAAGATATCCAACCTAGATGGATGTGACTTTAATGAGGGTGTGTATGGGGTCATGATCTATAACATGCTTAAGTTCTTATTAGCATCCTTGCTTAATTGATGAGTGGATATTGATATAATTGACACTTTAAAGTAGATTCTTATTGATGTTTATTTAGACTTTGGTGTGTTTAAAGGTGTATTTTTGTGCTAGGTAAAATTTTGTTAGTAAACATGCTTGAAGTAATATGATTTTTGTTATAATGTTTGGATTAAATGTATCATAATTGGTTTTTCAATTTTCATGTACTTTTTCCGATTACGACAGCGGTTTTGGCGAATGCTTAAGTTAGAGTTTTCATATTGAGAGACATAATTGGTTGAATTTGATAG
>CAJVGC010000001.1:22835225-22939308 GCA_910822075.1 Senecio squalidus | reverse complement strand
TTTAAACGTCGAAGCGGTTGAACGACCGGCTTGAAGTCTGTCTCCATGAGAATTTTGTGCGTACAAAATGATGGATTAATCCCCCGAATGTCAGTGATCTTCCATGCTAGAGCTTGCTTATGAGCCTTAAGTACCTGCAATAAACGATCTTTCTCCCCACAAGATAAGTTATAAGAAATAATAACGGGTAAGTCACTTGTACCTTGCAAATACGCATACTCCAGATGGGATGGAAGGGGTTTCAACTCCAGTTTGGG
This sequence comes from Senecio squalidus, assembly GCA_910822075.1. Taxonomy (NCBI): domain Eukaryota; kingdom Viridiplantae; phylum Streptophyta; class Magnoliopsida; order Asterales; family Asteraceae; genus Senecio; species Senecio squalidus. The sequence goes on along the minus strand of CAJVGC010000001.1, from coordinate 22,939,051 downwards.
TGGTTCTTCAATTGATGTCTTAATCTCCATTATCTCAACTCGTGAACATGGAACACCGTGAACCGAAATCCCTGTACTGGGTAATCCAGCCGCCGGCTGGATTTTGCTGGTGGTTTTTCTTCGTTTGTTTCCTGATTTTCGGTGGTCAGCGTAGACTTGACTTCCTCCAGTAGCATATCAAACTCAGCTAACTCTTTTGCAGAGTCAAAATCTCCACTCCAGCCTTCATTAATGAATGAATCAGTCTGATCATCCTCCAGTAACATCTGCACAAACTCATCATCGGAAATGTCATAGGCATTTAAATAATAACAAGTATCATCTACTACTGAAGGGTATTCCATTGAATCATTAACATTAAAAACAACTTTCTCGTCTCCTACTTGCATGGTGATTCTACGGTTAAAGACATCAATTAAGGAGTGAGAAGTGGCTAAAAATGGACGTCCTAGGATAATCGGTACTCTAGGGTCCTCTACCATATCAAGAATAACAAAATCACAAGGGAACACAAATTTGTCAACTTTAACAAGGACATTTTCAACAACTCCCCTAGGATATTGAACATAGCGGTCAGCTAATTCAATGCACATACGAATAGGTCTTGGTTCTCCTAAACCTAATCTAGCATACATGGAATATGGCATCAAGGAAATACTTGCTCCTAAATCAGCTAATGCGTTGTTCACAGTTAAATTGCCAATTAAACAAGGAATAGAAATAGCCTGGATCGCTTAATTTCGGATTTAACTTGTTTTGCATCAGTGCGGAACAACGGGCATTCATGGTGACCTTGGAAGCGTCTTCCAGCTTACTCCTATTCGTCACAAGATCCTTCAAATACTTCGCATACTTTGGCATTTGAGCAATCGCCTCAATAAACGGAATATTAATGTGAAGCTGTTTCATGTTCTCCAGAAATTTGTGATAAGTGACAGCGTCCTTGTCTTTCTTCAGAGCATCGGGGTATGGAACAGCAGGTGTGAAGTCCTTAATCACCGGTGTGATTTTCGGCTTCGTAGTAGCAGCCTGTGTGCTTTTCTTCGAAATCAGTGGTTCAGCCGTCGGCTGGAAAATCCCAGTCGCCGGCTGGCTTTCAGCCGCCGGTTGGCTTTGGGCAGCCGCCGGTTGGCTTTGGGCAGCCGCCGGTTGGCTTTGGGCAGCCGTCGGGTGAAATTCAGCAGTAGCAGAATTTAGCGGTTTATCTGCGTTCTCATGTCCGTCTTCTTTGTTAACCTGTGCAAAATCAGAAGGAAATTTGTTAGTAACACCTGTAAAAGAAGAATTGAGATTTTACCACTTCGGGTGGTAACTGCTTTGACGTGATCTCGAGGATTCGTTTCCGTGAAGCTCGGTAGCTGTCCCGGAAATCTTTCTTGCACTACTTTCGCTAGTTGTCCCATAGTGTCTTCTAGTTGCTTAATCGAAGCGCTTTGATTACGGATGATGGAATCAGTGTCATCCATTCGCTTGATCGTGGTTTGCATAAAATGATTATTTGTTGTCATGAGTTGTTTCATTAGTTCATGCAAATCGTCCTTTGGTGGAAACGGTGCCTTAGGAGCATCCTTCGCATAGAACCCCGGTGGTCCTTGCCGATATGGTTTCTGCCCATTTGAATTTCCCTGAATGTTGTTGTAGGGCTTGCGATAACCATTGTTGTCTCCTCCTTGACGATAGTTGTTGTTATTCTTGTCTCCTCCTTGGTAATCTCCATACATTACCTCTTCAGTGGCTTCTTCCTCATCTTTCCTAGGGCAATCTTTGGCTAGATGGTATCCGTTGCAAATTTCGCAACCAACTTGAATAGCATGAACTTTCTCGTTGACGCGCTTGATGTCTCTTCCCATAGCATCCAGTTTGTTAGTTATAGCAGCAAGACTGTCGCTGTTATCAGCCATTTGTCTTCGTCCTTTACCACCGTTTTCCCATAGTTTGGAGTGTTTAACAGATTTTTCAATTGCATTCCAAGCATCAGCTGGGATTTTCCGTGGAATTTTGCCTTCAGAATCTAACTCGTTACGAGTTTGACGATCAACCCCTTTGTAAAATGTCTTGATAACTTGTTGAGTGTTGAGATCATGCTGGGGGCATTTGTGTAACATGTCTTTGTAACGCTCCCATGCTTGATAAAGTGATTCACCAATATCGTGTGTGAAGTTCCTGATGTCATCAATCATTTTAGAGTTTTTTGAAGGGGGACAGTAGTTCTTCAAAAACTTGGCCCTAAGATCGGCCCAAGTAGTGATGGAATTGGCCGGTTCGTTCCCAATCCACCTTTTTGCGTTTCCTTTGAGTGTCATCGGAAACACCCGCAACATAACAACCTCCTTTGTCACACCAGGAATAGTGTAAGCATCAACAATCTCGATGACCTTTTCCACATGAACATTAGCATCTTCATTCTCGTCTCCATTAAAAGGGGTCTCTCGAAGTTCTTTGAGAAATTGGCCCTTAAGCTGGAAGTCGGCTCCTCGAGTGATAGCTGGGTTGGGAATGTCTGTTGCAACATTCGGGGTAAGAGCATAGTACTCCTCCAAGGTGATCTCATTAATGTTGACTGCCATTTCGTGTTCTGATTCTTCAGTTGAATCGGAATCTGATACGGTGACTGGTGAATTGGGGATTGGTTTATCTTCCTCTTGATCAGAAAATTGGTTGTATTCCTCTTTAGAAGATTGCATAAAATCAGATGCAAAACTGTCGTTTTGGTGAATTTTAAAACTGGTGAGTGGTTGAGCTCTTGGGGAAAACAGTCTGCGTCGAATGCGAAAAGCTTTCTCCGGATCTTCGAAAGGCTCTACAAGATTTGGATTTGAACTCCGGGTCATGCAAAAACCTATAAGAACAGAAGAAAATATGTCAGTAGCCCGTGATAACTGAAAATTAAACAACCCGAAATATTAAAAATACAATAAAACGAAAAATAAACAAACAGCTGCTAATCAGCCGGCGGCTGGAAATCAGCCGGCGGCTGTTTAAATTCAGCCGGCGGTTAAAAAGTGTTGTGTGCAAATTTCTTGAAAAATTGTAACTTCAAAAATCCGATTAGTCCAATTAACAATTATCACGTAATACAAAATAAATGCAACTTCCAGAAAGATAAATCTTTCCAAAAGGATCGAATAATTACAAATTCAAAATTACGAATAAAAATAGCTACCGTTCCCCGGCAGCGGCGCCAAAAACTTGATGTGTATTTTATAACATAAAATTAATTAAAGTTTAGAAAAGGATTTTACCAATGTAGATTAACACACAATACATGCAGTGTACCCGATCGTACGATAATACAGAATCAGTAAGTCCGGATCGAACTCAGGGAACGTGTATTTATATCCGTTATCTCGAATTATATAATTAAACTAAATAAAACAAGTAAATATGGGGGAAGTTTTAGTTCTGTGAGAACATATTTCAGAAAACAAATAACTAAAGTAAATAGCAATTAATTAACTAAGTGGATTTGCAGATGAAAAACTGTTTTGAAAAGTCTTTAGATTTAATCAATATTTAGAAAGCAACGATTACTTGGAATTACGTTTCACCTGGATCATGATTAACAAGAATATGTTTGATTGGTTTAACTGTGATTTCTATGATAACTAGATTTCCCGCTAGAGTTATCTAATCCTACAATTTTAGAGAAAGATCATACGAATGATCGTACATCAAGAGCTATCTTAGACTATCCACTCTAAATTGTGCTTTAATGTCACTATTGTTTACAATTTAATCTGTCGACTACGAATTAACAAAAGTCTCAATTATTCAGAATCGATATAATTGTCATGGTCATTCAATTCATTAAATTACTAATCTCTTAGCCTATCTCAATTAAGTATCAAGCTACAATTATCTAATAAATCATATAATTGTAAATAACTGATAAATTCATAAGAACGCTAGTTATGTTATAGATCTATCAATTACGCTAAGTAGTAGATTTAATAACTTTGAATAAACATGGATCTCGATTAAACGTAAACAATAATAGAAAAACCAATTAGTTCAAACATAAACTTGATTAAAACATAAATCCAGGTTCAACAATCTAAGCAATCGCTTAATGAGTTTAGCTCATGTTGGATTGTAAACAAATAACAATAATAGTCTTAAAACAAAACATTGTATCAAGATAATAATGCGTAAAGTTCAAACCAAACAGTTGCTAGCTTCAGGAATGATTAATGGTGATTAATCAAAGCTTCCACGTGATCAACGGCTTCTAGGACTCTCCTTGCAGCTTTCCAGAATGGATGTAGGTTGAAAATAATGAATAATGTGTCTAAAACCCGAACCCTAGAAGCCTTATTTATAGATTACTAAAAACGCCATTTTAGCCGTCGGCTGGCTGAATTCAGCCGGCGGCTGGAACACACGGGTTAAAAAGTTGCTTCCGCGGCACGTTATGAACAAAATGTGAAAATCTAATTTTAACCGTCGGCTAAAAAGACTCAGCCGCCGGCTGTTTCCAAATTTCCATTTTCTTGCTCGTTTATCTTCGTTTCAAGCCGGTTTCAGCTCCTTTTCGCTCCATGATCCAAATATAACTCTAATCTGCAATTCTTACTAAAAATATACCAAATCATAACAAAAGTTGCAGAAAACGAGCGTAAATACGATAAATGTGGCTACAAAATATAGATTATTTCAGGCACATCAGTTTCAGAACCCGGTTTGAACCCGGTTTTGGTCAATACTGCAAAATGGCGAGGGACGCCCGTCCCAGTGGGAGGACGCCCGTCCCGCCGAGCTGTTGTCAAAATATTTAGCCGTTAACTAGCCGTTGGAGACCCTTTTTGATTGTTTTTTTTCATGTTTTTTACCATTTTGCCATTCCAAATTTACTATAAATATGTGGTAGAGTTTGGGATTAAACACACACTTCTAACTCTCTCAAAACACTCTCAAAAGCTCAAAAACGCAAAAAATAGAACTCGAAATGGCAACTCAAAGCTCTACCGCTTCAACCGGTTGTGGTTCCTCAAGCGAAAGAACGATCGTAGAGGTTCTCGAAACAACCCGAAATAGGAATGTTTGGCAACATTACCGGTTGGTGAAATTGTCCGATGGCGAACTTATGGCGCATTGTAATCATTGCTCCCTTTTTTTGAAACATAATTCTAACACGACGTTGAAGAATCACATCGAGAAGCATTGCAATGTTCTCCATAGAGCACAACCGGAACCGGGTTAAGCATCGATGGGTCAAGACGGGAGTGTTTTTGTTTATTCGGTGGAGAGGATGCGTGAAGAGTGTGCGAGTTTTGTGATTCAATCCGCTTTGCCATTCAATCACTTCGACAACCCGAGGTTCATTAGGGTGGTTCAAAAGTGTCTCCAACCGCGATATACTCATGTAAGTCGTAATACTCTTCGTAAGGATTGTTTAAAAATTTGGAAAAAAGCTAAAACAATGATATTAAATGGTTTTGAAAATCTAAATACAAATGTAAACTTAACAACCGACGTTTGGTCGGCTCCTCATGGTTTGCCCGATTCATACCTTTGCGTTACCGCACATTGGTGTGATCCCGAATGGTGGCAAATGATGAAGAGGGTTATTGCTTTTGACCAATTTTCTTATCCTCACTCGGGTCATAACTTATTTCACATGTTAATGGAAGTTTTAGAAAGATATAATTTGGAAGAAAAAGTGTTTTCAATTGCATTTGATAATGCAAGTAATAATACAAACGCGGCGGGTAAACTAAAGCTAAAATACAAACCACCAATGGACGGTGACTTTTATCATGGTCGATGTATTGCACACATTATTAGTTTGGTTGTGCAAGCCGGACTAGAAGTCACCGTAGTAAAAGACGCCATAAGTGCTTATAGAACCATGTTGCACGATATATTTTCAAACCGCAAAAGTAGATACAAGGCATATATGAAACTTTGTAAGGAAACGAATTCCGTCTTTTTGGCACCTAATTGGGATGTTCCTACAAGATGGAATTCGACCTACAATATGCTTATTTGCGGTTTAAGGCAACAAGCTAGTTTAAGGGAATTTCATAACGACTTAGTGGTAGCGCATCAGGGTATTGTAGACTTTCCTAGTGATAATTGGCAAATTATTCGTAAAATAAGTGAATTGCTAAAAGTTTTTAAAACCGCAACAACTTTGTTATCGGGTGTTTATTATCCCACGAGTCATTTAGTCCTTAAACAACTAACTTTTATGGCTACAAAGTTAGACGATTATGAACATAGAGGGAGTTTGTATAAGTTAATGGTAGCCCCGATGAAAGAAAAAATGAGAAAATATTTTTCGCAAATGTCACCTTTAATTACCGTTTCCGCCGCACTAAACCCGACTTTGAACAAAATTGGGGTGGAATACAATTTAAGAATAATCTATGAAAAATTGAATCTCACCAACGTGGAAACTCAAGCTTTTGCCGATAAAGCCATAATCGATTTTGCTAATCATTTTAAAGGGTTATTTGGTGTTTATTTTGACAAGTTTAGAACATCAAATGTGGGTGAATCAAGTTCTTTTGTGACCGAATCCTATGAAAAGTATACTAGCACGAACCCGGAAATTGACATGTATAACCAATTAAGACGAGAAACCGCAAAACGTGCTAGGGGGGAGGGGGGTGACCAATACCGAATACGGGAGGTATACGGGGACAGATTTTTTAGCCACTATGGGGGTTGAAGAATTCACAAACTTTGAGGTTTTGGCTTGGTGGAGAGCACGGGAAGCTCAATATCCCGTTCTAGCCGCCATGGCCAAAGATTTTCTAACCTCCCAAGCTTCTTCGGTAGCTTCGGAATCCGCTTTTTCTCTTAGTGGCAGGGTATTATCTTTACGAAGAACAAGACTCACACCGACGGCATTGGAGATGTGCATTTGCTTGAAGGATTACTTAGACGCCGCCCAACGTACACAAGACCACCAAAATCTTGAAGGTGAACTAGATTATGAAGGCGAAGTACTCGATATCGAGGTGGAAGAAGGAGTTGCAATATCACTTTCTGATGAAGAAATCGCTTTGGATGAAGCTAACCGAGCATATAGCTCCGAAGAAGAAGTTCCCGTTCAAGATCAATTTATTCAAGTGGACCAAGAATGAGATTGAAGAAATATGAAGATTGGACGAAGACGAAGACGAAGACGAAGACGACTTTCCAATGTTATTACTTATTAGTACTTTTTCCGCTTTGTTTAATAATTGTCGAATTATGAAACTTTGAAAATTTGTTTCTAGTTTTTCCGCTTTGTAATACAAAGTTGTTTTATATGAATACGATGTTTAAAACCAAAGATTTTAGGCTGTTTTAGCCGTGTGACGGGCGTCACAAGCAGGAGGACGGGCGTCCCTGCTATGTGACGGGTGTTCCAAAGGGGAGGACGGGCGTTCCAGTTCGTTGTTTATTTGACATTTGGAGGTGTGACGGGTGTGACGGGCGTTCCTAAAGGGGGACGGGCGTCCCTTTAAACCGGTTTCAAACCGGTTTATAACCCGATACGAACCGGTTTCCATAGGGTCGACTTTTTCTAACCTCAAAACCGATTGAACCCGAACCGATTTGGTATGTTTGACCAGAACCCAGTTCGGGTTTCAAACCCGATTCGGGTTTCGGTCAAACCCGAAATTGACACCACTACCTGCCGTTTAAGAAAGAAAGAAAAAGAAAACGGCTGAGCGAATGCTCAGTGAACAGATATATACAAATGACACGGAATAGGTATGACATGCATAATAATTAAATACAAAACTTATTTAAAAAAAAATACAAAGTTGCAAGACAAAACTTATTTCCAAAGTAAACTTATTTTCAAAAAAAATATAAATATGTATAATTCCATCGTATCCAACGTCAATATATCAAAGTATTACCAATATATATCCAAATATTAGAAAGCCAAATTTCGTAAAATAATGCACAAAGAGTCAAACAAATAGGTAACAAATATCAAATGAAATCCTAGGGTAACACATACCACTAGTCTTTCCAAAAGGTGCAAACGTTTCGTATGACACTACGATAAACGTCCACCATCAAACACACAAAGTTCCTAGGATCGATCCATACGCCTCTTATAACAAATATACTTAGTGCACCTTACCACAATCCGGGTAAACAAAAAGAGACGTCGTAGATATAGAAAAATACACCGCTACGGTCGATGCCACATTATTGGTGTCACAATAACGCGCCCATGGGACCTCCATGGATAGGTTACTCTTAGGCATATCTTACAAAACCGTTTTAACCGACTTATATGTTACAAATTTCAAAATACTTTTACAAATTTTCAAAGTGAATAATAGACTCCAAAATATGTTTAAAAAGTTATTTATAATGTAAGTAAAGTAATTTAATCATAAACATAAAATATTATATAATGTAACATTTTATTTATTTTGAAAATCACGTGTCTACCCAACCGTTCGTTCTAATCTTGTCACGAGTCACCATGACAACATTATCAATCTATTTACGAAATAATAACTTAACGGTTCCTTATCGAGACATGTAAAGCCACATGGAATGAGTGACACTTTATACGAATCACCGTACCAATTACCACAATCACACGTGTTCTTTACCGGGTTGTTTCGGGACTATTTCGGGGCTGTTTTGGGATAATTTTGGGGCTGTTTGGGAACTGATTCGGGGCTGTCTCAGGGCTGATTCGGAGGCTGATTTGGGGCTGTTTCGGTAGGGGTATTAGTGACACGGTTTTTGACACATAAAATACTTTTCGTTTACTCATTTTCAAATCTACACATGATCACAAATTCTCGTTAGTACACCAAATGATCAATATAAAGTAATATGATTTCAAAATAAAACTTAAACAAACATTTATGCAAACATACATGTCATACCAATAATATATCAAAACATTCAACGAGATTTTCAAAGAGACTTATACGAAATTTGTACAAACGGTCAAAAGATACACATACGAGAAGAACGATGAATTCATATCAATAATTACAAGAACATGTATCGAAGGAATTAGGAAATTAATAAGGAAGGTTACGAATAAAAAGAATGTTTAAGATAAACATATGTACAAACATATTACGAATAACATAATACTTATTGAAAGATAATATATACGTACAAATGATCAGAGAAACATATATATCAAGAGAATTATGAAAATAAGCATAAGGAAACCATGAATCAAAATAAGGCACATAAGATATCGAATGAACAATATACGAATAAAATGAATACTAAAAAGAAAGTTAAGAATATTGGAACAATCAAAATAATCAATCGAACGAAGACAACAAATATACATATAAATGTATAGATGTGACAACCGTCAAAACTCAGTTCGAGAACACTAACTTTTAACCTCGATACGCTATACTTGCTACTTGCTATAACTAACTTTATGTGTTACGTGGTTACGTAGACATAACTCTTTAAGCTAAGCTCGATGTAACTCACACAAAACTTTTAACGTAGGCTTACGTTACTTAAACTTCTAAACATGTGTATCTCGGAATCGAAGCCGGAAATCGGAATCAAATCATTAAATGAATCCTAATACCAAGAAAACATATAATGAACTTGCCTAAGTTCATAGAAAAACAATCTTAAACGCCAAACGATCGCAAATGTTTAACAATTACGCAAACGAAAAACGAACAAAATCCAGAAAAGGGATTGACTGCGCCGCACTGGGTTAGGTGCGACGCAGTCCAGGCACCGGGAAAACAAGTTTTTGTTGAATGTTGAGTCACAATTTGCATGTATTATACACATGCCACATACCTATAAACGTGTCAAGAGGTTAAAGTTGCAGAACATGAGTCATCTTAGGCCTTTTGTACAAGTCTAGAACCATTCTAACATCAAACTCTTTTTACAAAAAGAGTAACAATTTCATTCTCTCCATTACTCCTTGCACAAACTCAAACACACATTCATTTTTCCAAGTTAACTCTCTCAAACTCCCACAAGTTCCAACAACTTTACAAGCAAAAACATCTCTAAATACCACATCAAACACCATAAAAACGTTTATAATCAAGAAGGAAGCAAGTAAATTTCACTTGGGTCAAGGAAAAACGGGTTCTAGCATTTTTGGGGCTAAAAACACCAAGGGAACACTTCAATCTCTTCCAAATCACTTCTTACTCGGTATAAATCTCTCAAAACTTCTGTCTTTATAACATATACACTTTGCATGCATCATCTAACAACTAAAAACGACTTTTTATAAAGATTTGAGGCTATTTATGAACAAAAATGGGTTTATATAAAATGGATGATTAGATCCATGAATTTGTGGTTAAAAACACTAAATAAACTATAAAAAATCAAGTATTTATATGAATCTATGAATGCATGTCGAAATCTGATGTGCGAAATCGAGTATATTTTAAAAACAAGAATTACTTACGACTCGACTACACAATCTTAGGCAGTGGACCTAATCAAGTATAGTATAGTTTTAGGTAAATCAGGTTCGTTCGCAGGGACTGATGGTTGAAATGTAATTAATAATTAATAAAACAAAACGTGGGTTTTGTGACCGAATTGTCACGGTGCTTAAACTACTTAAATTGAAAAACTAAATGATTCAGATGAATCGCTGAAAAGATTTTGGTTTGTAAACAATTGATGAAAAATACATTCACTTGGACTTGATCACAGTTACTACGGTTATCACTTAATCACTAACAATGTTGAACTACTTAAAAGGTATTTAACTTGAACTCTCGTTTCCCATTAAAACTTTAATCGTCTCATGTATAGTTACCACTCTCGTGTATAATTTCTACGTTTGACAACTAAGCAATAAGTACCTAAGCCGATTTTATGATTTAATCTTATAAAGCTTCCTCTCGAATAGCTTCTTAATTAACTAAACCGATCTCTCTTAATCTAGTTAACTAACAACCACAATCACGTTTTTATTGTTTAAATCTTTAATACTAGTTCCCCTCGAATACTAATATCTTTAAACTAATTATAGACCCATTAGTTATTTCATAAACTATTTTGTAATGTCACAAGTTCCTCTCGAATACCTACGATGAATTACTAACAGTTTATATAAAAGATTAAACAAGATTCAAAAACTGATTACAATTGGTTTTTCGATTAAACATAACATCCAGTTCAACATATACGTAATCAAATAATAACCTACATAATTGATCACATCATCCAAGTGAACGTTAAGAAATTTAGCTACTCATAATGATAAAAACGCAACACAATTGAATTGAATGAAACATCTTTATATTAAAAGTAGTAACGAAAAGGATTAAAGTACCAATGATCCGAATGCTTAAACAACGAAATTAACGAGTCTAAAAATACCAAAATGCTCCAAAAATTCGTGGTCCAAAGCTAGGGTTTCAATACTCTAAAACTTGCGTATGATAATTATGATGATAATAAAAACCTAAAAAGTGTTTTATAAAACGTAACAAACAAACAGCAGCAGCATACGCCGCGGGACGGGCGTCCCTCGCCTTTTTCCAGATTTGTTGTTTTGCTGCTCGTTTTTGCTTCATCTCTCGTGACCAATTGCTTCTAGTTCTCAAAACATAACGGGAATACAACATTGACCTGTCTTCTTCATTTTCAGCTCCAATTATGTCACTTCCTCTCCAGAACTTCGGCTAATACCTGTATAACATTTTAATACCAAAATTGCCCGAAATTCCCACAATCCGTTATGAATTAAACTTTAAAAAGACAAATATCGCATATAATAATATGATTAAAATATGCGATATCAAATCCCCCCATACTTAACCTTTGTTTGCCCTCAAGCAAATCCAGTTCAATTAAATTTAATTACCAAACCATGATTTAAAAAGCATAACCAAACACCTCACGAATTATTGGGAGTAATTCACACAAATCTCTCGAACTAGTCTAAAGGGTATGTAAAATATTATGTAAATCCGCTCAATTGCTCAGTCATGGTGAGTTTTCTATCATAGGCTTGATAAAGTATCGTTTCTCCACCACTAGAGTCTAGGTACAACTAAACGGGGACTTTTATTCGGGATGTAATGTACAGGTAAAGGCATGTGAATAAATATATAGTGGTTAAATGGGTAAATAAGTAAAAGTATACAAATAAACGTAGTATATATCTAAACTTAGAATGAATCCGAACTCCTAAACGCTAATGAACCAATTGCTCCATATAACTTCAACCTTCTTCCGAATTACATAACTCATAATAAAAATACTTCTACTTTATTTCTTCAAAGACTCAAAATACATAAAACTACATAACTTTACAACTTTCTTTTTTTTTTTTTTTTTTTTTTTTTTTTTTTTTTTTTTTTTACTAACAAATAAATATATGATACAAAGGCTAACGATATTCGATAATTTCAATGCCTTAACACTTCTAACTTCAATCTTCATGTATACAATCAATAGCAATCTCAAAACTAAGTTCGGATTCATCTAAAAATGAAAAGAAAAGGCTAATGTACAAAATATTTAGTGGGTTTAAATGAAACGAGTAAGTTAGGCGCAAAGTGGTTAACTAAAGTATCTAACACTAAAAGTAAGTGTTACAAAAGGGTTACATGGGAATTAGCTAACCAATGTGATTAAGCTATAATTATCTAACAAGAAACGAATAGGCTAAATCAAATGGTTTATTCCTAAATTTCCCCTAACGTTGTACCAAATTACACTAGGTTACCCTAATGCAATGCTCATCTGTGGTCTCGAAACGTATGACTATGTCAAGTTCTAAGGTCATCAACCATCGGCACACTCATACGAAAGAAAAAGTAGCATTTAAAATGAATGCTTTCAAGGCTCAAAATCTCACTTTTCTTTGAGTAGGGTATAAAATGTGCTAGGTTATGCAACAGATTAAATTTGCTCAAGACACGTCATCATTTTTTTTGTTTTTTTTTGTTTTTTTTTTTGTTTTTTTTTTAAATACAATACACTGACTAAACTAAACACAACGGATGTTTTTCCTCAACCCCCTCATACTAGAGTTGCACAATGCCCTCATTGTACAAGACGATTCAAAACAAAGGAAAAACAAGACAAACAAATAAGACAAGGTACGTTAACATTAGCTAGCACAAATAAATAAATAAAAACAAAAAATAAACTAAGAAATAAAAAGAAATAAGAAAAAGAAGTGTTTATCTGTAACGACCACCAACTCTCTCTCGATGCCCAGGCGCCAGCCTTGCCGACATCCCTCCAAATCCGCTAATCGTACATGTGATCGGGGGAAGGGAAAATAGATGGTTCCCCACCCCCTCCGGAATACGTACCAAACTGCAGCGGGTCACTAGGACCACTCTGATGCGGAGGCTGCTGCTGAGACTGAGGGGGATAGTAAAATCCTCCCTGACGATGTGCTGGAATGAAGATATCCGGTGGAGCATAGGCCGGAAGAACCTGACCCATACTCTGACCCTCTCACTGCTCCCACTTATCCATATAGGGCTGATAACGCTCCTGCTGATAAGTCACACGAGCCAGCTGAGACCCCATCATCCTCTGATCCTCATAATAGTACTCCTGGAATCTCTGTTGAGACTCATACATCTGTTGCTGTGATGTCTGCATCGCAGTCAACTGTCGAGCCAGAGCCTCCATAGAATACGGATCACTCGGCTCATCATGTGACCCAGCATCACCAGCAGCATTAGGCCCACTTCCAATCAAGTTTCCATAGCGATCAAGCAATGAAATATTCTTCAGTGCGGCAACATCCAACGTACGAACCCCAGCCACTGAACCAACGGTATTATCCAAAACCTCCCTATCAGCCACCCCTAACTTAAAAGCTAAATGGCATATAAAAGCGCCACCACACACTGCCCCCTCTCCCTTACCATACGCCCTCTCGTATAAATAAAGTGCCAAACATCTGGCAAGGTTGCACGGACGTCGAGCTAGAATACAGTAGAGAAAAAATAGATCTTGCTGGGTACAATTATTCGGGCAATTTGCTTTGGCCGAAATGGACTCAACAATCTCCCGAAACAGTATCCGGTGCATCGGGTTTACCATGGCTGCCTGTTTAATACTCTTATTATAATTCTCGGCACTAATATGATGCACTCGCCAAAATAACCCATCGTTCATCCCAACAGGCCACGTCGCTAAACCCTGAGTAAAATCTACTCCCAAAACCTCCTCCGCTGTATAAATACCCATGGCCACACCAAACTCAGCATAAGATATTGTAAATGTCCGTCCGCCCAGTCGAAATGTCATCACCGTCTTGGTGGTAGAACCCATAGCTGTATTCAAACGAAAACTGCAATAAAATTCTTCCACTAATCCCTGATAAACCCCAGACCTGATTGCAAAAAATCGCTTCCCGTCAGCGGTTAGAAGATCCTCTAACTGACTCTTGTAACCCAACTTCTCAACAATCTCCCAATCTAACGCCCGATGTCCAAATATACGCTTCTGTCGAAGCGCGTCCAAGGAAATTTTTGGCTGATACTTCTCGGGTATATCAATGGAGTTTCGTTCAGTTGCCTCCTGTGGTGGCACATTTCGGCTGCCTCGTGGTTTCTTGCTTACACGTGGTCGACTCATCTACAAAACAAAGTCACATATACAAAAATAATACAAATGTTAATCAACAAACTCTACATTAAAACTTCATTCCCGTTCAATTTGCCCATCATAATACCAAATAAATGATTATAATACCGTCATTTTAATTGCCGAAAATACTAAAATAAAATTTCAAACTAAGTTTAAAAATTTCATGTTTAACATAATCAATTTAAGCAATCAAACTAGACGAAATCATAGGATCCAATTAACCATTAACAATCAAGTTTAAAAAATTTTCAACCCCCCCATACTAGTGCAAACTTAGGGTGAAAATTTTCAAGCAAACAATCCAATTTAATTGTTAAAATCACTTATCTAGCCTTCTATGTACTTCCTAAACTCATAGAACATCAATACACACAAAACCCCCAATTCAATTTCAAAATATAAACCTAGGGTTCATAAGCACAAATCCTTAATTAAATGGTTTCTAAAGCAATAATCATACACTAAATCAATATGGAATCAAAGAATTGAATAATTAAGAACAATAGAAACTAACCTTGAATTTGTATGCGAAAAATTGAAATTTAGAGGAAGAAATTCGTATGTGTGTGTTATTTTCGGTGGTGAATAAGAAAAGGAAGAATGTGGGACTAATTATGTGCAGCAAACAGCAAAAGAAATTCGTGTCTGACACAGGCCCGAGGGACGGGCGTCACAGCCCTGGGACGGGCGTCCCTCGCCCAGTTGTGTCCCGTTTGTAGAACGGGCGTCCCTCGGTTGGAACGGTTGTTCTATTTTTGTGACGGGGGTTCCAGTGGCTATGTTATTTGGTGCGAAATTTGGAACGGGCGTCCCCCATATCTCACCTTTTTTTTTTTTTTTAAACAATGAAAATGAATACTAAAACAGAGAAAAACTTAAAAATGAAAACATAAAACGGAAGACGTACCTTAATCGTGACACGTGTACTTCCAAAATAAAAATAAAATATACAAGTTACCTCGGGTTGCCTCCCGCAAGCGCTTGTTTTTCGAACGAGTCCTTAGCTTGACTCGATATGCCCCAGCTTACGTCTTCATGTTAAGGTCGAGATTTATCTCGCCTTTCTTTCCCATGTGCTTTCCATCATCCACGAATTGCTCACTCGACTCATATCCGTCATGGTCGCCAAAAGTCAACGCTTCCTCCATGACATCGAACATCTTGGTTCGCTTCACCCAAGCGTCATGCCACTCTCGAGCCTCAATAAGCAGTGATAAAACATCTCCAATTTCCCAAACATCGTCACTTTAGCTTTCATTGAATTTATTCTTCTTAAATTCCTCCCATGCTGTATCATCTCCGATATCCTCAAATTCCTGCAAAGATTTTTCCTTTTCTCGACAAGTAAAAGAGAATAAATCAAAAGGGTCGGAAGAAATACCGTGACAATTTTCCCCCAAACTTGAGTTTGACTTCTCGAGCTCTTCCTTAAATGGAATCCTTTCCTCCAACAACGTTGCACCCGGATTATTCATTAAATATTCAATTTCTAATAAGTCTAAATTCGGGTCGGATTTTTCCAATCTCATGCTCGTAGAGTTCTTCTCAAATTTCTCCAGCTCCATTTTCAAGATTGAATCAAAATCCTCGAGCTCCTGATCTTCCTCCTCGTCAAACGCAATTTGTCCTCCACGTATTTCCTGCACATCTAAGTCAAGCATTTCATCAACGACATCAATACGAAAACATGTATCATCACAAGAATAAGAATGCTTTAAAGCTCGATCTACAGTAAAAACAATCCTTTCCTCCTCAACTCCCAAAGAAATTTTCCCTTCCTGAACACGAATGATAGCATCCGCAGTATGTAGAAATGGTCTACCTAAAATCAAAGGTACCTTGCTATCTTCCTCCATTTCTAATATGACAAAATCAACGGGAAACACAAATTTACCTACTTGCACTCGCATATTTTCGACTATACCTAAAGGGTATTGGTATGAACGGTCGGCGAGTCTAATAGCCATACGAGTAGGTTTTAATGCCCCTAAATCCAATTTAACATACAATGAATAAGTCATAAGATTAATACTAGCTCCTAAATCAGCTAATGCCTCACAAGTTATTGCTTTACTCAAAGTACATGAAATTAGAAAACTCCCTGGGTCTCCTAACTTTAGTGGAAGCTGATTTTGAATAAGTGCTGAACACTCTGTATTTAAAAACGTGGCTTTAGCTTCCTCCAACTTCCCTTTTCCAGTTACAAGCTCCTTGATAAATTTGGCGTAATTTGGCATTCCTGAAATCAAGTCAACCAAAGGAACATTAATATGCACAGATTTAATCATATCAACGAATTTACCATACTGTTCTTGCATCTTCTCCTTCCTCAAACGTTGAGGAAAGGGAACTTTCGGCTTGTATGCTTTCACTGGAGGTGACACCGCCGATTTTGGCTGAACAGCTGGCGTAACTTCCGGTTCCTCTTCTTCCTCATTCTCCTTCACTTCAACATTAGATTCCTGCACAACTGGATTAGTGACACCTGCAGAATCATTAACATTACCAAAAACTCTACCAGACCTTGTAAACACCGCATTCACATGCTCGTTTCGATTGTTAGGAGGTTGAGATTTTTGCCCTCCAGTCTGCCAAAATGGTTGCTGCCTTGGGTTCTGTTGTGTGTTACTTGGCAACTGCCCATTAGGTCTAGCAGCATGTTGATCACTTAGTCTCTCCAATCTCTTCTCCAAATCACTAAGTGCTGCTTGTTGATTCCTTTGTCCTTGCTCCGATTTCTCATTAAGGACCTTAAACTGGTTGTATGTTGCTTCATTTTTCGCTGACTGAGTTTGAATGAAGCTTTTCATCATGTCCTTCAAACTGAGATCCTCTTCTTCCTGTTTTTGACCAGATGATCCTGACTGCTGTTGATTCTAGTTGCTGTTCTGATACTGATTCTGGTTATTCCTTGGGTACATGTTTTGAGAATTTCCAGAATTGTTAGCATTAAAATTATTATAACCAGAATTAGAATTACCCGAATTACGGTTATGAAACCCGGTTCTCTGAAATGCTCCTTGGTACTGATTTTGCGCAAACTTCACATCCTCACTTTCTGCTTCTCTTCTAACATCACAGTCTTCAGTGTAGTGCAGTCCCCCACAGTAGTCACAACCATTTGCCATCACATTCATATCCTTCCCAACTCTACTAAACTGATTCTCTATCCTCGAAAAATTATTATCCATTTTACTAGATAAAGCTTTGATCTCAGCCATCATCTATGTGTTCCCACTACTACTCTCAGCACTAGCAACTACCTTCTTTCCTCCTCTTTCTCTACCAAACTGATTCTGTTCTCTAGATAAATCCATTAATAAATGATCATCCAACATCTTGGTCGCATCGTTAATGGATTTGTACTGAAAACTTCCTCCTCCAGCTAGATTTAACTCCCCCTGCGATTTCTTGTCCAATCCAAAGAAGAAAATATCAATAATCTGCCCTTTCTCTAATCCATGCCCATGACAACCCCTGAGCATATCCTTAAGCCTGCTCCAAGCTTCAACAATGGTTTCTCCGTCGCCTTGCCTAAATCCCCGTATATCATTCAATAGGCTTCTTGCCAAAGATGATGGAAAAAATCTGGAAACAAATTCTTCCCTCATTTTCGCCCAAGTATCAATGGATTTTTCCTGTAACTCTTCAAACCAGGTGAGTGCCTCTCCCGTGAGAGACGAAGGTAAAAGGATTAACTTGACATTATCTTCCCTTCCTGCCCCGTATTTGAACATTTCGCACAATTTAACATATTTTGCCACATGCGAATGTGGATCTTTTCTCATCCTTCCGTCAAAATAATTATCTTGGGTCATCTTTAGATGATGACCCTTCACTGAAAAATCATTTCCCATGTATGGGGTACGAATCGCCGAACCCGGTGTTGGCGGTACTACCCTAGCTCTCTGATGCATCGGTACATCATTTGGGTCAGCCATCTCAATTTCTATCTCTACTTCTGAATCTGAACTGATTAAATCCTCCGTTTCTAACTTAAATGGTGATAGCGGTGTAGTTTTTGGTTTCTTGTTGCGCCTTTTCTTTGAAACTCCTGGATTAGACAATGGACTTTTAAGCGGTAACCCAGAAGCCCTTGTGTTCATCCACTACCTGAAATCTCTAAAAAAAAACACAAATAAAAACCGTCAATAGCACCTGATAAACAATTAAAATAACTTTCAAGTAATTAATACCTAAAAGGATCGAATCAAAAATTATTAATTAAAAGTCAAAAACTACAGTCCCCGGCAGCGGCGCCAAAAACTTGATGTGCGAAATCGAGTATATTTTAAAAACAAGAATTACTTACGACTCGACTACACAATCTTAGGCAGTGGACCTAATCAAGTATAGTATAGTTTTAGGTAAATCAGGTTCGTTCGCAGGGACTGATGGTTGAAATGTAATTAATAATTAATAAAACAAAAAGTGGGTTTTGTGACCGAATTGTCACGGTGCTTAAACTACTTAAATTGAAAAACTAAATGATTCAGATGAATCGCTGAAAATATTTTTGTTTGTAAACAATTGATGAAAAATACATTCACTTGGACTTGATCACAATTACTACGGTTTTCACTTAATCACTAACAATGTTGAACTACTTAAAAGGTATTTAACTTGAACTCTCGTTTCCCATTAAAAATTTAATCGTCTCATGTATAGTTACCACTCTCGTGTATAATTTCTACGTTTGACAACTAAGCAATAAGTACCTAAGCCGATTTTATGATTTAATCTTATAAAGCTTCCTCTCGAATAGCTTCTTAATTAACTAAACCAATCTCTCTTAATCTAGTTAACTAACAACCACAATCACGTTTTTATTGTTTAAATCTTTAATACTAGTTCCTCTCGAATACTAATATCTTTAAACTAATTATAGACCGATTAGTTATTTCATAAACTATTTTGTAATGTCACAAGCTCCTCTCGAATACCTATGATGAATTACTAACAGTTTATATAAAAGATTAAACAAGATTCAAAAACTGATTACAATTGGTTTTTCGATTAAACATAACATCCAGTTCAACATATACGTAATCAAATAATAACTTACATAATTGATCACATCATCCAAGTGAACGTTAAGAAATTTAGCTACTCATAATGATAAAAACGCAACACAATTGAATTGAATGAAACATCTTTATATTAAAAGTAGTAACGAAAAGGATTAAAGTACCAATGATCCGAATGCTTAAACAACGAAATTAACGAGTCTAAAAATACCAAAATGCTCCAAAAATTCGTGGTCCAAAGCTAGGGTTTCAATACTCTAAAACTTTCGTATGATAATTATGATGATAATAAAAACCTAAAAACTGTTTTATAAAACGTAACAAACAAACAGCAGCAGCATACGCCGCGGGACGGGCGTCCCAGGTGGGGGACGGGCGTCCCTCGCCTTTTTCCAGATTTGTTGTTTTGATGCTCGTTTTTGCTTCATCTCTCGTGACCAATTGCTTCTAGTTCTCAAAACATAACCGGAATACAACATTGACCCGTTTTCTTCATTTTCAGCTCCAATTATGTCACTTCCTCTCCAGAACTTCGGCTAATACCTGTATAACAATTTAATACCAAAATTGCCCGAAATTCCCACAATCCGTTATGAATTAAACTTTAAAAAGACAAATATCGCATATAATAAGATGATTAAAATATGCGATATCAAAATCTAACTTAAAATAACGAATTTCATCAAAAACGATTTTTGGGTAAATAAACTGTGTCGCGACCGCGCCACGGTGCCTCCACCGCGAGGCAGTCATGGTGAACATATGACCGCGCCACGGTTCCCCCACCGCGAGGCGGTCGTGGTGAACTTGTGACCGCGGCGCAGTGCCTCCACCGCGAGGCGGTCGTGTTGCAGACTTGTTACAAAACCTTATTTAAACCATTATTGAGCGTAAATTTAAACATGTCGTTTTAAGATTATATATAAAACTGAAGTTCATGAACTATAACCTGTAATAGGGTAACTTATTCAACATATAATCCCTATCTTGTTTTTTTATAAGTTAAAGATTATTGTTATGACGATTGTAAGAGGGGAAGTGTTAAAAATTGGATTTAGAAACTATAGCGCGGAAGCGCTGCCCGATTTTAGTAAAACCAAATACAAACACTTTATAACATAAGCATTTCGTTTCCTAACGATGGTATTAACTAATAAATAATGTTACTTACGCCAAAACTTGGTATCAAATAGGATTCCGGTGATTCCGAGCACCTTCGAGCAATTCCGAGCACGCTAGAAATCTTCGCAAACAGTGAGTTACAAACCCCTACTCTTTTAAACGCTTTTAATACTTTTTGGGGTGAAATGCGAGTCTTAGGCTTAGACACTACATTTAAGCTGAAACAAGCTTTGAACGCTTAACGAAACGATTTGATACTTTGAATACTTTACGAAACGATTTGATACTTGAATACTTTTACGAAACGACTTGATAGTTGAATACTATTACGAAACGATTTGATAGTTGAATACTTTTACGAAACGACTTGATAGTTGAACACTATTACGAAACGATTTGATACTTGAAAACTATTACGATACGCTTATTACTTGAATACTATTTCGAAACTATATTTTGCCGGCATTGTTGATGATTTTGCCAACAATGCCGAGGAAACAAACAACTATTTTGCCAGCATCGTTGATGGTTTTGCCAACGATGTTGAGGATACAAACACTAAATTGCCAATGACTTGGCATCGATCGACATGTTGTGGACGTTGTACAACATGGTCGTGAGATGCTACGTAAATCCCATGCACTCCTACATAACTAGTTGCTATTAATCTCTGGGAGAGGACCGATAGGATTTATGGATAGCGCTATTAGGATACTTGCAAGACCCTCACCACAACGACAACAACAGATGGTGCATAATATTCTAGTGGGTAATTAATAGGCTTAGCAACGCAACGATACGATCATTGGGCAATACTTAGGATTGTCACATAGTCGCGCTATGTGGTCAACGCCTACGAACACGAACACGAATACTTATCGTCTTACACATGTAGATGGTTCCACCGTTGAGATAATGACAAAACAAAACATGAATACTAAACTTTACGCATGGTTATGCGACCACTATTTGAACACTATATTTTACGCATGGTTATGCGACTACTATTTGAACACTATACTTTACGCATGGTTATGCGACAACTATTTTAATGCTATACTTTACGCCATTGTTATGTGCGTCGAAACTCAAATGCTTTACTTAACTTTGTAGCTCACTAACTACGTCTCCCGTAGTTAACACTTGACTCGTATTTTCAGGAATGAGTAAGCTTTGGAAACGATACTTATGCTTTGGGCTGATGACTTCAAGAATGGGAAAGGGTTCGGGTGGCTTGGCTATGAACACTTATCTTGTATTTTGGATATGTAAACGATGTTTTAAACACATGTAAACCTTTGAGGTTATGTTTCTTTTAATACAACTTGGTGTGGAATTATAATCTTGTGTATCGAATGCTATTGCTCTTCACATTCCGTGTTTCCGCTTTAGCGGGGTGTGACAAACTTGGTATCAGAGCGCAAGGTTATAGTGAATACCGATTTTTCAAAAATCAAACTATAACCAGTTTCTAAACGAAAGATTTTATTTAACCAAAACGTGAAGGCATCGTTTAACTTGAATTATTCGTAGCCTGATCACCTATGAATAATTTGGACTAAATCATGCCAGAACGGGATTGGTAAGCACTAAACGAACCTCCCCGAAAATTCTTGAAGTCAGACCCACACAGACCTAGATGCTATACTTAAGATACTCTATGTGCTCAGCTTATTACTAACACTAACATGAGTCGTATCTTCGATTTAACTTGTTTCGGTCTAGGCTACGCCGAGAGGGAAAGAGTTAGCTACGTTCGACAACGAAACGCTTTATGCTTTAGACTAGTACTAAGATAACATTAAGACTTAATGGGAATTTGATCCCATTCACCTTTCTATGATGCGACGAAAGGACGAATACAATCGTGTCAGATAACGAGGTAGATACCCGACGCATACTCTTGAAAACTCACATTTCCCTACGAACCTGATATATACGATAGTGATACGTTATCAAGGTATAGGAGCGTTGAATTAACATTATCGAAAGCCATTCATACAATCGTAAACTATTGCATTAACGTATAACGAATCGGATCGGGACTGGTTTATACTGTCCCATGCCGACTATTTCTCCCGTTCTTTAGGCGGAGACAACACATTCTCGACTATCGACACCGTATACGCCTTATCCCACTAATCCTTACGCGATACCCTTTTATGGCAACTGGGAAGTATTCCCACATAAGACACATGAGTGCAGTTACAACTCGACATACTAAGTGATGCACCCAAGATATCTGATAACTAAGAATTGACACTGGAAGACATGATGGGTTAACGCGACAAGTTTACGGATCTCCAGAAATGATCCAGAAGCCGATGTATCATGCCACTCGTATTCGAAAACCATCACTCGACATACTTCATACCAAATAAACGATACATAGAGCAGTCCGGACGACTCGATGCTAGCGGTGGAATTGCTACACGAAAGAGTTTTGAGAATCACTGTTATCGCTCGCTCGCCTTAGTACACCTAATATAGTAATCTTCGATCGACACGAATTCTTAATCTAAATCGCATGATATGCCCCTAGCATAAACATGTATGCCGCATGCCTTACTTTCCTTTAGTGACATCATAATCATGTGAAGTAATGTACAATAAGTGATGGTACTCGATTAAAGGACTGGCATCTACGAAATCGCAAGGATATCGCAAACTTATCTAGGGAATCATTGGTCATTGTGGATTCCTAGACTTGAATACGAATCTAAGGTAACTTCAAACCAAGGTAGGTTTTGGAAGTATATCCTAAAACGAAAGATCATCACGAAGATACGATCACATTCTTATGATTACGATGAACCACAAAATAGTTATTGTCAAACATGTTGAAGTCATGTCTCTACAAGGAAATTATCTAAACATCTCCTCTACAATAAGACCTTATTCACACAAGGCGACATGGAAAGGACAAGGTTAAACCTTATACCCGAAAAACACTTACGACCGAGGTTATGGCTCGTTGCTATTTCACCTAGAAGGTGCCCAAGGAAACCGATTAGTAGTAAGGGAGTACCGGAGGTATTTCCTGGTAACTTGCCCGAACCATTACTAGTTCATTAAGTAAACTTAAAACATTAACTCAATACTCAGCACAACCCTTGCGGCCCGAGCATCATACAATTTAGAGCCTTCGTGATAAGAACTGAGGAAGCGAGATACGACCCCTGAGTAGTTGCAGCTTGACGCAGTAATAGAAACGGATTGGTTGACCATTCAAGATGCGAAAATCTTTTGCTTAGATAAGACGATTAGGATGCCGTTAGAAGATGGGGAGTAATTAATAGTACAAGGAGATAGGCCGGGGCAAACTTCGAAACTTATACCGGTGATGAAATCGCGCAAATACTTGAATAAGGGCTACTTTACATTGTTAGTAAACGTAAAAGACAACCAAACACAAGCAGCAGACCTTAAGGACATGCCGATAGTTAGAGACTATCCGGAGGCATTTCCCGAAGAACTACTAGAACTACCACCACCGAGGCAAGTAGAGTTTAGAAACGAAGAAATTATTGGAGCAGCACCAGTGGCAAAGACGCCGTATTAACTAGCTCCGACTGAATTGCAGGAGTTATCCAACCAAGTTCAGGAACTATTGGATAAAGGATTTATCCGACCAAGCATATCACCATGGGGAGCGCCGACCCTATTCGTTGAGAAGAAATATGGATCGCTCCGCATGTGTACCGATTACCGAAAATTGAATAAACTAACCGTCAAGAACCAAAATCCTCTTCCACGTATCGATGACCTTTTCGATAAACTACAAGGCGCGACATACTTTTCAAAGATCGACTTAAGGTCTGGATATCAACAAGTCCTTGTATTCGTCGACGACATCTTATCTACTCACGTACCAAAGAAGATCACGCGGAGCACTTAAAACTGTTATTGGAATTACTCAAAAGAACGAGAAGTTCAACTGGGGAGATGCACTAGAACAAGCCTTCAATATCCTAAAAACAAAATTGTGCAATGCTCCGATTCTAACTCTTCCTGAGGAAAACGAAGACGTTGTAGCATATTGTGACGCATCTAACCTAGGAGTAGGTTGTGTATTGATGCAACGAAATAGGGTCATAGCATACGCATCGCGACAACTCAAGAAACACGAATTCAATTACGCTACTCACGACCTATAATTAGGAGCGGTAGTTTTTGCCCTTAAAAATCTGGAGACATTATCTCCATGGAACGAAATGCACGGTATTCACGGACCATAGGAGTCTGCAACACATACTAGATCAGAAGCTACTCAATATGAGGCAAAGGAGAGGGTTGGAACTCCTTAGCGACTACGACTGTAATATTAAGTATCACCCTGGCAAAGCAAAACCGACTTGAGAACGAGTATAGAAAGTGCCCAGCATGAGGCTTTGAAGGCAGATAACATAAAGGTCGAGACCTTGCACAAACACGATAAGGACTTTGTAAGGAAGGACGACGATATCTATTATTTTAAGGATCAACTCCGAATTCCCACAACTAACGAATTAAGAAAGACCATTATGGACGAAGCGCACCGAACACGATATTCCATTCATCCAGGGTCGAGCAAGATGTACAAAGATCTCAAGGAACATTACTGGTGGCCCGGTATGAAAGGAGACGTTGCTTTCTACGTAGAGAAATGCCTCACTTGTGCAAAAGTGAAGGCTGAATACCCAAAAGCCATCCGGATTACTTCAGCAACCTGAAATTCACGAGTGGAAATGGGAACAAATCACAATGGACTTTGTCACAAAGTCACCTCGAACATCAAAGGGTAACGACATGACCTAGGTTGTAGTAGATCGACTAACGAAGTCAACATACTTTATTCCCATCAAGGAAAGTTTTAACGTGGAAAAACTTGTCCAAATATACATCAACGAGGTAGTGACTCGTCACGGAATACCCACGTCAATTATCTCTGACAGAGATACTCGCTTCACTTCCAGATTCTGGAAGGCATTCCAAGAGTCATTTGGCACTCGATTGGATTTAAGCACGACTTACCATCCACAGACCAATAGTCAATATGAGCGTACGATACAAACACTAGAGAATATGCTGAGAGCATGTGTTATTGACTTCGGAGGAAGTTGGGATAACCACTTACCACTAGTAGGATTCTCTTATAACTAATTAGCATGGATGTAGTACAAGGAACAATCGATAGATCACATCGATAAAGGAACGACTAAGACTACTAGAATTCGTCAAACGATTTACGCTGATGTGCAGAGCAAAGACTTAGAAATTCAAAACGACGACAAAGTACTTCTAAAGGTGTCACCTTGGAAAGGTGCAATACGCCGCGGAAAACATGGAAAAATTAGTCCAAGATATGTAGGACCATTTGAGATACTCGAAAGAGTAGGTCCAGTTGCGTATCGTTTGGAGCTACCTCTAGAACTCGGTAACATACATAACACTTTTCATGTGTCGAGACTGAAAAAGTGCTTATCGGACGAAACACTAATCACACCTTTAGAAGAAGCACAACTAGACGGAAAGCTCCAATTTGTCGAGGAACCGATTGAAATCATAGATCGCGAAACTAAGAAACTAAGACATAGTAAAATCCCTATAGTGAGGGTGCGATAGAACGCAAAACGAGGCCCCGAATATACCTGGGAACTATAGGATCGAATGATGCTTGAGTATCCTCATCTCTTCACTTCTCCCACAACGAATACTACAAGTTGAAATTTCGGGACGAAATTCTTTCAACGTGGGGAGAATGTGACAACCGTCAAAACTCAGTTCGAGAACACTAACTTTTAACCTCGATACGCTATACTTGCTACTTGCTATAACTAAATTTATGTGTTACGTGGTTACGTAGACATAACTCTTTAAGCTAAGCTCGATGTAACTCACACAAAAACTTTTAACGTAGGCTTACGTTACTTAAACTTCTAAACATGTGTGTGTCGGAATCGAAGCCGGAAATCGGAATCAAATCATTAAATGAATCCTAATACCAAGAAAACATATAATGAACTTGCCTAAGTTCATAGCAAAACAATCTTAAACGCCAAACGATCGCAAATGTTTAACAATTACGCAAACGAAAAACGAACAAAATCCAGAAAAGGGATTGACTGCGCCGCACTGGGCTGGGTGCGACGCAGTCCAGGCACCGGGACAACAAGTTTTTGTTGAATGTTGAGTCACAATTTGCATGTATTATACACATGCCACATACCTATAAACGTGTCAAGAGGTTAAAGTTGCAGAACATGAGTCATCTTAGGCCTTTTGTACAAGTCTAGAACCATTCTAACATCAAACTCTTTTTACAAAAAGAGTAACAATTTCATTCTCTCCATTACTCCTTGCACAAACTCAAACACACATTCATTTTTCCAAGTTAACTCTCTCAAACTCCCACAAGTTCCAGCAACTTTACAAGCAAAAACATCTCTAAATACCACATCAAACACCATAAAAACGTTTATAATCAAGAAGGAAGCAAGTAAATTTCACTTGGGTCAAGGAAAAACGGGTTCTAGCATTTTTGGGGCTAAAAACACCAAGGGAACACTTCAATCTCTTCCAAATCACTTCTTACTCGGTATAAATCTCTCAAAACTTCTGTCTTTATAACATATACACTTTGCATGCATCATCTAACAACTAAAAACGAGTTTTTATAAAGATTTGAGGCTATTTATGAACAAAAACGGGTTTATATAAAGAGGATGATTAGATCCATGAATTTGTGGTTAAAAACTCTAAAGAAACTATAAAACATCAAGTATTTATATGAATCTATGAATGCATGTCGAAATCTAACTTAAAAATAACGAATTTCATCAAAAACGATTTTTGGGTAAATGAACTGTGTCGCGACCGCGCCACGGTGCCTCCACCGCGAGGCAGTCATGGTGAACATATGACCGCGCCACGGTTCCCCCACCGCGAGGCGGTCGTGGTGAACTTGTGACCGCGGCGCAGTGCCTCCACCGCGAGGAGGTCGTGTTGCAGACTTGTTACAAAACCTTATTTAAACCATTATTGAGCGTAACTTTAAACATGTCGTTTTAAGATTATATATAAAACTGAAGTTCATGAACTATAACCTGTAATAGGGTAACTTATTCAACATATAATCCCTATCTTGTTTTTTTATAAGCTAAAGATTATTGTTATGACGATTGTAAGAGGGGAAGTGTTAAAAATATGATTTAGAAACTATAGCGCGGAAGCGCTGCCCGATTTTAGTAAAACCAAATACAAACACTTTATAACATAAGCATTTCGTTTCCTAACGATGGTATTAACTAATAAATAATGTTACTTACGCCAAAACTTGGTATAAAATAGGATTTCGGTGATTCCGAGCACCTTCGAGCAATTCCGAGCACGCTAGAAATCTTCGCAAACAGTGAGTTACAAACCCCTACTCTTTTAAACGCTTTTAATACTTTTTGGGGTGAAATGCGAGTCTTAGGCTTAGACACTACATTTAAGCTGAAACAAGCTTTGAACGCTTAACGAAACGATTTGATACTTTGAATACTTTACGAAACGATTTGATACTTGAATACTTTTACGAAACGACTTGATAGTTGAATACTATTACGAAACGATTTGATAGTTGAATACTTTTACGAAACGACTTGATAGTTGAACACTATTACGAAACGATTTGATACTTGAAAACTATTAGGATACGCTTATTACTTGAATACTATTTCGAAACTATATTTTGCCGGCATTGTTGATGATTTTGCCAACAATGCCGAGGAAACAAACAACTATTTTGCCAGCATCGTTGATGGTTTTGCCAACGATGTTGAGGATACAAACACTAAATTGCCAATGACTTGGCATCGATCGACATGTTGCGGACGTTGTACAACATGGTCGTGAGATGCTACGAAAATCCCATGCACTCCTACATAACTAGTTGCTATTAATCTCTGGGAGAGGACCGATAGGATTTATGGATAGCGCTATTAGGGTACTTGCAAGACCCTCACCACAACGACAACAACAGATGGTGCATAATATTCTAGTGGGTAATTAATAGGCTTAGCAACGCAACGATACGATCATTGGGCAATACTTAGGATTATCACATAGTCGCGCTATGTGGTCAACGCCTACGAACACGAACACGAATACTTATCGTCTTACACATGTGGATGGTTCCACCGCTGAGGTAATGACAAAACAAAACATGAATACTAAACTTTACGCATGGTTATGCGACCACTATTTGAACACTATATTTTACGCATGGTTATGCGACTACTATTTGAACACTATACTTTACGCATGGTTATGCGACAACTATTTTAATGCTATACTTTACGCCATTGTTATGTGCGTCGAAACTCAAATGCTTTACTTAACTTTGTAGCTCACTAACTACGTCTCCCGTAGTTAACACTTGACTCGTATTTTCAGGAATGAGTAAGCTTTGGAAACGATACTTATGCTTTGGGTTGATGACTTCAAGAATGGGAAAGGGTTCGGGTGGCTTGGCTATGAACACTTATCTTGTATTTTGGATATGTAAACGATGTTTTAAACACTTGTAAACCTTTGAGGTTATGTTTCTTTTAATACCACTTGGTGTGGAATTATAAACTTGTGTATCGAATGCTATTGCTCTTCACATTCCGTGTTTCCGCTTTAGCGGGGTGTGACAATAGAGCATACGTAAAAATATTCACAATAATAATCAATCGAAATATGACACCAAATATACATATAATGTATAGAATATCCGTACAATCAAAATAATCAATATAACAAATAATCAATCGAACAAGACACCAAATATACATATAATGTATAGAATATCCGTACCAAAAATAATACGAACAAGAGAAACATAATTAAAAGAGACTAGGAATATCCGTACCTCAATTTCCAACGAAAAGCATTCGATTCGAATAAAGTTTACCGAATAAACGATCACCGAAAGATATCTAACAAATGGAACGTATTAGGACATAATAAAATAGGAAATTTGTAATATCCACTCGCAACTTATTCATAAAATTATTCTTTTAAAACTTTCAAAAAGTATTATCGTTTTATATCAAATATTTTATAAGGAAAATATTACATTAAATAATTATACAATAATGATATACCATCTCTTTATGATGAAACCAATTTAGTGATCTTAGTAACTTAAACGAAATTTCATAACTTAGTATCAAAAATATAACTTTGTTAGAAATCACATTTTCTATATTGTTATAGACTATTACCACTTATTTCCTTGTAGGAGAAAAAAAATATCTTTTTAACATATTATATTTCTAGTTGACAACATCTTATAAATTGACTAAATGAATAATAAAATTTAATAACGGTAAACATACTTGATTTAGTGAACGATGATAAACTGTAGTAGTGAATATTTGTTTCACTCCTTAAACACCCAAAGTTATATTCTTCCTTTACTCCATTTCTTCTCATCCCCACAACAAAATAGACAAAGAGTGGAATTTTGGCAAATGAAGTAATCGTTGAACATGATGGGCAAGTGAAGGAGTGAAAACGTTTAATACTTTATTTTGTGACTAAAATATAACTTACTTTTGTATTAAAATTTAGGAATAAGAAGATTTGATAGGTTTTAATTCTATTTATGATGTATGCCTTATTAATTTCTTTTAGTTCACATTTAATTCAATAAAAATACATTCAGACTAAAAAGCCTTCTGTTGGGGTAGGGTATTTATTACCCACCATACCGAAGGTCCTAGCACTTAAGGGGCAACGGAACCGTTCCTTACTCGCGAGTGACGAAGCCCTTCACCCACAATACCGAAGGTCCTAGCACCAAAGGAGCAACGGCCTGAAGACCTTAGACCGTGGCAGTGAGTGGAGACATCTAAAGAAGTATGGCATTAATGAGAGACAAGACAGAGTGGGTGATACCATTTAATGCAAGAGCGCGTGTGGGACAAAGCGCCGTCACGCGTCTTGCAATAAATGCCCCCCCCCCCCCTCACTGTGACAGTGTACTTTAAAGCATGGAGTGGAGTGGGTCACATCGCTGCAGGATGGGACTACCCGACAAAACGACTCCCGGACCGGTCCTTCGGCCTATTATCCTCTGGACAAGGACTGAGCATTTACTATATATAAGAAGCATTCTTTTTGTAATAGACACACTCAGATATTAATTAATTCATGATCCACACTCTCTTGAGCATTCAATTCATCATACATATCATTCGATACATTAACTCCCCAATCATTGTAATACATCGCAATAAATACGTTAGATTCACTGTTAGTACGCATTATCAGTATCACCTTCGTCACCCATCTGACGAAGGTCTCCGGCTTCGAAATTTTACTTTAACATTGGCGCCATCCGTGGGACCCGTTGTTAATCAGCGATAGATCTAGGAAAAATATGGAAAAAATACTCGTAAACCAGCAAGAAGAAGGAGTAGTCCAGTCCATTACCCAAGAGTCTGCTGAGGACGCGGGACCATCCCCGATATTTACCCCAGGAGTAAACGAGCAACCAAGTCCGATCACACCGGAATTTGTAAGCAAAAAAGCAAAAACTTCAATAGCCTAAGGGCTATGATGAATAAACATGCCAGGAAGGAGCGCAGGAGAGGAAATCCTCTCGAACTCTCGTATGGAGATGCAGAAGAAATAGAGCACTCGGAATGATCACTTTAACCAAAGCAGGACGCTGCGGTCCGGAAGAGTGTCGGAAGAAGAGCCGAGGGTGGCACGGCAAGACAATGGGCCAGCAGGGACGTTTGTTAACCTTCTTAACGCCCAACTTCCAAATAGAAGCAGTCGACCAGAGGGAGGAGTTTTTAACTTCGGCATGTCACGCCCCCAAACTCCATTTCTCCAATACCAGCCTGTTCAAACTCCACAATTTGAACAGTCGTTGTATAGACCTCAGCCAAATATGGGAGCTCCCCCTTATTTATGGCAACCACCCCCCGTCATCCAGCAAACGGTCCCTGAGACCGATGACCTGGCCAAGCCGTACCAAAGATCGAGAAGTACCATATTCACAAAGCGTATAGCAAACTTTAAGTTTCCTCCGAGGATCAAGATGCCCACCAACGTCAAGATATATGATGGTTCGCAAGATCCGGACGACCATCTGAGTATCTTTTCCGGGGCTGCGGAGGTGGAACAGTGGTCTATGCCCGTGTGGTGCCATATGTTCGTCCAAACTTTGGTAGGATCAGCGCGGCTCTGGTATGATAGCTTACCCACGGAAAGCGTGGACAACTTTGAGGACTTACAACATAAATTTAAAAAAAAAAATTATGCAGCAACGGAGGTGTGAAAGGAAATCAGTTGAAATGCATAACATCAAGCAGAAGGAACAAGAGAGCCTTAGGGCCTTTATAGAGCGTTTTAACAAGGAAAGTTTGGAAATCAAGGGAGCTACGGAAGACATGCGGGTTTCCGGATTTATGCATGCCATAAAGAATACTCAGCTCATCGAAGCCCTGAATAACAAAGTCCCGGATACCGTGGAAGAGATGATGACAAGGGTAAGAGATTTTATCAGGGGAAAAGAAGTAGCTAACCTTAGCCGAGAAACGAGTTCTAGCAAGACGTACAGGAAGGACAGAAACTGGAAATCTGGGAATAACCCCAGACCGGAGGGTCCGGGACCACAGAGAAATGAGGGGAAACAACCGGAGCAACGTAGTCGGGGTCCATACTCGAATCCCCACACAGTCGTTACCTCCGGTACTGATTATCGACGAAAGGAAGTTTTCACAGCACTTACGAAGACCCCCTGCGAGATCTTGTCAACGGAGCTTGTGGGAAAGAATTTCCCAGCTCCCCATCCGATGTTGGAGAATAAGGAGAGGAAATTATCAGATAAATTCTGTGAATTCCACTTGGATCACGGACACAATACCAATGATTGCTACCACCTAAAAAGAAGGATCGAGGAGGCAGTCAAGTCAGGAGAGCTGGCACATCTGATCAAAGATATTAAGAAGGGAGTACCTCAAGGGAATAGGAATAACCGGAGGGGGAAAGATGATCGGGCTCCCGGAACCAAGACACAGACCATCAACATGATAAACAAGGATGTGTTACCTTTAAAGAGGAAGGAGCCAGATCCTGCATGGATGAATCAAGAGATAGCATTCCCTCCCCGGAGTGAATGTTGTCCCACCATAGACCCCATCATAGTAGAAGGGCGGATGGGAAATGCCATCATTCCCAGGGTGTACATAGACACGGGAAGTTCTACAGAGGTCATTTATGAATATTTCTTCAGACAACTTAGAAAGTCGGTCCAAGCGCGGATAAGAAGGCCAGAATCAGCGCTCCAAGGATTCAACAACGAGATGATGTGGCCCCTCGGAGAAATAACTCTCCCTCTGACGTTGGGAGAATATCCACGCATGAGGACTGAATGGATGAATTTTGCGGTAATCCAGGCACCGGCCCCTTTCGACGTTATCCTAGGGAGACCAGGATTGTACCAGTTGGGAGCAGTACCGTCCACTTTTCATGGGTTGATGAAGTTCCCCACCCCCCACGGTATAGCGACGATTCGTACCAAGAGGCGAAGAGAGAGGTGGTGTGCCTCTACGGAAAGGTCTGATAACTTGCCGGTGGAAAGCCTCGACCCGGAGGAAAAACTAGTCATTAATCCCAAGTACCCGGAACAAACCATCGCCGTAGGATCACATTTGTCCAGATCCTGTAAAGAGAAGTTGTTCACGTTACTCAGTAGTAACATGGATGTATTCGCGTGGACACCATCGGATATGCCTAGGAGTATAGTCGAGCATCGGCTGAAAACATACCCTAGTGTAGAGCCGATTAGGCAAAAGAAAAGGGGAATGGCGCCGGAGCGTAGCCAGGCCATTAAGGATGAAGTTAGTAAGTTATTGGACGCTGGAATTCTCCGGGAGGCAAGGTATCAAACCTGGGTAGCTAACCCAGTTCTTGTGGAAAAAAGCGATCATTCTTGGAGAATGTGTGTGGACTTCAAGAATATAAAAAAAGCCTGCCCGAAGGACAACTACCCATTACCGGAAATAGATTGGAAGATCGACTCCCTGATGGGTTACAAGTACAAGTGCTTCCTGGATGCTTACAAGGGGTATCATCAAATCCAAATGGCGCCAGAAGACGAAGACAAAACGGCATTTTACAAAGATTTTGGCATATTTTGCTATAAAAAAATGCCCTTCGGACTACAGAATGCTGGAGCCACTTACCAAAGGATGATCGATAGGACTTTTGAAGCACAAATCGGACGAAACCTGGAAGCTTATGTGGATGATCTTGTCATTAAAAGCCATAAGGAGGAAGACATGATCTATGATATTGACGAAACCTTCCGGAAATTAAGAAGCATCAACATGAAGTTAAATCCCAAGAAGTGTACTTTCGGCGTGGTGGAAGGAAAGTTCCTCGGCCACGTTATAACTGAAAGAGGTATCAAGGCATTCCCTGACAAGGTTAAAGCAATTACTGAGATGAAGTCCCCTGGGACGTTGGGCGAGGTCCAAAGTCTAAATGGGAGGTTAGCAGGCTTGAGCCGGTATCTTTCAAGGTCCGCCAAACGCTCCCTACCTTTCTTCAAAGCGCTAAAAAAGAGTATCAATGCGACCGACTTCGTGTGGACAGCCGAAGCCGAAGATGCTTTCCAGGAATTGAAACGGTACTTAACACAGCTATCGGCCTTGGTGGCCCCGACCGAGGGAAAGGAACTGTTTGTGTACCTAGCGGCCTCCCTTAACACCGTAAGCGCAGTATTGATATCGGAAGAAGGTGGGAAGCAAACGCATGTCTACTTTGTAAGCAAGGCTCTACGAGCAGCAGAATTAAACTACCCCCCGATGGAGAAGCTGGCATTGGCTCTCGTACACACGGCAAGACGGTTGCCTCGGTACTTCCAGGCTTACCCAATTGTAGTCATGACGGAACTACCCATCAAGGACATACTAGCGACCCCGGAAAGGTCGGGAAGATTGGCAAAGTGGGCCATAGAATTGGGGGCTCATTCGATAGAGTATAGACCTAGGCAGGCCATGAAAGGCCAAGTCCTCGCAGACTTCATAGCCGAAGTACCAATGCCCCCACCCCCGCCTATAAACCAGCAGGGGGAAAAAAAGACAACGTTGCCCACCTCATCATTGGAGGGTGAAGTATGGTTCCTCTATACCGATGGGGCCTCTAGTAATTCGGGATCCGGAGCTGGCATGGTTCTTATCAGTCCTACGGGGGAGGAATTCACATATGCGGTAAAATTATCCTTCGAAAGCACAAACAATGAAAGCTTTACTGGCTGGCCTACGAATTTCCGTTAAAATGAAGATACGAGATCTTGAAGTGAGAGTAGACTCAGCTCTAGTAGCCAACCAGGTGAGGGGAGACTTCGTAGCCAAGGATGAAAACATGGCAAAATATAAAGGGCTGGTGATCGCCCTCATAGGGAGCTTCAGATACTTCAACATCCGGCAAATTCTAAGAGGAGAGAACGCCAAGGCCGATGCGGCCAGCAAGGTGGCATCCCTAGCGCACCCGGAGGGCAAAAATAATATTTTGGTAGAGGTTTTGGGTCGCAGAAGTACAGAGGTAGAAGTGGTAGGTGCAGTGATAGAAGACACCAACCCTAACTGGATGACTCCTATCGTCAACTAACTCAGAACAGGGGAAGAACCCCGCGATAAGAAAGAAGCAAGGAAGTTGAGAATGAAACCCCCCATGTATACGCTGGTAGAAGGGACGCTATACAAAAAAGCTTTCCTCATGCCCTTACTTAGATGCGTAGGCTTACGTGATCAGGGAAGTCCACGAAGGGGCCTGCGGCATGCACTCAGGACCGCGAGCCGTGGTAACAAAGATAATCAATCTGGGGTATTACTGGGCCTCCATGCATCGAGATGCTACCGAAGAAATCCAAAAGTGCCAAAGCTGCTAAAGGTATGCTCCGGTACCCAAGCAACCTAAAAATGATATGATTTCAGTCACATCTGCATGGCCGTTTCATCAGTGGGGTATAGATATCGTCGGACCCTTCCCAGTCTCCAGCGGAGGGGTCAAGTTCTTGTTAGTAGCCATTGATTATTTCACCAAGTGGGTAGAAGCGAAACCCCTAGCCTCCATCTCCGGCTCCCAGGTAAAGAAGTTTTTTTGGGAAAATATAGTGTGTCGTTTTGGCCTGCCAGGGATCATCATCTCCGATAATGGGAAGCAATTTGCTGATAACCCATTTAAATCGTGGTGCCAAGAAATGAGGATCCAACAGAATTTCACCTCCGTAGCTCACCCCCAGGAAAATGGCCAGGTGGAACGAGCAAATAGAAGCTTGGTGGAAGGGATAAAGATGAGGTTGGACAAAGAAGAAGGCAAGTGGTTGGACCAAGTGTCACACGTATTATGGGCGCATCGGACCATGGTAAAAACCAGCAACGACGAGACTCCCTTTAGTTTGGCATATGGAACGGAAGCCGTTATACCTGCAGAGATAGGGATGCCAACGGCGAGAACTAGCTCATGAGCGATTGAAGGAAATGACGAGGAACTACGCCTCAACCTGGACATAGCTGAAGACGGAAGAGAAATCGCCGCTATACGGGAGGAGAAATATAAAAGACAGATAGAAGGATATTACAACAAGAGAGTGAATCCAAAGACCTTCAAGAAGGGAGAACTGGTTTTGAGAAAGAACGAAGCGAGCAGGCAGAAGGACGTAGGGAAGCTAGGCCCGACTTGGGAGGGCCCTTATAGGATCAGAGAGGTCCTAGGAAACGGATCCTATGAGTTGGAAGAAGTGGGAGGAAAATCCATTCCGCGCACATGGCACGGAAACCTACTACGAAAATGTTACGTCTAGTATTGACAGAAGAAATACTTCTGTACGATGTAACAGATATAATTTTTATCGTTATATGAAAAATATGCATATCTATCCCTCGAATAGGGATAGTAAATGCACTCTTCTGGGGGGGACGCTTCCCAGCTTAACAAACACATATGTATACATGCACACGCATATGATAGATAAAAGGAAAGAAAGGAAAAAGCATTAAACAGAAACATGAGGAAAAATGCGTACCTTGACGCTATAATACTAAAAATTTGGTACATAAAGTCACGAAAACAAATAAGATTACACATAACAACAAGACGTAAAAAGAAATCATTCGGCCACCGGAGCGGAGGGTTTTATCTTCACTAGTTCTTCCACTGGGAGCCCCGAGCTCTGGCTGAGTGTCTCCATATACGGAAAGGACAGGTGGCGCATACGTTCGAGAGCTTCGTCTAACTTGCTTTCAGAATCAGGATCGAAATTTGGGGTGGCCAGAAGAGGGAGATTCCGCTGCGCCTGACGGAAGCCATTACGCACTCCAAGCGTATTCCCAGTGGCGGTAAACAGAGTGGCAATTTCTCCGTAAGGAGCGCTGAACTCATGGCTTTGATGAAGTTTCTCCACAAAAAACTTGATGCCATCTTTAACCAGCCATGTGGCCTTCTCCCTCAAGGCGGCGTTCTCAACCAGGAGCCTTTGATTCACACCCGCAAGTTCTATTGACCCATCGGCCGCACCACCAGCTTCAACCTTTTCACCTTCCATCGCTGCTTCCACTGCAGCCTTCTCATCACCAACTTCCAAAAGCTTCACCTTTTCCACCAAGCTTTCCCAATCAGAAACAGAAACCAACTTCATCCCTGGATCTATAGCCGCAGGGGATTGTGCTTTCACAAGTTCACTATTCGTGTCCTGCAGATCACGAATACAGTCTTCCAGGTCCCTGATCCTGCGTTGGGATTTAGCATGTTCCTTCAAATGATGTACCACACTTCGGAATTGGACCTTGGTACGTCTCCGGAGCTTCACATTCTCCTTCTCCAAACTTTTAACCTTAGCTTTCACGGTCAACATACGACCTTTCTTCTGGGTAAGAGACTTCTCAAATTTCACAACACTACCGTGAGAGGCGGTAAAGCGGCCACGGATTTCAGTACCGGCTACTGCCAACTGGGCCAGTAGCACGTTAAAATTGTCAACCAGGATTTCCTCAGAAAATCTCCTCCAACGCAGAGCTTCAGCAGGAGTGGCAAAATAATTCAACATGTCTTGACAAACGTGGGGATTACTCATCTCACTGTCACAACTAACTTCCCAACCCGGCACATATCGAGACGAAGAGGGACCTTCCCTGTCACCCGGCGAGCGAGGTGTAAAGGAACCTCCAGCTTCGGCAGTGAAGGGTTTCGCAGGTGTACTATCCCCTTCGTCAATGTTCTTACCTCGGTCATTAGAAGGAATAGGCTTCCCAATGTCTGACTCACCGGAGGAAGAAAGAGATAGAGGATGGGAACTAGTGGCCCGCAGAGCAGGAGGGATATTCATCTTGAGACCGGCGCTGTGGAAAGAGGGATCTGCCATACACAAAGGAGACATTAAAATCTACATAAGAAGGAAGCATAAAAAGAAGAACACAAGGTAATAGCCTACCACTAGCGAGAGAAAGTCTTCTTCGTTTAACTCTGGTACCAGGACCTCCGGATAAATGTCCTGGCAGCGGTGTGGAAAAAACAGATGCAAGGGGAAAATCAACAACCAAAGTTGGTACACCGGGTATCAAGGAATGTACCTCGGCGGAGGGAAAGACAAAATCCCCAACCCCCTGCTCCAGAATACTGGGTATGTTCTCCTCCAAAGAAACCGTGGGAAACGTGACTCCGATCAAAGTATCAAGCTTTAAATAGTCCAACAAAGATACGGTTATATAAAAAAAAAGACCACAATTCAAAAAAACAAAATATATATATATATATATACACAGACAAAAAGAGGGGAGAAGGAGCTTACGAACACCATTCCGTTGAATGGAAGGATTCAGGTTTGAGGAAGCCCAATGACGGCTCACACCTCCTAATACCAGCACAGCTTCGCAATGAGTCCGAGCGGGAATCTTGTTCCGAGAAATCAGTCGACAACGCTCTGCTTCCTCCTCTGTAAGAACCGGAGGTGGATCAAATATAGCACCTTTCAGGATAGGTCTCCAATGCATCGGTATGGGTGCCACCGAAGAATCCAACCAAACGAATTTATCTTTCCACTGCTTTACACTAATGGGTGCGGGGCGAAAACATTCTCACCCTTCATTTTCTACCTTCGGTCGACGCTCAAGGGTGAACCAATCCCCTGAACGGATCAACCTAAAAAAACTCCTCCATAGGTTCAGAGTAGCAGGAAAACCTAGGGCGTGGCACAGTAACTCAAAATTGGTTATCCTCAAAGCCCCATGGGATTCATCTGGATTGGGCACATCTGGTAATATTCAATAACAGAAAGAAAAAAGCGCGTGAAAGGGATTCGAACATTGGAAGCATCAAAAAAGCGAGTGTACATCGCTATGGAGCCTTCAGGGCAGTCGGTAACGTTAGAATCGGCTGTGGGATTACGAACCCGCCATTGCCTCTTCAACCCAAACTCGGTAATCAGATCAGAAAAAGAATCGGGAGAAGAGTACAGCGAGAGGTTAACATGTCATTCTTTCCCATATTGACGAAATCAAAGTAAGAAAGGTAGCAAACAAGGATAAGTCGCTGGACAAGAAGGCGAGAAAGAGGAAGGGATTAAAGAAATCGGAATGTCTAGAGGGTATCTATAGAAAAAAACAGAGAAGTTAGAGAGGCCATCAAATCAGAGGTATTTAAAGCAAAGAGATAATAATTTTCCCTCCAAAATTAAATTATAGGGGCTGACACACATACAGTCTAGTGAAGATTCGACTGGAAGTGGGCCCCCACTTCTTTGCTCACTTCCCTAGGTCTAGGGGGGGAGATGTTGGGGTAGGGTATTTATTACCCACAATACCGAAGGTCCTAGCACTTAAGGGGCAACGGAACCGTTCCTTACTCGCGAGTGACGAAGCCCTTCACCCACAATACCGAAGGTCCTAGCACCAAAGGAGCAACGGCCTGAAGACCTTAGGCCGTGGCAGTGAGTGGAGACATCTAAAGAAGTATGGCATTAATGAGAGACAAGACAGAGTGGGTGATACCATTTAATGCAAGAGCGCGTGAGGGACAAAGCGCCGTCACGTGTCTTGCAATAAATGCCCCCCCTCACTGTGACAGTGTACTTTAAAGCATGGAGTGGAGTGGGTCACATCGCTGCAGGATGGGACTACCCGACAAAACGACTCCCGGACCGGTCCTTCGGCCTATTATCCTCTGGACAAGGACTGAACATTTACTATATATAACAAGCATTCTTTTTGTAATAGACACACTCAGATATTAATTAATACATGATCCACACTCTCTTGAGCATTCAATTCATCATACATATCATTCGATACATTAACTCCCCAATCATTGTAATACATCGCAATAAATACGTTAGATTCACTGTTAGTACGCATTATCAGTATCACCTTCGTCACCCATCTGACGAAGGTCTCCGGCTTCGGAATTTTACTTTAACACCTTCTTATACGTTTGTTTTTGTTGAAATAATCACTTCTCATTGATTTAATATTAGCTTAGTATCAAATAATAGTCATATTATTAATCTTTTGTAAAACTCATGATTAACAAAAGTGTTTGAACTCAAATCATAGTATTTTCATTAGTAACTTTTAGCAAATAATCATTAGTTAAATACTTAAGTTATAAATAAAACATACTTAGACTCAAATTTTGCCTTATTGCTTAATCTTTCAAAATAGGTATTTTAAGTTTTTGGGATATTACAATTTGATAGGATATGGATTGTGAAAGGTGGAGGTTATCGGAATTGGTTGTTCCGATCGAATTTGGATATTCTCCGGCCGGCAAGCGTTGAGTCTTGGGTTTATGGTATGGTAATAAATTGTTGTGGGTCGGGTGCAAGATCAATGATGCCACCTAATTTTGTTTATCATACACGACCAAATATATGAGAAATGCTAGAATTATAACGATTGAATTGTGTACAGGGTTTACTAAATCCAAAAAACAATCTTTAGTTAACATGAGATTGTTATGGACAAAAATCCACATCATTATTACGACCATATAAAAAAATGGTAATAAGAAACATTCCAGATTCGAAAAAAGATAAGTTTAACACTAAAATTAACAAAACTAAGACATACATCCTTATAAGCCATAGTTGACCAGTTAAATTTACTTGCAGTTATACATCACCTGAAATTTAACAGTACTTTTTAACAAAGAAGCACAGGCAAGTCGGGATGAAATGAAGTGCCAGTATTATCGGCTAATACATGTCTACATTCCTATTAATATACAAAACAACAAATCATTGGCGAGGCACTGGTGGTGGGTTTGGCTGCTGCTCGCTTTGCCCGTAAAATCCAATACCTGGCGGCCTGTAGAATCCGCCATTTGTAGTTTGTTGTGGCTGTTGCTGAGGTGGCTGATGGGCAGGTCTCATCAACCCCATTGGAACATGTGACGGAATGGGTGGAGGCGGTGGTAAGCTGCTAGCACCGTATGAATAGGGCATCCCACCCATTACCAAACCAGAAGAAAACTGAACAAATTGATTTGCCGGAGAACTCGTGCCACTGACTATGGATGATGGCGGTGGCGGTACAGGTGGTGGAAATTGAGTAAAATAACCTGAACTAACAGCATCAGAATTGCTCAAATCTGTAACCGGCATTGTATTTTCTAGTTTCTGTCTTTTTCCTGGGGGAAATAAGGATGATAAACCAGAAGTGAATACTGAGGAATTAAAGCCGTTACTGATTGAGGCGGCTTCCTCAGCAACTAGAGAAGAGAGAACGGACGTAAGCATTTGTGCAGATGATGCTGAAGCAGCAAGTTTTGCAGCAACAGCAGCTGCAGCTGCCTTTTTGTTTTCTTCTTCAGTGGCAGGTGTCGAAGTTCCAAGAGACACAGACTGATTTGATAGTGGGTTTTCAACACTTGTCACTTCAACAGCACGAACAGAAGGTGATCCCAACTTCTTCCTCAAATCTACAGCATGATTAATTTGGTGTCGAGCAGCCTGCAAATTCATAAGGGTTTTTAGCTATGCAGAATTGTTGTATATGCTCCTAAACCATCACAATTTCTTAATTTTCAAATCAAAGATATTTGGTAATTTTCTAGGCTATTTGAAGTTTAGTAAGATATTTGGTAATTTTCAAATCAAATAGTTATCATTCTTTTTGAGTTGACTAGTTATTGTTCCTAAGAAGTACGAAAATCAAAACTTAAAAAGATGTGTAAAGAGAAGTAATGAGAAATATTCTCATTATTTATATTGCCCAAACCTAGGTTCTAGTGTCAGTTTAGGCATGGTGTGCAGGTAAGTGTCTCTAAACCATATAAATGATATTTTTTAACATGACAAAATGATTGTGGTAGCTGAAAAAACTATGATGATCGGATTTCCACATTAAAACCAAAATCCCAAACAAAACATGAAATATGACATAATTTTTTATCCTTGCATAGCACGATAGACCTTTTTTCTACATGAGCATAAGGACCTCTATAACTTTCTAGTACATGAATACTTCAGCGGTTTTAGCTATATGAGCATAGAGTCCCTACAGGTTTTTAGGAGGGAGAGCTCATGGGGCTATTGAAGCTTGATCTTGTTTAGTTAACCTCAAGCTCGAATGAAACTTACTTTTTACGAGGTCACTACACCACTTGGTAGGAATCGACTTTTTAAAATCATCCAGCCTGAGGTGGTCTTTATATGTGGTAGCCTTCTATAGGTATCATACGTAGGAACGACAAGGTTAGGCTGTCTTAAGTAACTCTGCTTCGTACCTCTAAATGTTGTGTTAAACACATCCTTTTTTGGAGAATCATGTAACCATTGTGGTCTTTGCTAATACATGTTGAAAACTTGAAATAACCCAAGCAATTTCTATTGATATATAACTAAAATAAATAATTGCTATTTGAGAGGCAACCATCTCTTTTAATTGGCTTACTTACGAGGAAAATCCAATATAATCGACTTCCAAATCAAACGAAATATTCTTACAATCTTAATCCCGAGTTAATTCATTAAGGAAACAATTAAGAACTTCATGTTGAAAGCCATTAAAGTCTCTATAATCATGACTTACATCACTTACGTTCTTCACTAAATGCTCTTAAGACTCATGAGCAACGGGGGGCTTTTATTGTTCAAAAAGTTGAGAAGCACACTCATCAATTCAAGATTCCGAGTATGATATTCGAAAACTGTTGGACTGAGTCAGAATAAGACTTCCATCCCTGCAATCCTAAACTTGTGTGTTTTCCATAAGTAAACTTCACCGGGTTATATGTTGCTTCATGAGTCGATCCCATGTATCAATGGTACCAACGGCCTTCTCCCTCCGCTGAGATGGCCCTCTTTTGTATGTGTCTTGTCATGCTTCTGTTTCCACCAAGGAGAATCAATATAGAGACAAAAGGGAGCACAATCGGGAGGAAGGAAACCAAAACTAAAATCAAGAACGTATGACAGTATAGGCAATAACAAAAAAAGAGAAGAAATATTGACAAGGACGAACAGCAAAGTGGCATACTGGTAACA
The DNA here is from genome assembly GCA_910822075.1 of Senecio squalidus. Taxonomy (NCBI): domain Eukaryota; kingdom Viridiplantae; phylum Streptophyta; class Magnoliopsida; order Asterales; family Asteraceae; genus Senecio; species Senecio squalidus. The sequence continues at coordinate 22,895,833 of CAJVGC010000001.1, read as the reverse complement.
CAAAACTAGTGCATTGGGTTCTCTATACCCAAGGTGTGGTGTGTGCCTCCCTAAACTCCAATGTTGTAAAAGTCGCTAGGTGCTAGCTGAGCGGACGACTACCTAGTAGCTAGGCGTGGGTTGATCGGGATTAATCGAAATTCAAACTACAATGGTCAAATATGTAATATATACTAGAAATCTAACAACAAAAGTCTTCTTCCCCAAATCTTAACCCTAAATTACTACCGTCCACGACATGATTGGTTCTTGATCCTAAATTACTTCACCAAAAATCGTCTTCCGTATATGTGGTATCACTTTTAATCGATTCTTACATGGTGTTCCTCAGTCTAGTGGCGTCTAGAGTTGGAACAGATCGTACAAAGATAAAGAACCGGAGAAAAGCAACCCAAGGTCCACCGAGTTGGTCTGGTTAAACCGAGTTTGACCGATTCCAATTAATTGCTCCAATTAGGCTAAATCGCAACGGTGGTAGACCGACTTGCGCCTAAGAACCAATTAATCAGCCGGTTTTGTGCAACACTGCTAAACCCGTTACAACATAACTAGTAAAGGCTCCACGGCTTCTTGTTAATAGGGTTTCATCATGTTTGAATAACGAATAACAGAGCCATAACTATTCCCACTGGCTGCGATTGTGAAAATGAGTCATCACCCAAAAAAATAAAAATAACAAAATGCCAGAGCCGTAAACCAATAAAAAACCAGTCCAGTACCAATTTCGAGACAAACCACCACCTCGCTTTCAAGAAAGACTAGAACACATAATCAATTTATAAAGTTGATTATGTTGTTCATCCCTACTTGTCGATGCGCTGCTCGTCTGGAAGCACATCTAACAACAAATGGAGGGATAAAACGCATGAAGTGACCTGATGCCTTTCCATGCTTTTTTTGTTCACGGAATGTGATTCTAAGAGATTAAAGACAATGCACATTGATTTCACATTTAAAGACAATTTGACGAGGGGCTTATACAGCACAGAAAACTGTGACCACTCGGCCCTTCAATAACTTTAGAAATTCAAGGGTGTACATGACAGCATCAGTCAACAACTATCTCCTAAATTCACATGTGGCACACACACCAAATAGACGTGAAAGCTAACGACTATACTCAGACCGATGAGCTCCATGTCCACATGTCTTCAAAGTCTATCCTATGAATAAACTTAAGCAATATCCCACACATTAGTTCTCATCACATACACTTAATATTTTCTTGATAAACATATATTGTTGACTTACTCATTAAACTGTTTGTACCCTACAAAAACCAATTTATGAGGTTCAAGTGAGCTTTTTCTATGTGAAATTGTTAATATGCTAACTTAGAACGCGATACTAAAAGACAATCTGGTCAGGACACGAACCAAACACAAAAAGACTAACAATCCGCACACATGAGAGAAAAGAAGTTGCAAAAGCAAAGGCCATATTAATATTAGCGGATTTCCCAAATCCCAATATTACCATAATAGATCTAACCAGTTCATGTTCATGTTCATGTTCACAAGATTTAGGTAACCATCACTTCTAAATTCAAAACAGTTTATACCATGAAGATATATATATATATATATATATATATATATATATATATATATATATATATATATATAGGGAAAAGTGAATATGGGGCTGTTACACATGTAAGCTTACATGCAAAACTTATCAAAAAATGCGTCGTTTTGTTAAAAATTCTTCAAATTTATATAATTTAAATCATATTTATTAAACTAACTTTACAAATTTTTATCTATTCACATCTTTTTCTTCATTAATCGTGTCTTTCAAAAATATAAGTTTTTTTCTCATCAGTGGGCATGTATCGAAGTCAATTTATATAACTTCTTCATAATAAACATTGGCCCCCTGCATTTTGGGGATCACCTCTCCCTTGATGAATATAGGACAAATCAAGCGTTGAAAACCATTTAAACCATTAAACGACGTAGTTTTTAATGAGTTTCGCATGTAAGCTTACATGTGTAACAGCCCCATATTCACTTCCCCCATATATATATATATATATATATATAGAGAGAGAGAGAGAGAGAGAGAGAGAGAGAGAGAGAAAGTGTACTTGCAACTGACTGTGAATAACATCCAGCTTCAGTTCCTGAAATATAAACCACGACAAAAAACAAAATTACATATACAGCATTGAATAACTCTAGGGATTGTAGTCTTGTGTAACAACTTTCAACACAAAACCAGTAGACTTTTGAGTTTTGTTAAAAAGTTTCCCGAAAACACCTTAGGCAATGTTTAAGAGATATTTTTCATGCTTAAACAAAATGTATATTAACCGTCAAAATTCAAGCCCCCCGAGAACCACAAACCAACTAAGGGTGGTTATGCACTTATGCTTAAGCTATTGTACTTTAAACATCAAAACCACCTTTAACCCTAGCTCTTATGGCTATATTTAGCATTTTCCATTTGTTAATACCGACATTTTACTTATTGAAAAGAAACTGAAAACAATGTTTTGGGTTTTCAATTTTAGTATGTTCTTTATTGTAATACCTTACGTTTGTTTAATGCAACAATATTTGCCAACAAAAAACAAGTCATAAAAATTTTACTTAACCAAAGAAAATCAGTCAACACGGGTTAAATCAACAGTCGGTTTTTGGGACCGGGGGAGTAATAAATAATCGTACTTGATCCTGGAGTGCTACTTTAAGCTGGAAAATCAAGGACGTTCTCGTCCTTTCAGCAGTTTCAAGTTGGTTGACACATTCCTGAAGTACATTTTCTTGCTCCTGAATTTCTCCTACCAATGAAGATCCTAGTGAAACTCCTGAACAACCCAAAACATGGACTTTAGGAACATTACCATGGAAGTCATATATGTGTTAAAATTTTGAGCAATCTATCGAGAAAGGGATGTCAGTAGGTAAGAACGGAAGCATATTGCATCTCATAAAGCAGGAAAATATATATTTATCTTCAAAATTTTGTAAATTACAGAGGTATAGACTATAGAGTGGTAGAAAAGAACAAGATGCATTTATGATATGCAATTTGAGTCACCTATGGCTAAGAGTCGACCAAGTATCCAAAATAAAATACAAATGCTAATCATACATTAAGCTAAGGGGTGAAAATGCTATTTCAAATGTTGAATTCGTTAGACTCCACACAGTCAAAGCAGATATTATCCATATCCATAGGCACTCAAGGTCGATACACCTACGGGTATATTGTCATATATGCATCCGAAAACATTAATTTGGCAGAACTATCAAGTAATGTTCCACTAAAAATAAATATTAAACTAACAACTTTACAGTAATTCAAGAACTATGGCATTGTTTTGATTAGATTTATATGTGAGTTGTGATAATGTACATAAGCATGTCAAGAAAGTAGTCATCGTTCTAAATTCATAAGTAGCTAAAAGTGACCAACTGTTATTACACATAATTCATTAAGCTTAATGAATATGATAACCATGGCGGAAATAAAGCTACCTGTTACTTTTATGACCCTTCATGCTTAATAAAATCATAGGACCTTGATGTAAAACAACTTCAAAACATATGCTCAATACACTCCGGACTTTGCTGAATAAGTAGTTTAAAGTTTTGGAAGTAGATAACAGAGCCGATTATAATTTGATTACAACTAGTATCCGTATCCAGTTACTTCGGAGTGACATAAGAAGAGAAAACAACACTGCTTTTATAAATCATGTTTCCACATAGATAAAAATCATTTATTAACACAAACATACAGGGTCAATCTTACCTTGACTTTCAATATCTCTCTCTATATCTCCAAACCGACGAACAACACTTTCGCAGTTGTTTAATGCAGCATCTTCAGTGGCGTTTTCATCATGTACCAAATGGAAAGCACTCATTATCTTTTCTGGTGTACCTCCAACAGCCAATTTCTGAATGCCAGGAAAATTATCACTGATGTCAAATGAAGCCAAAGAGATCGCACAATGATTCAAAAATGAAGTGGGAAACTCACAAGTCTCAATGCGTTAGCATCCCTCTTCACTATCTTGATAAGGTCAGAAGTAGTCTTTACATTTCTTGCCAACTGAGGGATAGGACTTTTACCAAGCATTTCATCTTTCAAGTTCTGACTCCGAGATCCAAAAACCCTCCTTTCTTCCCATATGCCAACCTTTCAAAGTAATAGAGCCAAGGACTATTTAAATTGAATAATGGTTGTCAAGAAGTGTTGTAAAATAACAGGAGAGTGACAGCCTATATGATTATCACATGTGGTAAAAATAATAAAAATAAATATGAAGTACCAAGTATCCTCTATATCTAACACTAAATGGACTGGAGCATTAATATCACCTCAATGGACGGAGGCTCTTGAAATGTTTTGTACGCTCATTAACATCGGTTAAGTTTGACCATTTATTAGCCATCGTTCTTAAAAATTAGTTTGGAAAAAAATAAATATATCTGGGGTTGTAGCTTCCATGTAATTTGGGAGCTAAAGTCAGGTACCATTGTTATAACCGTTCCCTCAAAAATCAAAATCCAAGACATATCTTCTTATTTATAGAATTATGCCTTTACAAGATCTTGCCACCTTAGCCGAATCCCGGCTTTCAAAAAATCTCCAGTGAAGAAGTTCCTACAGATGTCAAGTCGACTCCTAGGACGTCTCAAAGAAAAACAAAAAACCTTCACCAAAACACATGTCAAAATCAATTTGGCTACCATCCAAGGATATTAATTTGAACTTTCAATCAATTGAAAACATGTCAAACTTGCAGAAAATCAGCCAACGGCGAACTTTTCCAAATCACCCAGCAACCAACACACAACCATTAGGGAGGTAGTTGTCCCATTGGTTCCTCTTGCGGTCACAACAATGAAGAAAAGATAAAGAAGAGAAACTTTTAATCTCAAGTTCAACTGGATGCAGAGCAGACGTGAGCCAAAGTGGTAGAAACTGGACTATTTTGTTAACTCCAATGTAGCAAAGTCTTTTGCTTTATAAACATCTTAGTTTCAAGGCTACGGAAAAAGGTCCTGCATCCTTAATCATGTCAATTCAACTTACCGAATATATGTAAAGTATGAGTTTCTCATATGGGTCAAGGTTAATAGATTAACTAGGCTAGAATAGGAATCACAAATTGTATAATTAGAAGAATTATGAGATCAAACGCGTAACATTTAGAGTGAATAAAAGGGGTTTACAACTCTGGAAACAATTTGATGATTGAACCCAAATATAAGTGAAAACATTTTTTAAGTAAATAAAAGACAAAAATGCATTTTCTTAATATGCCTAGGGATGTTTACATACCGGCTCACACGTTACGAAAAGGATATAATATATATACATACATATTTCGTTGCTGCAATCAAATCTAAAAGCTAAAAGGACAATTTAGATAGACAATTAAAATAGGTTACCAGTCTTGATGCTGCGTTCTTTGCATTCTCATCACCGTGTTCATTAACATGTTTGAGGGCAGATGGCATGACCTTCCAAAATTCGTTCACAAACTCATTGCCCTTCCGCTTACTGTTTTGTAAAATATCATTGGCCAAATACAGAAAAGTAACATGCTGCACCCGCTGAGCAGATTTTAATGATTTATGCCATATTTCGACAATCTCTTTGGCTTTTTTCCTCTGTGAAATACACGAACGGGACAATGCTGCCTTTGCATTAAGGAAAACCATAGTGGCACAACATAAAAGGTCTCATATCACAAAGAGAGATATTCAGATACAAACAAGTCATAAAGCATACGTGACTTGGCCCATTTGGAGTCATACTTGATAATGATGGATTACCCATCTCTGAACCAGAAACATATTAGAGAGAAGAGAAATTCTTCGATAAGCAAAAACTAAATACAGAGAGAGTCACAGATTGCATTCTGCATTTGACTATAATCTCGACACCTTGTTTCTAGTTTTACCAACAAAAAGTGAAAACAGTTTCTACCTTTCTATCTTGGATTTAATCTCCAGCTTGATTAGAAATCCATATATGTCAAACTCGCTCACAGGGATCGGATGATAAACTTACGTACTCCACCTATACGGAAAAGCCCTTCCGAACTCCAGATTTAACCAGAGTCTATTTCAGAAGTTTTGAAACTAACATTGGTTCATGACATAACTTTTGATGAAGAGTTTATGCTTGGAAAGCAGATTCCAGATATACACCAAGGCAAGTTTCAGAAGTTCCATACGAATATGGAGTTCAAAAAAAGAATTTGTAAACAGACGGAGAGTGCTTCCACTAAGGTGGAGCTTGTAATTTTCACCATCTGATCCCTGAGAGTAGGTTCAACATTATTCGGATTTCAAGTCCAGGTTTAGAATTTTAGCTATTTGACTTAAATCCAAATTAGCACAGCATAAATATTTTTTAGCCTTTTCAAGCATAAGTGAGGCTATAAAATTTAAGGTGCAATACATGTAAATCAGTTACCCTCTCCATGTTTAGTTCTTAAACTTTCTATTGAACAAATAAGAAGAACATTTTTCAAATTCTATGTTTCTATCAAATTGGTTACTCATTTGTTTTTATTCTGGACAGAAAACACCAACAACGACTACCTATAACAGCTTCACGTAATTCTAGATCATGATATTAACCAGACTTCCCTTAAGATCTTGTGAATGTCTATTTCAAAAGCTTCCAAAGTTTCACAAAACGTGGGAATTCTAGCTAATGGGAAAAGAACAAGAAGATCGCTTAACCAGTTCAAAATTTTAGACAGGCTGTCTTAATTTTAGATACTTAACAGAGACAACCAAGTATAATATAAAGGCACACGATGATGGCTATTCTTGTATTTGTACAGAGATCATAACGTAGGACAGAGTACATAAAGTACTTAAATGACAAGTGAGTAGATGTTGAAGAATCAAAGTCAACGTCAAGACCAAAAGACATCAGAAAAGCAAGCATAAACATAGGTCCTAATATTGAATTTATAGCTCTTTGATAGTAAGCTTAAAATTCCAAAATTATTGTTTCATTTCAAATGTGTAAAATCCAGATTCACAGTTCAAAAAACTGAAAGAACAAGATTACTTGATTTCAATAAATGAATGGCTTAACATCGATATCCGCCTAACGCTACATTCCACCCATGCTTCTCTTAATGAATGACTTATCTCGTTTCTTTATAGGCATGAGCTCTGGACCAAAAAAACTCATTAAACAGTTTGGATAGTACAGCTTTAGTTTCACTTAAACAATACTATCGATGGTGTTTCTAGCTAAAAGATGATTAACTAAATTACGTAAAGCAGAAAGGAACTTTTCTCGTGAAAAAAAGGATACACTCTATACTTTGTTGAGAACTGTTGAGTTTAAACAGCTTGTCTGACAACATTTGTCCATCAAAAACATCATCACTCATCCTGTTAGCTATGTAAGTAGATTCAAGAATCCCTGCAAATTATAATAAAATAGTAATTAATATCACATTTTCTCAAAAGGACGATCAAAACAAACAGATAGCAACCATCAACGAAACCTGTCAAACGCAGATAAGAATAAACATTGATAGATGGTTTTAATATCAGGCTTTTGAAGTATGAAGACTCAAAAGGGGTACATGTTCAAATTCACAATGACAGCAAGAAAAAACAGTCGACCACCACAACAACTCAACAAAAAAGTCAGTTGGTATTGTTTTTCAGTTTCCTAAAACTTATTGGCTACTTGATTGCTTTTCTTTTATAATTTTAATTCCAGATGATTGACAATGAACAGTCTTTATTTTTATTTTTTTACTCGACATATATAATGTAATGTTCTCTGAGGTGAATTATTGTGGCAGATGATTTGGGTTGCCTGACCTTAAAGCTATTGCTAGTAGACTTGAACGAGCTATAATATATGCCCAAGTGGTTATAGCATGTTATCTGTCCTATACAAAAGTATACCGGGGCTTCCAATCAACCTCTTTATATATATATATATATATATATATATATATATATATATATATATATATATATTATATATATATATATATATATATAATATATATATATATATATATATATATATAATATATATATATATATATATATATATATATATATATATATATATTATTGACACATGAGTTGCTTTAACTTAGTATGTGGAGGCATCTTACAGTGTTAGGTTGGTCTATGAATTAGTGTGTATAAACATCATAAAAGGTGAATTTGAGTTAGAGAGTACCAGCAGCAGCAGATTCAGCTGGAGCTGAGTTAGGGCTTGTTCGAGAAAACCCCAAATTTGTCGATTGGTGCCCCCAGACTCCCAACATACAAATGCTTTTTATTGCCAATCCACCCCCTCTATTTTCAATATTTCTGTTTCATGATCTTTGTGTGTTGTGATGGTCATGGTGGTCGTAGTGGTTGTGGTTTCTAATTGGGTTAGACTATGATTCTTTTGTCAAAGAATAAATTATGAAAAATTAAAAGGTTAAGTAAAATAGTTATGGGTGTTTTTTTGTTTTAAAACTTAGAATCATTGTCACTTTGGATTTGAAATTAAAAGAGATCATTAGATGCGTTTAAAACATATCTAAAATAATAATTTATATCATATAAGAATAAGAATGGACAAAGAAAATCAAAAGGTCGTGGATTAGTTATATAGAAGTAAGGTGTTTGATTAAAATATCGTCAAACGGGATGGGTGATATTTGGGTTAAAATCAGTGCAAACCTAACAATTTTTTTACGAACCTAAGGTGATCAAGGTTGAGAGTAGGTGATGTGATATTTGACTGTAATGGATGTGCAAGATGATAAAGTAAATTGTGCGTGTTAGAGCGAATAAGCGTGTGTGCATACTCTTATCGACATTATTAGTATTTTATTTTTAAGGGAAAGTGAGTATTGTTACCTGCGCAAATGACATGCTTAAAGTAGAGTTTGGATCAATTAAGATAGTACACAAAAAGAAACTAAAAATTGTATATAGCGTTAGCTTTTAACGCCTAACTGAAAATTTGTTTTAGGTTACTCGAAACCTCGAGCCACCCTTGAAATTCAAAGTGTTCGAAGTTTGAAACTAGAATTGAGCGAAGCTTCATGGCACGTCGTACATGTGGCGTGGAGTTATGTGATTTTTTTAGATTTCAATCCCAAACATCATTTCAATTCTCACTTTCTATTAAATATGTTTCTATTAAATTGAGTTAATAAAAAAGTAATAAGAGAGTTTTCTGAAAGATTATGTGTCGATCTTGATTGTATCAAATTACGTGGAGCATTGGAATGGAGTTACTCGTGTAAAAGTTGGTTGAGAGACAAAAAAATAAAGAAGGTTTGTGAGATAGCATATAATACTTTTAGTTAAAAACTTTATTCCAATAAACTTAAATACACAAATGCATATGACCCTTGCCTTATTACTAAGTGTTAGATGTTGATAAGTTCCTTAAATTTACATATAAGGTTTTGTCCATATTTTTTGTCCAAAAATAAAACAAAAAAATTAAGGTTAAGCAAATAATATATATGTAATGTCCTTTTCTACCCTTTATTTAAAAGATAATTTGATTTGGCATATAATAAAACCTAGATTCAAAGCTTACTTGACATATGTAAATGAAGAGTTAATTACATGGGTCGTCCCTATGGTTTACGTCATTTTCACCGGTCGTCCCTATAACTTTTTTATTATACCACTCGTTCATAGGTTTGAATTTTGTTGCTTCGCAAGTCCCTATTTTGGATGTCCCGTTAAAACAGCCGTCAAGTCATCTCACGTGGATAACATACGAGGATATTTTCGTCATTTTAGTTATCATCTTCCCTAGGGGTGACCAAAAAAACCGAGAACCGGTTAGAACCGCAAAAACGGCCCGACTTTGGAACGGAACGGAACTGGACCGGCTATGGTGGTCCGGTTCTCGGTTCTAAAAAATACTTAAAAAATAAATCTGGTGCGGTCCGTGTCTAAACCGGCGGTTCACCGGTTCGAACCGAAAAGATAACTTTTTCTTTAATATATTTAATCTTATATTCATTAATACTCATTAAATAACTAAACTCAATTATGTTTTTAAAAAACACATGGATTGGAGGTGCATTAAGTCTAAAGGGCCATCACAAGTTGAAATTCAATGTGGTCAGTATTCGACTAACCAAACATTACACGTGGGATCAATATATATATATATATATATATATATATATATATATATATATATATATATATATATATATATATATATATATAATTATACTTTATTTATTTATGTACAATCAATCACTTTCGAACTTCAACTTTATTTATTTATTTATAATACCATTTAATATTTACGTTTTTTGTTTTTACTATTCGTATTTGGTTTCGTTTTAGTTTTTTACTATGCCTATTACGTATTTACGTTTATGATTTGTAATTCGATACGAGTACTTTTTGTGTTGCTTATCGTTTAACCTACTTTATTCTTAATCTTTGCTTTTTTTATTACTATGTTGTGTATTGTGTGAGGTATTAAAACCGAAAAGAACCGAAAAACCGGCTAGAACCGACTAGGAACCGGACCGGAAACGAAACGGAAAAAGCGGTCCGGTCCTTGGTCCACCGTTTCTTGATTTTTTTGTCTTGGTGCGATGCGGTTTTTACCGGTTCGGTCCGGTCCTTGTCTTTTTAACACCTCTGATCTTCTCCATTTCTAATATGCACGTCCCAAACAATCCCAAAATCTAAACCCCCATTAAAACCCGAATTCAACTAAAAAAATTTACTCATACTCTATTGGAAAAGCTCCATGAATGCAATTTCGATTTCAATCAGACCCCCAATTTCACCATGGCCTAATCGCAGTATCAATAATTCAGTCTCTGTACCAATTCCAAACAAGCGTTCACAATTTGGATTTGTACATAACCTCTTTCTCATCCAGTCAACCATGTCATCGTGTAACTACACCCTAGCGCCAAATCACAACAAACAAACGGAACTAACTACGGAGTCCGATTTCGAACAAATTATGTCTCCAGATGGCACTCTATCCATTTGTGGCTTCGGTTCCTTACTCTCTGGTATACCATACTTAAGCATTCCAATCGATTTATCAAAACATATTGTTTCATTTTTGATTTGATATTTGGGTTTTGATTGTGCTTTGTTTAATTTAGGATTGAATGATTTTGATTTTGATTGTGTTTTTTTTATTGTGTTTTTTATTTTGATTGAATCTGGGTTTTAACGGAATTCATTCAATTATTGATTAATCTTCAAATCAATCGCGACTACTTTATTGATTGATAGCGGTCGGGTCAGGCGGCGGAGGAATCGAAGGCGATGACGAGGAGAGTGTTAATGTTACGAAGCTTGATCACCGAATCGGTCAGTTAATTCATTTTTTAGGTTAATGTTTAGCTTTGTTTACACTGGAATCTGTGAGAAATGTTAGATACGTGTTTATCGATTAATTGAGGAAAAGTGTACGCAGACACTCGAGGTCAGTGTCTTCTTCTTTTAAAAGTTAAAACGAGCAAAAAAAAGAAGGTTTTAGTTTTGAGAAGATGAACATTGATCTTTTCCGACTTTACTTAATTATAGAGTACTCGAGGTCAATATGTGCTCTACTTTTACCATAAAATGTATGTTTTCACTTAATTAAGGAGCGAGTCGTTTGAGCCTACTTAATTCAGCTTTACTTATGAACAACATAACATTGCTTTTGGATCCAATCTACATTCCTCTTAGCTCTTGCAGAGAAACTCGATGCTAGTTTAAACTTGCCATTTTAGGTCTCTACTTGTCCAAGGATTAACAACCAATTGAAGCTTTAAGTTTTATCTTAGGTCAGCGTACGATGCAAACCTGCACAGGGTAGACGACACTCGCTAATATCCTGCCAAAATGTACAAATTTTGTCTCTGCCATTGTGGAACGGTGACTTCATAATTCCATTCTAATATTTCGTATTGCATTGCGTTTTTTATTAGTTTCATGGCAAACCACTGTATTTCCATTGTTAAGATTTAGTTCTGCACCCATGATGTCACTTCATTCATATAAGGCATTTGTCTGTGAACTAGATGTTCTGGTCTAGCCCGAGTTTAAATTTAATGGAACCAAAAAATTCTGGTTTTAGTTTTTTGGAGTTTTACATGTGCTAGTATCAGATCAAGTAGTGCAAAAATAATAATAAAAAATTATTTCTTACGAAAACGGCAGTCATTTTGAGGTAGCAGAAACTCGGTATATTTTGGACATGAAATTCTAACCTTGAACAGTCGTTGGAATTGGAAATGATATGCTCAGGGAAAGAGAGTTACTACAGGTTCCGTTCTCCCTCCATCTTTGATATATTGTGTCTGCCTGCTATTATGTAGATCGTTGAATAGGTCATGCCTACAATAATTAAGCTTTATTTTTTTTCTCGTGTTGATAAAAGCGTTTTTTAGGAGAGAAGATGGTGATTGGTTTCAGGAATACTCTTTTATAGAACGTAAGCTTTTCAAAGCTTGTTTTTTCAAGAAAATTTCTATTGTTTGATATATATAACATCATTTGAAATACATGATCTACAAGTTGCATTTGTCGGGTAGATCTCAACAATGCACAAGATTGTTTTACATTAAAAAATGGTGTTTAATAAAGGCAACATCTGAGGTTTTACATTTAACAAAAGCGTTTATACTTGTTAAACATTACTATATTCCAAAATGAGATTAGTGGTCGTTGGAGCTGCCTGCCAAATTAGGATATACAGACGGGGCATGGCAAAGGTACAATAAACACACTTTGTCGGACTCGTTTGAAACTTTGACCCATTTGACCTAGGTAAAGGTAAAAACAAATGACCTAAATAACCCATATTATTCTTCATAAAGTATAAATGAAATTTCACCGTGAATATAATTATGGGAATTGGCAAGTAAAATTGGTGCCGGTAATGATATTTTCAGGGTCTTGCATACAAAATCTTAACGGTTTCCTCAAAAGCAATATGAAATTGAAAAAACAGAGAGAGCAATAGTATCATGGGTTATACGCTCTAAACTGAAAATATTATTACAACGGTGATAATGAATATGTATCTAAAAACGCTAAATCAGATTTGTACCAAGGATATACGCAAACAAAAATCTCGAATATTTGTTAAGTCCAAGCTGCGATTCTTCAGATTTCGAGTCTTCCTCAAAGAATGAATATCTAAAATCGCTAAATCAGATCTGTACTAACGGTAAGGATATGCGCAAACAAAAATCTCATCTCAGATCCGTATAAAAGAATAGAACGTATATGATAAAGCATCGGTCACTCGAATAAACCCAAACCTTTCATCGCCTTAAAGACGCAAGTTTGGGAAGAAATGAGATCTTTATGGCACAATTTAAGTCGAAGCTTGCACTCTTCGGTTTTGGAGTCAAGATTGTGAATAAGCGAATTGATGTGAGTGATGCAAGATTGTGTCGTCAACATGTCACCAAATCGATAACCTGGGAATCACGGATGATAGTAGCTTCAGCTTCAAATTTTTTCAAGAAACCCGAATGTTCGTAGTAGATCGTACTAAAACATGTCCGTAGTAGATCGTACTAAAACATGTCCGTAGTAGATCGTATTAAAACATGTCCTGAGGGATAACATAACTCTGAATTTTCTCTTGATAAGCGACAAGCGGTTAGCAAGTACTTTGTTGACTGCTTCCCCAGCTGTAGCTAGGTGAACCCGGTGGGAGCCATATTTGCAACTTTTGAGAATATGAGCCTCGCCTCCATTACCGAATACAAAATGACACCAGAAAAAACCGTAACAAAAGCAAAGATGGAAATATATTTCCAAATCTTAGAGCGTTTGAGCGACATAACAATATAATATGTGTCGTTATTAACCTTCACAAGAAACGACCCAATATCGGTTCTCAAAGTGGGAGCGGATGGAATCTGGATTTTAAAAATGTCGCGGAGACGATCTTCGTAATTTGAAACATCAATTGTAGACGATATGTTGTTGAGATCACTTTTCAACTTATCAACCAATATTTCCGATTTCTTACAATATTCTTCTGTTCTTGACAACAACAGAGAGAAGTGGCACATCATACTATTCACCAGAGATGTTTTGGGTATTCAAACTAACCCAATCATGTCATGGTTGAGTTCCACTACCACTTCCAACACCTCATACGCAACATCATCATGAGCCTCGATTCTATGAACACCGCCGCATAATACATTGAATTCGTTGGGGGTAGTGGTGGACGGTGGTGAAAGAAGGATTTGGCCGGAATTGGTGTTTCCAGAGTTGGTTGTAGGTTTGGTCGTAGGTGGGTAGGAAAGAAGATGATCGGAATCGAGTGTGGTGGTGGAGGCGACGGCTCCGGTGGTGCTGGTGGACGGTGGTGAAAGAAGGATGTTTGAGTTGGTCGTGGGTGGATAGGAAAGAAGATGATCGGAATTGAGTGTGGTGGTGGAGGCGACGGCGACATGGCCTCCACCATCACACTCAATTCCGATCATCTTCTTTTCTACCCACCCACGACCAACTCTGGAAACACCCTTCTTTCACCACCGTACACCACCACCGACGTCGTCGCCTCCACCACCACACTCAATTTCGATCATCTTCTTTCCAACCCACCCACGACCAACTCTTTGGAAACACCAATTCCGGCCAAATCCTTCTTTCTCCACCGTCCACCACCACCCCCATCGAATTCCATGTATTATGAGGCGGTGTTCATAGAATCGAGGCTCATGATAATGTTGCCTATGAGGTGTTCGGAGTGGTAGCGGAACTCAACCATGCCATGATTGGGTTAGTTTCAATACCCAAAGCATATCCGGTGAATAGTATGATGTGCGACTTCTCTCTGTTGTTGTCAAGAACATAAGAATATGGTAAGAAATTGGAAATATTGGTTAATAAGTTTGAGAAGTGATCTCAACAACATATCGTCTATAATTTATGAATTACGCAGATTGTCTCCGCGACATTTCTAAAATCCAGATTCCATCCGCTCCAACTTTGAGAACCGATATCGGGTCGTTTCTTGTGAAGGTTAATAACGACACGGATTCTACTGTTATGTCGCTCAAACACGGATTCTAATGTATTCAGTAATGGAGGCGTGGCTCACATTCTGTTGGGTATTGAAAGTTATGGATGAAGCTATGAAATCTTCAAAGTGTGTTTTTGATCTGAGTGTTGAGTGTTTAATTGGTGAACAAAGTTCATCACCCGACTTAAATCATCGAAAGTCATTCAGTGAAGATTTTAACTCGGGTGAACAAGTTACTTCACCAGAGTTAAGTGAAGTTCATCAGAGTTAAATTTAAACTGAAGATTAAGTTAATCAACATAAGTCAACATTGAAGATTATAATTCTGACGATGAAGACTCTACTTTCGAGTTAAAGTGAACAACTCTAGAGTTAAATTAAAGATGAAGACTTAGTTGTGTTTAGTGTAATCTATATGTAATGATGTCTATAAATAGAATGATGTGTGGAAAGAGTCATTTGTCTTTGAACCCGGACTCATTTGAGTACCGTAGAGCTTCAACATTCATGTAACGACTATTCCCGCCAAAATTGTTCTATCAACGATATCATTACATTCTGGTTTTATTAATCAAATCCTCAATTCAATTACTGTTTAGATTCAATCAAATCATGAGATTCCGCATCATGATTTGATCAAACAATTCACTCTTAGAGCTTTAGGATCTTGTTTAAATCCCGTCAATTAGTATGAGAGCCGGACAAATCATTTGATTAGATTCAATTGATTCCGGTTCATCGATTTGACTCGATTCGAATAAATTTAGTCAAATTATCATTGTTTTGTTGAATCGAAGAAGTTCGAATTGAAACTGAGGAATGTTATTGAAGAATGTATGAAGATTAGTAGCCGGACAAATCATTTGATTAGATTCAATTGATTCCATTTCATCGATTTGACTCGATTCGAATAAATTTAGTCAAATTATCATTGTTTTGTTGAATCGAAGAAGTTCGAATTGAAACTGAGGAATGTTATTGAAGAATGTATGAAGATTAGTTGGTTTTGCTGGTACAATAATCAATTGGAGGTAATCGGAGTATGAAGCTAATCCACGTGTTATCAGTTTATGAAGTTTTAAGGTGTTTTGGTGTTTATGCAGTGATTTTGATTATATTAGAGCTAATATTGAAGAATTGAAATTCATGTTTGAATTAACTCGGATGAGGAAAGTTGAAACTGATGAACACGAAACTAAGAATATACTCAGAATTCATGTCTGCAAGCTATCCAAGTTTAGTTTAGTGATCTATCAATTCAATTTAATTATGTTAATTCGGTTGATTCAGATGCATATTTTAGTTCATGTTGATACAAATGAGGTTGTGTGTTGATGCTGCAGATTTTAATTCGAATGATGAAGCAGTTCATCCGAACGAAATTGAAATTGTGAGTGATGAAAAGTAGATTGAATCTGATGATCATGAAGCTAAGGATCTATTCAGAAATTTAGTTCTGCATGCTAATAAAAGCTTCGATTAGTGATTTTTCAATTCAAGCTACTTAAGTCAATTAATCTATGATGTGTTTGGAGTTGATCAACTAGTTATCAAATTAAAGATATAAAGTGGTTGAAGTTTATATGAATAATGAGATTATGAGCTAATGTTGCTAGTGCTTAACGTTGCTGCTGTGTGAAGAAATTGATTGTGAATTTGGAGCTAATCTAAGTGTGATGAATTTTTTAGGCTAGTGGTAATTCAGATGGTTCAGTTGGTAAGGGGGAGATTGTTGATGAGATAATTCTGAAGTTTGTAATGCTAACAATGGAGAATCATTTAAGGGGGAGATTGTTTCATTGAAGAATCTGAGTTGTGAAGCTTAATCATGGAGAATCATATGTGCTAATTTGAAGATTCATAACATCTCCAAGGGGGGGATTGTTGGGCGAAGCTATGAAATCTTCAAAGTGTGTTTTTGATTTGAGTGTTTAAGTCAGGTGAACAAAGTTCATCACCCGACTTAAATCATAGAAAGTCATTCAGTGAAGATTTTAACTCGGGTGAACAAGTTACTTCACCGGAGTTAAGTGAAGTTCACCAAAGTTAAATTCAAAGTGAAGATTAAGGGGCTGTTTGATAGTTGCAGACTGAGTTAGTGCAGACTGAGTTGGAGCACAGACTGAGTTGGAGCTCAGACTGAGTTAGGTGCAGACTGAGTTTGTTGTGTTTGATTATGCATCGGACTGGCTATGCTGACTGGAAGAAATGACTATTTTACCCTTCTGTTTATTTTTATATTCAATGCGTTCCCTTTCAGAAAATTATAAGATTCTCATTTGAGATAACGACCTACATTGACCCATGTATAAGTAAATGGGTTGGAGTTGCCAACGCTACTCTGTATTCCTTGATCATGTTGAATGTTAGTGGAGTATTAATGCAAATATTATATGGTAACGGATATTGACTTAGCTTATGAGTTTTAAGAAGTTAGTATTGTAGTTTCTGTTCTTGGCATCTGTTTTGGTGCTTTGGCATTCTTTTGTAATTGGCTATGGCCTTATACATACTTCTATTTGTTTATCTTTGTATTTTGGCTCATATATGAGAATGGAACCTCATGAAATCTGTTGATATTTCCACATGTTCAGTTTGGTCTTTAACTTAATTATTCAACTAAGTAGTTTCCATAAAACACAGCTACTAGTTATACATATGAGTTTGCTGAAGGGAAATTGACCAAAAAATGATGCCGTTATGCATAATGCAGTAGTATGTGTACCTAAGGTCTTACTGATTTAATAGTGTTTTTATGATTCCTTTTTGTAACGGAACGTACATAATTACTGGTTCAAGTTACATAACACTGGGAAGGTAACCAATTACTGATTCTTTTTTCTTACACAAGTATACAAGAATCCCTTAAAACATATCATGATGAACCAAGTCCTCACAGTTCTTTGGTGAAAATTTAAAATTAGTTGAATAATTAAGTTAAAGACCGTGGTCGAGGTGGTGGAGGATTGCAGATTGAAGGGTAGCGGTGGTGGAGGATGAAGGGTAGGCTTGGGTTTTTTCTTTGAAAAAATGAGTCTGCACTTTTTGATTGAAGATTGAGTCCGTGGTCTGAGTCCGTGGTACGGACCGAGTCCGTGACAACTTTGCTTTATCAAACACGCAGACCACGGACCGAGTCCGTGGTCTGAGTCCGAGTCTTTGGTCCGTGGTGATATCAAACAGCCCCTAAGTTAGTCAACACAAGTCAACATTGAAGATTAAAATTCCGATGATGAAGACTCTACTTCCGAGTTAAAGTGAACAACTCCAGAGATGAAGACTTAGTTGTGTTTAGTGTAATATATGTGTAATGATATCTATAAATAGAATAATTTGTGGAAATAGTCATTTGTCTTTGAACCCGGACTCATTTGAGTACCGTAGAGCTTCACCATTCATGTAACGGCTATTCCCGCCAAAATTGTTCTGTCAATGATATCTTTACATTCTGCTTTCATTAATCAAATCCTCAATTCAATTACTGTTTAGATTTAATCAAATCATGAGATTCTTCATCATGATTTGATCAAACAATTCACTGTTAGAGCTTTAGGATCCTGTTTAAATCCTGTCACGTTCTCAAAAGTTGCAAATGTGGCTGTCACCGGGTTTCCTCTAACTACAGCTGGCAGTCAACAAAGTACTTGCTAACCGCTTGTCGCGTATCAAGAGAAAAGTCGGAGTTATGGTATCCCTCAGGACATGTGTTAGTACGATCTACGAACATTCGGTTTTCTTGAAAGAATTTGAAGCTGAAGCTACTATCATCCGAGAGTTTTCAGGTTATCGATTTGGTGACATGTTGACGACACAATCTTGCATCACTCACATCAAGTCGCTTATTCACAATCTTGACTCCAAAACCGAAGAGTGGAAACTTCGACTTAAATTGTGTCGGAAAGATGTCATTTCTTCCCAAACATGCGTCTTTAAGACGAGGAAAGGTTTGGGTTTATTCGAGTGACCGATGCTTTATTATATACGTTCTATTCTTTTGTACATATCTGAGATGAGATTTTTGTTTGCTCATATCCTTCACGTTAGTACAAATCTGATTTAGCGATTTTAGATATACATTCTTTGTGGAAGACTCAAAATTTGAAGAATCGCAGCTTGGACTTAACATAACAGATATTCGAGTCACTGGTGCTTTTTTAGATACCTATTCTTTTGTAAAAATATGAGATGAGATTTTTGTTTGCGTATATCCTTGGTACAAATCTGATTTAGCGTTTTTAGATACATATTCATTATCACCGTTATAATAATATTTTCAGTTTACAACTGCGTATAACCCATGATGCTATTGCTCTCTCTGTTTTTTCAATTTCATATTGCTTTTGAGGAAACGTTTCAGATTTTGTATGCAAGACCCTGAAAATATCATTACCGACACCTATAATAGTTACTTCCCAATTCCCATAATTATATTCACGGTGAAATTCCATTTATAGTTTATAAAGAATAATAGGAGTTATTTACGTCATTTGTTTTTACCTTTACCTAGGTCAAATGGGTCAAAGTTTCAAACGGGTCGGCCAAAGTGTGTTTACTATACCTTTGCCATGCCCCCTGTCTGTATATCTTATGGGGGTTGATGCAAGCACCCCCCTCAAAGTTTCTTTTTTTCTTCATCTGATATTCCTATAAATACTGCAAAATTTGTTACCAAACTGCTAGTAGCAGGTGATCTTATGATGAAGCGAGGTACTGATGTTCGATTGTTGCTGAATTCAAGTCTTCCGTTATGAAAAAGTTTGAGATGACAGATTTGGGTTATTGCATTATTTTCTTGGACTTGAGGTGACTCTTAAGTCCAGATGGGATTTTTATCTCACAACGAAAATATGCCGCTGATTTGTTAAAACGGTTCAATATGTTGAACTGTAATCCAGCCTCCACTCCTATGAATGTGAACGAGTCACTAAGAGCAAATGATGGTACTGGTTTGACAAGTGAAAGATATTACAGGAGTGTTGTTGGTGGGCTCAATTATTTATCTCACACATGGCCAGATATAGCATTCCCGGTGAGTGTTATTTCAAGGTTTATGCACAAGCCAACAACGCATCACCTTGGAGCAGCAAAAAGAATTTTTCTTTATATTGCAGGAACTACTAATTATGGTATTTGGTACTCAAAAGTATCAAATTAGATGATCGGAAGAGTACGTCTGGTTATGTTTTCTCTCTTGGATCAGGAGATTGTTGCTTTGTCATCTTCCGAAGCTGAATATGTTGCTGTTACTGCATCAGCTTGTCAAGCCGTTTGGATGCGGCGATTGCTAGCTGATTTTGTTCAAGCTCAAGAAGATGCAATGCAACTCAAGTATAGTGTGATAACAAGGCAACCATAGTGATGTCAAAAAATCCAGCCTTTCATAAAAGGACCAAGCATATTGACATACGTTATCATTTCATTCGAGATCTAGTAATCAAAGAAGAAATTGAGCTCGAACATTGTGGTACAAATCAACAGGTTGCAGATGTTCTAACCAAGTCACTTTCCACCGCGAAACATGAGTTCTTCAGGACACAGATGGGCGTGACAAGATTTGAAGCAAGGGGAGTGTTGATTAATGCTTCAAATTAATATTTGGAACATTTGTTATGGTTTGGTAGTCGTTTGTTAAATTACTGATTCTTAGGGTCATGTGTTAGTCGTTAATTATATTGTTATGTTAAGTTTCATATCATTAATCAATTCACCAGTAATTTGATTATACTTTTCTGTTCCTTTTCTCCATCTTTGTTTTTCCAACAAAGATAACATTGCTTTTGGATCCAATCTACATTCCTCTTAGCTCTTGCAGAGAAACTCGATACTAGTTTAAACTTGCCATTTTAGGTCTCTACTTGTCCAAGGATTAACCACCAACTGAAGCTTTAAGTTTTTCTTAGGTCAGCGTACGTTGCAAACCTGCATAGGGTAGACGGCGCTCGCTAATATCCTGCCAAAATGTACAATTTTTGTCTCTGCCATTGTGGAACGGTGACTTCATCATTCCATTCTAATATTTCGTATTGCATTGCGTTTTTTATTAGTTTCATGGCAAACCACTGTATTTCCATTGTTAAGATTTAGTTCTGCACCCATGATGTCACTTCATTCATATAAGGCATTTGTCTGTGAACTAGATGTTCTGGTCTAACCCGAGTTTAAATTTAATGGAACCAAAAACTTCCGGTTTTAGTTTTTTGGAGTTTTACATGTGCTGGTATCAGATCAAGTAGTGCAAAAATAATAATAAAAAATGGGTTCTTACGAAAACGGCAGTCATTTTGAGGTAGCAGAAAATCGGTATATTTTTGACATGAAATTCTAACCTTTAACAGTTGTTGGAACTGGAAGCTCAGGGAAAGAGAGTTACTACAGGTTCCGTTCTTTCTCCATCTTTGCTATTATGTAGATCGTAGAATAGGTCATGCCTTCAATATTTAAGCTTTATTTTCTTTCACGTGTTGATAAAAGCGTTTATTATGTAAGAAGATGGTGGTTGGTTTCAGGAATACTCCTTTTTAGAACGGAAGCTTTTCAAAGCTTGTTTTTCAAGAAATTTCTATTGTTCTCCATCTTGTAATTTTCACATTTCAAGTGTTTGATATATGTAACATCATTTGAAATACATGATCTACAGGTTGCATTTGTCGGTTTTACACTGTAGATCTCAACATTGTTTTACATTGAAAAATGGAGTTTAATAAAGGCAACATATGAGGTTTTACATTTAAGAAATGTGTTTATACTTGTTAAACATTACTATATTTTAAAATGAGATTAAGTGGTCGTTGGAGCTGGAAATCAGATGTCACCTGCCAAATTAGATATACAGACGGGGGCATGACAAAGGTACAGTAAACACACTTTGGCCGACCCGTTTGAAACTTTTACCCATTTGACCTAGGTAAAGGTAAAAACAAATGACCCAAATAAAAAGTATAAATGGAATTTTAATGTGAATATAATTCTGGGAATTGGCAAGTAACCAATATTTAGGTGCCGGTAATGATATTTTCAGGGTCTTGCATACAAAATCTCAACGGTTTCCTCAAAAGCAATATGAAATTGATAAAATAGAGAGCAATAGCATCATGGGTTATACGCAGTAAACTGGAAAAGTTATTACAACGGTGATAATGAATATGTATCTAAAAACGCTAAATCAGATTTGTACCAAGGATATACGCAAACAAAAAACTCATCTCAGATTTTTACAAATAAACAGGTATCTAAAAAAGCATCAGTGACTTGAATATCTGTTAAGTCCAAGCTGCAATTCTTCAAATTCCGAGTCTTCCTCAAAGAATGTATATCTAAATACGCTAAATCAGATATTTACTAACGATAAGGATATGCGCAAACAAAAATCTCATCTCAGATCTGTACAAAATAATAGAACGTATATAATAAAGCATCGGTCACTCGAATAAACCCAAACCTTTCCTCGTCTTAAAGACGCAGGTTTGGAAAGAAATGAGATCTTTCTGGCACAATTTAAGTCGAAGCTTCAACTCTTCGGTTCTGGAGTCAAGATTATGAATAAGCGACTTGATGTAAGTGATGCAAGATTGTGTCGTCAACATGTCACCAAATCGATAACCTGAGAACTCTCGGATGATAGTAGCTTCAGCTTCAAATTCTTTCAAGAAACCTGAATGTTCGTAGATCGTACTAACACATGTCCTGAGGGATACCATAACTCCAACTTTTCTCTTGATACGCGACAAGCGTTTGCAAATACTTTGTTGAGTGGCAGCTGTAGCTAGAGGAAACCCGGTGACAACCACATTTGCAACTTTTGAGAATGTGACAGGATTTAAACAGGATTCTAAAGCTCCAACAGTGAATTGTTTCATCGAATCATGATGCAAAATCTCATGATTTGATTCAATCTAAACAGTATTGAATTGAGGATTTGATTAATGATAGCACATTGTAAAGATATCATTGATAGAACAATTTTGGCGGAAATAGCCGTTACATGAATGTTGAAGCTCTACGGTACTCAAATAAGTCCGGGTTCAAAGAAAAATGACTCTTTCCAAACATCATCTATTTATAGACATCATTACATATATATTACACTAAACAAAACTAAGTCTTCATCTTAATTTGAACTCTGGAGTTGTTCACTTTAACTCGAAAATAGAGTTTTCATCATCAGAATTATAATCTTCAATGTTGACTTGTGTTGACTAATTTAATCGTGAGTTTAAATTTAACTCTGGTGTGAACTTCAGTTAACTCTCGTAAAGTAACTTGTTCACCCGAGTTAAAATCTTCACTGAATGACTTTCTATGATTTAAGTCGGGTGATGAACTTTGTTCACCCGACTTAAATACTTATTCAAAAACACACTTTGAAGATTTAATAGCTTCATCCATAATTTTCAATACCCAAATCCATTATCGAATACAAAAATCCATTATAGAATCCGTGTCATTATTAACCTTCACAAGAAACGATCCGATATCGGTTCTCAAAGTGAGAGCGGATGGAATCTGAATTTTAGAAATGTCGCGGAGACGATCTTCGTAATTTGAAACATCAATTGTAGACGATATGTTGTTGAGATCACTTCTCAACTTAGTAACCAATATTTCCGATTTCTTACAATATTCTTCTGTTTTTGACAACAACAGAGAGAAGTCGCACAACATACTATTCAACGGAGATGCTTTGGGTATTGAAACTAACCCAATCATGTCATGGTTGAGTTCCGCTACCACTCCCAACACCTCATAGGCAACATCATCATGAGCCTCGATTCTATGAACACCGCCGCATAATACATGGAATTCGGTGGGGGTGGGGGTGGACGGTGGTGAAAGAAGGATTTGGCCGGAATTGGTGTTTCCAAAGTTGGTCATGGGTGGGTAGGAAAGAAGATGGTCGTAATTGAGTGTGGAAGTGGAGGCGACGACGCCGGTGGTGGTGGTGGACGGTGGTGAAAGAAGGGTGTTTACAGAGTTGGCCGTGGGTGGGTAGGAAAGAAGATGATCGGAATTGAGTGTGGTGGTGGTGGTGGCGACGGTTAGGGTGTTCAAAATCGAATATCCAAAAAATTCGGATAGTGATTTCACTATCCGAAATTTCGGATAACTGAAATTTTCGGATATCCGAAAATCTGAAATTTTGAAAAAATATATTTTGTTTTTGTTTTTTTGTGTTATTTTTTGTGTTATTTTTTGTTTGTTTCAAAATTTATTATACATTTTGTTAACCACAATATTTAATATTTACATATATTTATCTAAATATGTTATTAAATCACCAAAATATTTACATTTACCTGTAAAATAACTATAAAAACAAAAACAAAAAAAACGTTTGGATTTTCGGAAAATCGGATATCCGAAATATGTGAATCTGGAGGAGAAAACGGTAAAGATATGCGCAAACAAATATCTCATCTCAGATCTGTACAAAAGAATGAAAACGTATATAATAAAGCATCAGTCACTCGAATAAACCCAAACCTTTCCTCGTCTTAAAGACGCATGTTTGGGAAGAAATGAGATCTTTCCGGCACAATTTAAGTCGAAGCTTCCACTCTTCGGTTTTGGAGTCAAGATTGTGAATAAGCGACTTGATGTGAGTGATGCAAGATTGTGTCGTCAACATGTCACCAAATCGATAAACTGAGAACTCTCGGATGATAGTAACTTCAACTTCAAATTCTTCAAGAAACCCGAATGTTCGTAGATCGTACTAACACATGTCCTGAGGGATACCATAACTCCGACTTTTCTCTTGATACGCGACAAGCGGTTAGCAAGTACTTTGTTGACTACTTCCCCGGCTGTAGCTAGGGGAAACCCGGTGACAACCACATTTGCAAATTTTGAGAATGTGAACCACGCCTCCATTACTGAATACAAAATGACACGAGAAACAACCATTACCCAAGCAAAGATGGAAATATATTTCCAAATCTTAGAGCATTTGAGCGACATAATAGTAGAATCCGTGTCGTTATTAACCTTAACTAAGAAACGACACGATATCGGTTCTCAAAGTGGGTGCGGATGGAATCTGGATTTTAGAAATGTCGCAGAGACGATCCTCGTAATTTGAAACATCAATTGTAGACGATATGTTGTTGAGATCACTTCTCAACTTATTAACCAATATTTCCGATTTCTTACAAAATTCTTATGTTGTTGACAACAATAGAGAGAAGTCCCACATCATACTATTCACCGGAGATGCTTTGGGTATTCAAACTAACCCAATCATGTCATGGTTGAGTTCCACTACCTCTCCCAACACCTCATAGGCAACTTCATCATGAGCCTCGATTCTATGAACAACGCCGCATAATACATGGAATTCGGTGGGGGTGGTGGTGGACGGTGGTGAAAGAAGGATTTGGCCGGAATTGGTGTTTCCAGAGTTGGTCTTCGGTGGGTAGGAAAGAAGATGATCGGAATTGAGTGTGGTGGTGGAGGCGACGACGCCGGTGGTGGTGGTGGACGGTGGTGAAAGAAGGGTGTTTCGAGAGTTGGTCGTGGGTGGGTAGGAAAGAAGATGATCGGAATTGAGTGTGGTGGTGGTGGTGGCGACGGTTACGGGTGTTCAAAATCGGATATCCAAAAATTCGGATAGTGATTTTCACTATCCGAAATCTGAATCCGAAATTTCGGATAACCGAAATTTTCGGATATCCGAAATTTTGAAAAGATATATTTTGTTTTTGCTTTTTTGTGTTTTTTTTTTTGTTTGTTTCAAATTTTATTACACGTTTTGTTAACCACAATATTTAATATTTACATATATTTATCTAAATATGTTATTAAATCACCAAATATTACATGTACCTATAAAATAACTATAAAAACTAAAATAAAAAAAAAGGTTTTGATTTTCGGATAATCGGATATCCGAAATATCCGAATCTGGAGGAGAAAACGGTAAGGATATGTGCAAACAAAAATCTCATATCAGATGTGTACAAAAGAATAGAACGTATATAATAAAGCATCGATCACTCGAATAAACCCAAACCTTTCCTCGTCTTAAAGACGCAGGTTTGGGAAGAAATGAGATCTTTCTGGCACAATTTAAGTCGAAGCTTCCACACTTCGGTTTTGGAGTCAAGATTGTGAATAAGCGACTTGATGTGAGTGATGCAAGATTGTGTGGTCAACACGTCACCAAATCGATAACCTGAGAACTCACCTTCAAATTCTTTCAAGAAACCCGAATGTTCGTAGATCGTACTAACACATGTCCTAAGGGATACCATAACTCCGACTTATTTCTTGATACGCGAGAAGCGGTTACCAAGTACTTTGTTGACTACTTCCCTAGCTGTAGCTAGGGGGGAAACCCGGTGACAGCCACATTTGCAACTTTTGAGAATATGAGCCACACCTCCATTACTGAATACAAAATGACACGAGAAACAACCATAACAAAAGGAAAGATGGAAATATATTTTAAAACCTTAGAGCGTTTGAGCGACATAATAGTAGAATATGTGTCGTTATTAACCTTCAATAAGAAACGACACGATATCGGTTCTCAAAGTGGGGTACACATACCACGTGGGCAGCAACAAACTCATTCTTAATCCCATTATTATTATTTTTTTCAACCAGTAAACAGAAATGAGTTATAACTTCATATTTTATACCATTTTCATCTTAGTCAACGTTTACTTTTTAAAATTTACCATCACCACTAACTAACTAACCTTAATAAAACGGTGTCGTTATTTGAGTCGGAATGTTTTTATTATTATTAGTCCAACTATAACAATTAAGTAAAACGGTTGATGCTATATCCTGATTAAGATATATATACCATACTTTTTAAACGCAAGGTTAATACTTAGGAAAATAACCTTTAAGTAATGAATATTTGAAACTAAGATAAGATATAAATAAAACTAGTTATTATTAACTTATATCTCTCAATGCATGAGTGCTTTACATTCATTATTGCCTTAAATAACAAAAACTAGACAAGTTAACTTTCTCTAACTAGCTGGTTGGTTGATTGTGATTGCAAGAAGGTATTACCATTTACATCGACAAGCTCAAGGTGTCGCATCTAGTCTTTATTAAATTAGTCTTGAAAGGTTCCGCGAATGATTAAACTAACAAAATAAGTACAAAAGAGAGAAGAGTTAGAACAATAATGAAAATGATTATCTCAAGTGATATAATCATTTTGATATTGTTCTAATTGTTTTTTTTCTTTTCTTCTTATTTTGCTACTTGAATCGTCGGAGGAAACTTGAAAGGATAATTTAGTAGAGATTAGACCGTGAGTTTATAGAGAAAAGGTTGTGACATTATGATTAAGATAATCTACAATTACTAATTTAAAGACAAAATAAATCATGTTGTAAGTACATGGGTCTAAAAGCCATAGTTAAGAGAAGCAATGACACCCGGTATTTATACTACTCTTGTTATAAGATGGATAGTAAAGATTAAAGCAAATCAATGATCAAGATCTAATTTTTTTTTTCTTGAAATATAAATATAAGTATAAAGTTATAGACATATCATAAGACATTACAACCAATTAGAGTATTGTAGAGAGGCTTGTTAGGGTTTGTGGGCTTTGCATGCTTTTGGGTTGTAAGCTCACAAACTTAGTTGGGTCGTAACATTTTAAGTCGTGGTGGTGCGATGCGGATGATACTTGTTAATCTACCATCATTTTCGGGGTAAGTTACATCACTTGCAATAAAAATAAATATATACAAAATGGTTACTTGATTTACTTATTTCTCCCTCCGTTTCGTTATGATTGTCATGTTTGACTTTTTAAAGTATTTCTTTTTCGAATTTGACCCTAAATATTTTCGTTTATGTTATATATTATTTGATGAACATTATACTAATGAAAACTACATATAAAACTCAATTCATTCATATATTATACATCAACTAATATATAACACAAACAAGACTATTTAAGGTCAAAGTTAAAAAAAGACAATGACATTAAAAAGTCAAACAAGACAATCATAATGGGACGGAGAAGTATTCTAACTCTACATAAACTACATTCTAGTACAACCCTTCAAACAACATTGTTTATTGTATCGATACACACGGTTTCATACCTAGCTTTGTTTGAATCCTCTCCTAGTTGCTCAAAGTTACTTTTTTTAGGGATAAGGGGTAGCATGATTGCATCTCGGTCTTCATTTGGGTGTGAAAGAAAGGTGTTCTCAGAGTTGGCCGTGGGTGGGTAGGAAAGAAGATGATCGGTATCGAGTGTGGTGATGGAGGCGACGGCTCCGGTGGTGGTGGTGGTGGTGGACGGTGGTGAAAGAAGGGTGTTTCCAGAGTTGGTCGTGGGTGGATAGGAAAGAAGATGATCAGAATCGAGTGTGGTGGTGAAGGCGACGGCGTTGGTGATGGTGGTGGTGGTGGACGGTGGTGAAAGAATGGTGTTTCCAGAGTTGGTCGTGGGTGGATAGGAAAGAAGATGATCGGAACTGAGTGTGGTGGTGGAGGCGACGACGACGAAGACGGCGCCGACGACGGCGGTGGTGGGGTACACATACCACGTGGGCAGCAACGAACTCATTTTTAATCCCATTATTCTTTCTTTTTTTTCGACCAGTAAACAGAATTGAGTTATAACTTCATATTTTATACCATTTTCATCTTAGTCAACAGTTAATTTTTTAAAAATTACCATCACCACTAACTAACTAACCTTTAATAAAACAGTGTCGTTATTTGGATCGGAATGTTTTTATTATTATTAGCAAACTATAGCAATTAAGTAAAATGGTTGATGCTATAGTGTGATTAAGATATATATACAGTGCTTTTTTACATTCAAGGTTAATACTTAGGAAAATAACCTTTAAGTAATTAACATTTGAAACTAAGATAAGATATAAATAAAACTAGTTATTATTAACTTATATCTCTCAATGCATGAGTGTTTTACATTCATTATTGCCTTATATAAATAAAAACTAGACACGTTAACTTTCTCTAACTAGCGGGTTGGTTGATTGTGATTGCAAGAAGGTATTACCATTTACATCCAATATCATTACCGGTTTTTTCGATTGTACAACTATAATACAATCACTCGCTACACTAATATTTCAAGAATACGATATTTGTTTAAGGAAAGCTGACTATATTAACATCAAGTTCGTTCGTATTAGGTATATTTTTTAATAAAAGTTTGATTCATGAAGATATAAAGCTCGAGAAGAATTTAAAAAAAAGAAAAATTAATCTAAACAATGTGAGATATCGTAAATTGCAACAAGGGGACGCGCATGCTTTTGCTTTTATGAATGTTCTAATTTTGTGTTTAGTTGTATCTCCTTTTTTTAAAATTATATGCTTTCAAATTTGTAAGGGTTCGGTTGCTATAAATGAGGTGAATGATTTGTAAAAGTTATAAATGATGAAATAAAATAGTTGTTTTATTAACAAAATACCAAAGTCATAATTGTTTAAAAGGATCCAACATGCTAACGTTCACTCTTAACGATACATAGACGAGGTGTATCGAGCTATTAAAACTACTTTGCCAAGTGATGTAACTTACCCCGACAATGATGGTAGATTAACACGTATCATTCACATGGCACCACCACGACTTAGAATGTTACGACCCAACTAAGTTTGTGAGCTTACAACCCAAAAGCATGCAAGACCCACAAACCCTAACAAGCCTCTCTACAATACTCTAATTGGGGTGTTATGTCTTATGATATGTCTATAAGCTTATACTTACTTTGATATTTCAAGAAAAAAAAATTAGATCTTAGATCATTGATTTGCTTTAATCTTTACTATCCATTTTATAACAAGAGTAGTATAGATATCGGGTGTCATTGCTTCTCTTAACTATGGCTTTTAGACCCATGTACTTACAACATGATTTATTTTGTCTTAAAATTAGAAATTGTAGATTATCTTAATCATAATGTCACAAACCTTTCTCAATAAACTCACGGTCTAATCTCTACTAAATTATCCTTCAAGCTTCCTCTGACGATTCAAGTAGTAAAATAAGAACAAAAGAGAAAACAAGTAGAACAATATCAAAATGATTATATCACTTGAGATAATCATTTTAATATTGTTCAAACTCTTCTCTCTTTTGTTTTTATTATGTTACTTTAATCGTTCGAGGAACCTTTCAAGACTAATTTAATACAGGCTAGATGCCACACCTTGAGCTTATCGATAAATGTTTGTGACTTTATGATTCATATAATCTCCAATTTGCGTTTTTTAAGATAAAACAAATCATGTGCTAACTACAAAAGCCTAAATTAATAGAACATATGTTACAATGATATATATATATATATATATATATATATATATATATATATATATATATATATATATATATATATATATATATATATATATATATATATATATATATTGAATGGTTCATGCGAGAACTCCTTTTTTTTGCGAGAACTGCGAGAACTCTCACAAAAAGTGTTAAATCACGTTTCATTTTATTCATTCACATGCACACTTTTTGGAGATTAATAATCAAGTAAATATAAACGTAAAAAACTAAAAAAAATCATATAAAATGACGTGAAAAATTTTCGTTCATATATGAACTCATTTTTTGAAAAGAAAACGTTCACATGTGAACAATTCTTAATACGCGTGATTTCATACAATTTCTTTTAATTTTTCATTTATATTTTTACTAGATTTTTAACATTCAATAGTTTTTACATGTCAATAAACATAATTACATGTTAATTGACACTTTTTTAAAAAATTCTCGCACTTCTCGCAGAAATAAGAGTTCTCGCATGAATCAGTCCCTATATATATAATATGTATTTTAAAATCCTAATGCAATAAAAATAAATATATACAAAATGGTTGATGGGTCCATAATATTCACTTGATTTACTTATTGCTCCCTTCGTTTCGTTTGAATTGCCATGTTTGACTTTTTAAAGTATATCTTTTTCAAATATGACCCTATATATTTTCGTTAATGTTATATATTATTTGATGAACATCATACTAATGAAAACTACATATAAAACTCAATCCATTCATATGTTATGCATCAACTAATATATAACACAAACAAAACTATTTAAGGTGAAAGTTAAAAAATAAAGACTTTAAAAGGTCAAACAAGACAATTATAATGGGATGGAGAAGTATTCTAACTCTACATAAACTTCATTCTAGTACAACCCTTCAAACAACATTGTTTATTGTAATATTCAGTCTCCACAAACTCGTCCGTCACTTCGTTTCCTTCGTAAACCAGTTTCTACTAGGGCTTGAACTGACAACCTCTAGGCTGGTCAAAACATGTTGTTGCTATATTATTGGTGAAACCTTAAAACATTAGTGTTCGTTTTATGGGTATGGGAATAAAGGAATGAATTTCTGATAACATCTAAAAAAAACAAAAAATGTAGTAGCAAAAAAGAAACCTGGGAGTTATGCTCAAGATGCTGGAACTGAGTATACTCAGGACTAACACCATCATCCTCATCACTAGGCAGACCATCAACGTATTGAGACGCGTAGTCGCTGCGTTGTGGCTTAGTGTGTCGTCTCGGTGCTAATTCATCAAAGTAGTCTCTTGTTTCGCCTTCGATTTTCGCTTCCTCCTGTTTTGACAAATGAGCATCACTTCTGCTTGGTCTGTTACTAGTTTCCATCTATAAAAGTGTGAACCGCCTTTAACAACTACATTAACACCTGTAACAACCAAAATCACAAGTGATTATCTAAAATTATGTTTTATAAAAAGGCAAAATTTCATGTAAGTAAAACAGATCATTTAAACAGTAAAAAAAAAAAAATTAAAAAAAAGCATTAGACGCCATGAGACTTTTGATGAAACGAACCGCCTTTAACAACTACACTAACACCTGTAACACCCAAAATCACAAGTGATTATCGGATACAAAAATTTATTGAAAACAAGATTGGAATAATATAAGCAACATAATATAACACTAATTGAAAATAATATGAAGATTATAAGAACATAAATCAAAGTTTATGAACGATTTACATAAAAAAAAAAAACAATTACAGATCGAAAAATCACAAGATTTCAAAATTAAAAAGCTTTATTTCACAAAAAAAAAAACTTACACATCAAAAATCGCATATAATAATAATTGAGAATTTACCGTTTGATTCTTGAAAGAGAAAAGGAAAATGAAAATCAAAGGACTAAAAAATAGTGAAATAAAAAATAATTGTGTTTTCGGATGAGAGAGAAAGGGGAAGAACAAAAACAGAAGCGCGTGAAACAAAAAAAAGCATGTAAAATTACCCTTAAGCCCCTCCGTGTGTTTTAGATGAATTTCACTAAAGTCGACTTTTAATCTCAGCCAATCATTTTATACAATCTTGTGGCTAAAAAGTTGATCCCTAGATCTCTAGAAAATTATAGATCCCTTTTGAAACTCAATATATATATATATATATATATATATATATATATATATAGGGTGAGGTTCAAATGGGATCCTGAATTTTCTAGAGATCCAGGGATACACTTTTCAGCCACACAAAATCACTTGGGATCAAAACCACAAAGGGGCATTTTAGTCAATATCAAAATATTAATTAAAAACCTCACGCGCCTCCGATTAGCTGATCAATAGTCTCGATATAATGGTAGCACCTCCTGGCATGGAGATTATTGATTACTTGGAATTCCATTCACGGTTACCACCATGGATTACTGAAGAGGAGCTCCAAGTATATGCAGACAAGTTTCAGGAATCTGGATTCACCGGGGGTTTAAACTATTACCGTGCTATGGACCTGTAAGACGAAGAATACCATTTGTTGTTTGTTTTTTTCGTACTTATTTTTTTATAAGTATTCGGGTAATTAAATCTTATGTAGAAAAGGTAGTTAATTCTGTTGACTCTTGTTTGTGTCAACCAATTTCCATTGTAACATGTCGTCTTGTTGAATCATCTGCCCATGGTGTTAAATCCGGTTGCTATTTGCTTAAAGGAAGTATAGGAAACCGAGATACCAAGAAATGTAGATTATGTTTCTCTAACACGGATTATTTAAAAGTAAATGACTTAACTAAGGCTAACGCTTCACCTGCTTCGCAAGAGAGTTACGCTAGCAAGCTTTTAGTTGGTAGCCCTGAACCCGTTCAATGTTACAAAAAAATTGGAAAACATTCCTCCTTTATGGAAGTAGATGAAGACGACATCAGCGAGAGTAGCGCTCAACTAAAGTCAAATATATGTTCTGTTGAGGACCAAAACAATAAATCGAAGTCAAAAATAAAGAAATCGATCAAACGTGATAAGGGTAGAAAAAGGAACAGTAGTATCCATAGGGGTTCTGCGACCAAATTATCAGGTGTAAAACGAAATCCTCGTGTTAGAAACTCCTTAAAGAAGCACAAAAACCGAAAAGGTAGTTGCAGATTGCTTCCACGTAGGCTGGAGGAGAATTGGTCCGGTCTCGGTGTAAGAATAGTATTATCATGGTTAATAGATGTTAAGGTTATTCATATCAAGGAAGTTATCCAGTACAGGGACTCTCGTGATAGCTCAGTGGTCAAGGATGGTTTAATTACTAAAGATGGTATATTATGTCGGTGTTGTGAAAAGGTTTTTTCCATCTCTAAGTTTAAAAGGCATGCGGGTTTTAGCTTAAATTGTCCATGTTTGAATTTATTTATGGAGTCTGGGAAATCATTCATGTTGTGCCAATTAGAAGCTTGGTCAACCGAATATAAAGTCAAAGAAGGTGCCATACAAAATGTCCCTGTTGATGAAATTGACAAAAATGATGATAGTTGTGGCTTCTGTGGTGATGGGGGCGAGTTGATATGCTGTGATAGTTGCCCGTCCACTTTTCATTAAGCATGCTTGTCGCTGCAGGTTTGACTTTCTTAGTTTTTTCAAACATTTTGCTCAAATTTTATATCTTATCTCAAAGGGGTCAAATGGGTAAAATTAAAATACATTTTATTATGATAACAGTATTTTATAATCAATCTAACTCATTATTTTTCATAAAAGTCGATAAAATAAAGGAAAAAAAGTGTTTTATTTTAAGGTTGATGTGATTGTGGGTTTTTATTGCCTTCTTTTTTATGATTTTGATTTTCCAGGAGTTACCTGAAGGCGATTGGTATTGTTCAAGTTGCTCTTGCTGGAGTTGTGGGAATGTAGTCAGCAATAACGAGAGTCGGATCTTGGGCGGTCTGAAATGTTTGCAGTGCAAACATAAATGTAATTTTCTACACTTAACCACCTAAGCTTGTTTTGCTTCATGTTTCTGATTTTTAAATCTCTTTGGTATCTACTTTTAAACCGATTAACAATGAGGTGTTTTTGACACTTCTGCGGTATATAAGCACTTTAACTGGCCATTTCTCTTATGTGGTTTACTTACAATTTTCAAAATGTAAACATTACGTTGCTTTTGTTATTTGTCATAATGAATTTATATGTATTGTTGACCATTATGGTTCTTGTTTACAGACCACGAGGAATGCGTTAAGGTGATAGGACCTGAAAGTGAACTGGTACCTTCTACTTGGTTTTGTGGTGAAAGCTGTAAGGAGGTAGGAATGTAGAATACAAATTATTTAGTTCCGAATTGGATAAGATCTATTAGTGGTGGCAGGTTGGGGTACTGGTTCATACAGTTCGGGTTGATTTTATAACGGGTCAAAACAGGCTTGCCCTCGGGTTGACCTGCAAAGACTTTTTTGCTCTTTTCAAGAAAGAATATAGATGATAAATGCATCAGTTAAGTGTAAAAAAAAGTAAATATTATTGCAGTAACAGTCTGAATCTTGAATGCAACGATTTAAGGGGTTGTATGCATTAAAAATGGACTTTATGCAATTTTCAACTCATTCACTGTTTTCCCATTTTGTTTTACTGAATTGACCCATTTGAACTAAAACACAACCCAAATCTATATTTGGAGTTAAAATTAAGTATTCTCAACAGTCTTTGATATCTATATTTTACAGATTCACCAAAATGTTTAGTAATCACCTGTTTTTATTAATAATGTGCCTTAGTATGTTGATGTAAAATGTCCCCAAAATGTTTAGTAATCACATGTGATTCTATAGTTTTTACATTAAGAACTGTTTATAATTTAGTGCCTTAGTACCTTAGTACCTTGATGTAAATTGTCACAAAATCTTTAGTAATCACCTGTGATTGTATTAATTTAGTGCCTTAGTATGTTGATGTAAAATGTCACCAAAAATGTTTAGTAATCACCTGTGATTCTATAGTAATCACCTGTGATTTTTTTAATTTAGTGCCTTAGTATGTTGATGTATAATGTCACCAAAATGTTTAGTAATCACCTGTGATTTTATTAATAATGTGCCTTAGTATGTTGATATAAAATGTCGCCAAAATGTTTAGTAATCACCTGTGATTCTATAGTTTTTACATTAAGAACTGTTTATAATTTAGTGCCTTAGTACCTTGATGTAAATTGTCACAAAATCTTTAGTAATCACATGTGATTGTATTAATTTAGTGCCTTAGTATGTTGATGTAAAATGTCACCAAAAATGTTTAGTAATCACTGGTGATTCTATAGTAATCACCTATGATTTTTTTAATTTAGTGCCTTAGTACCTTGATGTAAATTGTCACAAAATCTTTAGTAATCACCTGTGATTGTATTAATTTAGTGCCTTAATATGTTGATGTAAAATGTCACCAAAAATGTTTAGTAATCACCTGTGATTCTATAGTAATCACCTGTGATTTGTTTAATTTAGTGCCTTACTATGTTGATGTATAATGTCACCAAAATGTTTAGTAATCACCTGTGATTTTATTAATAATGTGCCTTAGTATGTTGATGTAAAATGTCGCCAAAATGTTTAGTAATCACCTGTGATTCTATAGTTTTTACATTAAGAACTGTTTATAATTTAGTGCCTTAGTACCTTAGTACCTTGATGTAAATTGTCACAAAATCTTTAGTAATCACCTGTGGTTGTATTAATTTAGTGCCTTAGTATGTTGATGTAAAATGTCACCAAAAATGTTTAGTAATCACCTGTGATTCTATAGTAATCACCTGTGATTTTTTTTATTTTGTGCCTTAGTATGTTGATGTATAATGTCACCAAAATGTTTAGTAATCACTTGTGATTTTATTAATAATGTGCCTTAGTATGTTGATGTAAAATGTCGCCAAAATGTTTAGTAATCACCTGTGATTCTATAGTTTTTACATTAAGAACTGTTTATAATTTAGTGCCTTAGTACCTTAGTACCTTGATGTAAATTGTCACAAAATCTTTAGTAATCACCTGTGGTTGTATTAATTTAGTGCCTTAGTATGTTGATGTAAAATGTCACCAAAAATGTTTAGTAATCACCTGTGATTCTATAGTAATCACCTGTGATTTTTTTTATTTTGTGCCTTAGTATGTTGATGTATAATGTCACCAAAATGTTTAGTAATCACTTGTGATTTTATTAATAATGTGCCTTAGTATGTTGATGTAAAATGTCGCCAAAATGTTTAGTAATCACCTGTGATTCTATAGTTTTTACATTAAGAACTGTTTATAATTTAGTGCCTTAGTACCTTGATGTAAATTGTCACAAAATCTTTAGTAATCACATGTGATTGTATTAATTTAGTGCCTTAGTATGTTGATGTAAAATGTCACCAAAAATGTTTAGTAATCATTTGTGATTCTATAGTAATCACCTATGATTTTTTTAATTTAGTGCCTTAGTACCTTGATGTAAATTGTCACAAAATCTTTAGTAATCACCTGTGATTTTATTAATTTAAGTGCCTTAGTATATTTTTTTACTTTTCTTTATATCATGTAAATTTAACAAGTTTTTAGGTTTTTAATTTAATTTTTATGTTGTTTTTTTTTTGTCTTGTTTTACAGCAAAAACTCTTTATAGAACATTAGATACTAATGTAAACAGATCTGAATTCCAAAGTTTTACTGATGAATTTTACAAGAAACCAAATGCTGAAAGGATTGCCATTCTCAAAAATGCTGTGAAAAATCGTAAAGAAAGGGACCTATTCAAAGACTAGGAGTAGGATGTTTATTAGACTAGGTGTTGTGATTTTCATTTTATTTGTGTATGTGTGGATATGATAAATTTTAAATATTTTGATGTTTATATTTGAGTAATTTTGATTTTATTTGTGTATGTGTGGATATGATAAAATGTGACTTAGTAATCACCTGTGATTTTATTAATAATGTGACTTAGTATGTTGATGTAACCGTTTATTATGACTAAATAAAAAGTAATAAGCTCATAATCCCTTACATAACCATAAAAATTCGAGCTTATGAAATATAAGCCGAAACTCAATAAGCTCATAAGCCCTTATATAATCTCAAACAAATACCACCAAACACCAGTTTAATCATTTTAGTGACTTAATTTTAATAAAATCACAGGTGATTACTATAGAATCACAGGTGATTAACTATAGAATGTTTGAGAATGTTTATAATGTTTAGAATGTTCGAAACGGAGGAATAAAAAGGCTCCTAATAAGCAAATGTTTAGTAATCACATGTGATTATTTCCTATTTGAATAGGTTGACTCTGCATTTTATATAATACCAGTCTAGCAAACAATCACTAATAAAAGAACCTGATTATATCCACCCAACGGTATAATATAACTTATATCTATGATTCTTCAAAAGGAAACATGTGTGAAGGGAAAAATCAAAAACCATCTTAAAGTGGGGAACACAAAAGAAAGCATGCAAAATGAGATGTTTGCTAAAGAAAACATGACCCTGATGACAAGATTAAGGCTTGGGAGTGGAACGTTTCTTTATATAGCAAGGTTTTATTCTTTCATCACAAGTGATTATATAAAACTAACGTCAGGTTCGTAGAAACTATTATATAATATGTCCTTATATAGCAAGGTTTTATTCTTTATAATTATAACAGGTTATATAATCTGTCTCCTTACCCTTTTACGAGCGGCACATTCACAATTAGAGATTGATTGCTAATAAAAGGGAGTATGATCCATATTATGCGTTTATTGTGTGTATCTAACTTTTTAATATTGATATTGAATAACCAATCAAAAACTTGTAAATAGTCGGCTATATGACAACTTATATGAATTTGACGTATATCTGGATACAATAAACTTTATAAAAAACGTCTTTTCTGGATACAATAAACTTATATGAATTTGACGTATATCTGGATACAATAATAGAAACTGAGAACTCCGTGTGCTATCAAAAACTTGACTTGATTGCCAATAAATATAGATGAAGTTACTAACCATGGAACCTGCATACAATGGAGCAAACAATGCATTGAAGATTCCATGAACATGTATTGATGAAATTAAAGATCGACAATTTTTTTTTCTTTTAGTACAACATGGAAGAAAAAAGAATTAATAAATAAAATTTTTGAGGATATGATGTAATGGTAGGCAATGCAGGAAACGATCGTTTGATGTGTATCCCCAAGCTGTAGATAATGTTTTCACCTGAAATTAAGCAGAAATAAAGCAATTAAAAGACCACCAGCATGTTTTTTCCCCTCCAAAACCTATGAGATTATTTCACAATTATTCAGTAGTGATTCTTATTTACAAACAATGCAGCACGAAAAAAATACCAAATAAAACATTCTTGTAAAACACCAGTTTTGCTAGAAGTGAAAAATGGGCGGTTTGGGCGACCCGTAAACCCTCTTTTTGCTAATATAATAATTTAAATTTATAATAAAGTGACTTGAAACGCTTACAGATATTTTGGCCCTTTTGATCTATTTGACCCGTTTCCTTTTATACATTTTTTGTTTTCGATTTTAAGAGTTTCCTCCCAAAAGTAGATTACACACGGAATTACCTGGGCTAAAATACTACTATGTGTATGAACAACTCCTTTAGGTTTCCCCGTTGTACCGCTAGTATATAAAATCAATGATGGGTTTAAGATCGCTAGAGAAAACCTAGTGTTGAATATATAACCAGACTTAGCAGGCAAACCCGAGTGGCTGGAAGGAGGTTTTAACAATTTTTGCAGAGCTCTAGGTTTTTCATATAACGACATATGATAGGCTAAATACAATCAAGAACATGGCAATGAAATCATGACATGTTTTGTAATCTGAATAAGCACCCTTGATAAATACGATATTGTGAAAGGGAAAAGCATATACATCTTTCTACCTTTTTTTTAGTTTTATCACAACAACCCCACTGCACAACTTAAATGCAATATGTTCTCCAAGCTTCTCAAGTGATGACCTAATAGCATACACCTACAGACAAATATTGTCGACTGTTATGTTTAATCTCTAACGGGTAAAAATATTAGTTAAAAGAAAACGGCCCAGCGGGTCAAATTGGTAGAAAGTCACCCAGAAATCATATTGCATCAAACCTCTCATAAAAATTTTATTTAAACTTTCTGATTATTAATGAAGTAAAAAGTTTATGCAACTTATAAAACAAATTATAAACCTTTGGACAGGAAGTGATTATGGGTCAGCCCAATCCGACCTGTAAAAAAATTAAAATAGCCGTTCTGACCCCCTTTCTATTTCCAACAGAAAAACAACAAAGAGGACTAGGAATTGCAGAAAAGTAACGGGTAGATATGATGTTACACTAACCAGAAAAGCAGTTTCGCTAGGTAATCTCGTGAAGTCCCTATGGTGTCACAGAAGTCATCGTTAGCATTTGGGTAGTTCTCTTGGCTTCCAATGACTGAATCTCCTGTTGAATACAAAAACTAAACGATTACGAGTCAACAATAATCTTTCAATAGAAGGATTTTGAAGATTGTATGCATTATCAGTTTTAGCTCCTGTGAGGTTTGTAGGAAACAACAGATTCCTGAAACAGAAAATCCACCAACACCTGTTCATATATTTTGCTTTGAACAGATTACATTTCATTGGCTAACTAACTTAAAACTTGAAGTCTTACCGTGTCAGCAGGTGCAAGAGTCCACTCGTTGGTAGCCGGATTCCCCTTAGAAGAAGCATGCTGTTCGTTATCAGATTCAGGTAGTAAGTTAAACGCAGACCCTTTTGTGTCGTCTACTTTAATGAACCCTGTTCCGGTCTGCAAACATCAATAAGCAAAATTTTAGTTACTACTTTTATGGCGTTTAAACAAAGACTCACAGTTATATTGCAATAGCTCGATGGCAAGTAAGTAATTCATTTTTGTTTATGAAAAGGTATATACTGTGTGATGTTGCTTGTCGACACCATTAAGATCCTTGTAATATTCAGTCTCCACAAACTCGTCCGTCACTTCGTTTCCTTCGTAAACCAGTTTCTGCAAGAAAAGATTCCATTAATGGAATAAAACTCGTAACGACATATATTGTTACTAGGGCTTGAACTGACAACCTCTAGGCGGGTCAAAACATGTTGTTGCTATATTATTGGTGAAACCTTAAAACATTAGTGTTCGTTTTATGGGTATGGGAATAAAGGAATGAATTTCAGATAACATCTAAAAAAAAACAAAAAATGTAGTAGCAAAAAAGAAACCTGGGAGTTATGCTCAAGATGCTGGAACTGAGTATACTCAGGACTAACACCATCATCCTGATCACTAAGCAGACCATCAACGTATTGAGACGCATAGTCGCTGCGTTGTGGCTTAGTGTGTCGTCTCGGTGCTAATTCATCAAAGTAGTCTCTTGTTTCGCCTTCGATTTTCGCTTCCTCCTGTTTTGACAAATGAGCATCACTTCTGCTTGGTCTGTTACTAGTTTCCATCTATAAAAGTGTGAACCGCCTTTAACAACTACATTAACACCTGTAACAACCAAAATCACAAGTGATTATCTAAAATTATGTTTTATAAAAAGGCAAAATTTCATGTAAGTAAAACAGATCATTTAAACAGTAAAAAAAAAAATTAAAAAAAAGCATTAGACGCCATGAGACTTTTGATGAAACGAACCGTCTTTATCAACTACACTAACACCTGTAACACCCAAAATCACAAGTGATTATCGGATACAAAAATTTATTGAAAACAAGATTGGAATAATATAAGCAACATAATATAACACAAATTGAAAATAATAGGAAGATTATAAGAACATAAATCAAAGTTTATGAAACGATTTACATAAAAAAAAACAAACAATTACAGATCGAAAAATCACAAGATTTCAAAATTAAAAAGCTTTATTTCACAAAAAAAAAAAATTTACACATCAAAAATCGCATATAATAATAATTGAGAATTTACCGTTTGATTCTTGAAAGAGAAAAGGAAAATGAAAATCAAAGGACTAAAAAATAGTGAAATAAAAAATAATTGTGTTTTCGGATGAGAGAGAAAGGGGAAGAACAAAAACAGAAGCGCGTGAAACAAAAAAAAAGCATGTAAAATTACCCTTAAGCCCCTCCGTGTGTTTTAGATGAATTTCACTAAAGTCGACTTTTAATCTCAGCCAATCATTTTATACAATCTTGTGGCTAAAAAGTTGATCCCTAGATCTCTAGAAATTTATATATCTCTTTTGAACCTCAATATATATATATATATATATATATATATATATAACTAGATTATTGTCCCGCGATAACGCGGAAAAAAATAAAAATTGAATTATAAGTTTTATGTTTATATAGATTTTAATTTATTATGAATAAATAATGTTATATGTATAATATATATATAGTTTTACGTTTATAAATATGTTGTTTATAATTATAATAACATATACACTTTTACGTTTATACACATGTTTTGATAACTTTGTATTAGGAGATTTTAGAATAATAATAAGTTAAATCATAGTCCAAATTTAACGATTCTATAATTAAATTATAGTTATGTTTTTTATTTTAGTAAAGATAGAATGAAAGAGATAATGTAATTATGTATTGTAAGAGGGTGTATAATGAAAAATAATCTTTGATGACATCATCAATCTCATCTAATGGTTGTTATCAAATAAGTCAACTAATCCAAGGGACCTTAATTCGCCATGTGACATTTAAGACGCCTCTTTTATTATATATTAAAGATATATGTATTTTAAAATCCTAATGCAATAAAAATAAATATATACAAAATGGTTGATGGGTCCATAATATTCACTTGATTTACTTATTGCTCCCTTCGTTTCGTTTGAATTGTCATGTTTGACTTTTTAAAGTATATCTTTTTCAAATATGACCCTATATATTTTCGTCAATGTTATATATTATTTGATGAACATTATACTAATGAAAACTACATATAAAACTCAATCCATTCATATGTTATGCATCAACTAATATATAACACAAAC
The DNA here is from genome assembly GCA_910822075.1 of Senecio squalidus. Lineage (NCBI taxonomy): Eukaryota > Viridiplantae > Streptophyta > Magnoliopsida > Asterales > Asteraceae > Senecio > Senecio squalidus. The sequence goes on along the minus strand of CAJVGC010000001.1, from coordinate 22,853,544 downwards.
AAAACTATTTAAGGTGAAAGTTAAAAAATAAAGACTTTAAAAGGTCAAACAAGACAATCATAATGGGATGGAGAAGTATTCTAACTCTACATAAACTTCATTCTACTACAACCCTTCAAACAACATTGTTTATTGTATCGATACACACGGTTTCATACCTAGCTTTGTTTGAATCCTCTCCTAGTTGCTCAAAGTTACTTCTTTTTAGGGATAAGGGGTAGCATGATTGCATCTCGATTGTCATTCGGGTGTGGATATATTTAACTGGTCAAAGTTATCATCTATCTATCTATCATAAAAGTTTTCCAAATTTTACCAAAGATTAACAAGATACAAGTTAAACCTTGAATAAAAACAGAGTCGCGAGTAAAAACATAAAAATATACTGTCGTCTAGCAAATTAAACACCGTGTTTTCTCCAAGACATCTTAATTAAGTGCAAATTTTAGAAAAAAAAAGCAAAAAAAATATTGATGTCCATTTATTAAAATCTAAAAATGAACACATTAAGGTATAAACAAGATACCATATTTAAATAAGACAATCACAAAGAAAAAGTATCTTTTTATGTTATATGTTTTAATCGATATTTTTAATTCTTTTCTTTCTTGTTAAGTAAGTGTTGTTCATATGTTTAGATCGTGTTTAAACTATGTATTATCTAGAGAGTGGCATGTTCACTTAATATGAAGTGAACTAATTTTTTTATAAAACGGCTCTCTTTCTTAAATGGTTTATATACATCATCTATTAGAGTTTATATGCCTTTAACATTTTATGTTTCTCACTTGCTACCCGAGTAGACTTTTATCCGGATATGAAGAAGTCAACATAATATTGTCTACATATACAAATACTTTCTCTATCCCAAAAACAGTGTGTGGAAACAAAAAATGATCGAAATAAAATAGTTGTATATAATAAAGTCTTTTTTTTATTAGATTACATATTTTGGCCCTGCATTAAAGACGTCATTAACTTCAAGAGTTTAAAAGGTTGAAAATATTAAAGGGTAAAATGGAAAGTTATTGTCAATCAGGTTCTGCCTGGTTGGTAAGGGGTTTTCCTGGTGAAAGAGAGGTCTCGAGTTTGAGCCTCTCCAGAGGGTTTCCTCTTGGGCGAGCATGGGGTGGCCGCTCTCCAGAGGGTTTCCTCTTGGGCGAGCATGGGGTGGCCGGTAATGGTGGCACGATGATACTCCATTACCGGCCCGTAGGAGAAATTGCCGTTTCAAAAAAAAATAAAATGGAAAGTTATTATATTTTAATTATCCATATTTAGAAACATGATAATAATTATGGGACAAATATAAATAGAAAGGTGGACATTTTTTTTGGGACGAAGAGAGTAAGTACTAAACTTGACTACAAGAAAACAAGTGTGATGGGACCTCTAGTGGCAGAGCTAGGATATGCTTGCCCCTCCAACAAAACAAATTTATATGTAATGTTTTAGTAAATAAATACACTAATAGCTTCCATGAGACTCCTCCAATAATAAATCTTGATGTAAAAGTACAAGTATGGATTAAAGCAATGAGCATGAAAAAATATTATAAATAATAAATATCTGGTTAGTTATGTTTTTCATTCGTAGAGTGATATTTTAAAAACATATGTTTTAATATAATAAATAAAAATATTTAAAATAGCTTTCGTATATCTATGTATACTCCTTTATAAAATATTTGATCCTTTTTCAAATTTAAGTAAATTTCTAAGTAGCTTTAATCTGGACCATTCATTATAAACCAAAGAATTACAATCCATGTTATCTTGATCTATCTAAAAAGAGTATATAACAATCTTTTAAAAACCTCAAACATCTTGTTATTCTTTATTAGTGTTAAATTCTTATACAATATAATCCAAACGCTATTAATTACTTCAAATTAACAACTTCAAAATGTAACCATCACTCAAAACTCTAATAATATATTTTCTTTTAATAATTATTTGTTTCCTTGAAAAATGTATCTACTATTTTATATGCATTTAACTATTAGTAATTTAATATTTAGTATAAACGTTCATACTACTGAAAACTCTATCACTTGTTACAACGTACATATAATCTCGACGCGTAGCACGGATATTTTGCTAGTACTACTATATAATGTATTTCGTCTTTTTTGGTTTTAAGACATTTTTTTAAGTAAATTAGATCTTAACTATTGATTACAAATTTGAAATAAAATAATCTAAACTATTCAATTTTTTATAAACATTTTATAAAAGTATTTATTGAATAAGTTATGTAACTTACAAATAAATAAATGAAATATTAAATTTTAAATTAATGGTTAATCGTAAACAATTTAAAATTATATCATGTTATTTAATTCTTTAAAGTTGGTTAAGTAGAATAAATATATTATGATTTTTGAAATAATATTTTAATAAATGGATTAACTAAAATAATATATATTTAAATTAGTATCTATTATAATAATTTTAAATTTATAACCTATTAAAATAATATAAGTAGAATGGGAATAAAAATTAAATAGTTAATACGATAAATAGTAATAATTTAATCAAAATATATTTAAATTTCTGAATATTGAGGTATGTGGTCCGACAACCGAAAACGACTCGAACATAAAACCTACACGACCAAAAAGCCCCGCTGCCAAGTAAAACTGCCCCGTCTCCGGGCTAAAGAGCCCCGTCTCCGGGTTCCGCCCTGATTACCGGGGTGGCCAGCCCCGTTACCGGGGTAAGTCGCCCCGCTCTCGAGCTCCACTCCGGAAACCGCCCTGGGTACAAACACACCGGGGTGGTCAGCCCCGTCACCGAGGTGACCTGACCCGCTCTCGAGTAACCGCCAAGACATTAGCCCCGTTACCGGGGTAAGTTGCCCCGCTCTCGAGCAACTGCTGCACCATTACCGGGGTGGCCAGCCCCGTTACGGGGGTAAGTCGCCCCGCTCTCGAGCTCCACTCCGGAAACCGCCATGGCTTAGCCTCGTTACCGGGCACAGCCTACCCGGTTGGCCTGGCTGCCCGGTAACGCTAACTTCTATCCGGCATACGCTTAAGTGGACCCGACGTCGCAAGCATACATGCTTACGTCAATTACCCATTTGTGGATCATAAAGTAACGGCCCATGGGTGTAATCATTGGGCCTCAGGCCTCAGCCCATAAATGGAAACCCTAATCTCTAGCCTATAAATACCCCTCTGATCAATGTCAGAGGTCAGGTTGTCAATCATTGCATTACTCACACATACACGTTCAAGAGCAGTTTTTCCTACTCTCTTACGTCACACCCGCTAATCATTACGTCACCTTAGGCTCGTCAAGAGCTTGGTAGGTTTGCACTGCTCTCGCAGGAGTTCGTAAGGATTAGCCAACACCCCTAACCCTTGAGCCACGTCAATCGTTGCTCAAACATTGGCGCCATCCGTGGGACCGTTATAGAACAACGGTTTTTCACTAAGTTTTCTCCTTAACCCTTCACCCTCAATGGATTCAGGCCCTGCCATGAACCCCCCTCCGAGCAGAGAGGATCCTCCTCCCTCGGTAGACATCAACACCACCCCCCCAAACTCCCAAGTCACTGGAACAGGAGATGGGACGGGGAATGCTAGAAGGATTAGCGAGGAAAACCTATACCAGACTTTACACTTTCGGGTCTAACGACACAGCTGAAGTGGAAGTGCCTAGCACGGGAGAGGCAGGCCAGTCAAGCTATCAAGGCTTCCAGATGGGAAGGCCTCCAAGTATCACTCCAACCCAGAGCTTCCCACAACTTCTTAGCTTGGAAACCTCCACTCTAACCCAACAGCCATCTCTCACTCCCACTCCCACTCAAACCCCTCCCAAAGAACAGCCGTCAGTAGAAGAAGCTTTGGAGATTTTGAAGGCAGCTTTGTCCCAACAACAAACACCTCCACCGGCTCCACTCGCACAAAACGACTTCCTAGCCAGGCTCATAGAAACATTGAAGCCCAAGCCTGCGCCACAACCAATTCCTGAGGTCAATGCGAGTGCCTTGCTCGGACAGTTGGTTAATGAATTGCAAAGGCAAAAAGCACCAGAGCCTACCCCTCCTCCGCCCCCACAGGATACCACTCAAGAATTACTCAGTTTGCTGAAGGGCCTCGTGGGAGACCGGGTAGCAACCATGCCTACCTCTGTGGTGAACTCTAAGTTTTGTGATTGGGTGGCAAGATATCCTATCCCAGACCGATAGAGAGTTCCCTCCATAGTCGGCACCTATGATGGAACAAGAGACCCGGAAGATCACTTAGCACTTTTCGAACAAGCTATCATGACAGAAAAGTGGGTAGACCCGGTAGCTTGCCACATGTTTCCAGGAACATTGCAAGGTTTAGCTAGAGATTGGTTCACAAGCCTCCCAGAAAAAAGCATCTATGATTTCTACGACCTTAAAGCCAAGTTTACCTCCAACTTTTTTCAGCAGAAAAAGCAAAGGAGAACCCATCTTGAGGCACATCTCATACGCCAGCGAGAAGGGGAGGGCCTGCGAGAGTTCATCCTCCGTTACACACAAGAGTGCCAGAAGATACCAGGCCTACCCGAAAGTCAACAAATATCCGGGTTCACACTCTCACTACTCCCAGGCCAACTCCAAGAACGACTAGCAACACGAATCCCAGTCACCTTCAAGGAGACCACAAATGTTTGCTACAATTACTTAAGGTCGAAGGAAACAATTGCTTTAGCAAGAAGTGTAACAAGTGGCAAGAGAGACAGGGCATGGAGCGGACCAGCTGTCGGAGGGACAAGTAGACAGGAGCCCCGACATGATAGTCGAAGAAGGGATCATCGTGACAGTAGACAAGGTAGACGAGAGGAGGAAAGACCTCCTAGAATATTCACCCCTTATGAAAGAAGCCCATCTGGGGGGAACCTCAGCAAGACCCCCATGGAAATTTTAAAAACTGAACAGATAGGGGCGACGTTTAAGCCACCCCCTCGTATGCTTCACCGCTCTGGAACAAAGAATATGAACAAGCGCTGTGATTTTCACGAAGACTACGGCCATGACACTAATTCATGCCGGGAACTAAAAGCTGAAATAAAACGGGCGTTGGATGAAGAAAAGCTTGAACACTTGGTGATAGGAGCAAGGCAGCAAGCGAAAAAGTCACCCGCTAAAAAGACCTATGAGTGGCAGAAGGCAGCTAGGAAAGACAACCACCCTGGCCCCCCTGATGGCCATGTGTGCATGGTAAGCGGTGGCTCTCAGAAACGAAAGTCCCTTGTGCTAGAGAACTTGATGATGCAACCAATATCTTTCCCACCTGTGGAAACTACTTCCACCAATCCGGTAGTCATCCAGGTCCGTTTGGCCAATTATGAGGTTGAAAAGGCCTACATAGATACTGGAAGCTCCGCCGACATCATCTATGAGCATTGTTTCAAAAATCTCCCTCAGAAGGTTAGAGAAGCTATACTCTCCGCTGAGTCCCCCTTAGCAGGCTTCGCAGGAGAAATTCATTGGCCTATCGGTCAAGTCATGATTGAGGTCATGATGGGGGAATACCCGTTTCATCGCTTTGAAGTCCTAAACTTCACCATTGTAAGGGCTCCATCCGCCTACAACGTAATATTGGGAAGGCCTTCCATAGAAAGGTTTGGGGCTATCCCCTCAACCATACATGGAATGATCAGGTTCCCAACACCAAATGGCATAGGCACCGTACGCGGTCGCATGAACTGGTCTCGTGAATGCAAGCAAGTGGCTAAAGTTGAAGTATCTAAACCCAAGTTCATCACAACAGAGACAGAAGTAATAGATGGCAATGAACGAAAAGTGATAATTAACGAAAAATTCCCAGAACAGCCCATCGGCATAGGAGAACAACTCCCATTGGAAACCAAAAAGAAGTTAGTTCATCTCCTCAAAAACAACCTAGACGTGTTTGCATGGCAAACGTCTGACATGACGGGATTACCAAGAGAGCTGGCCGAACACTCCCTCAATGCTAATCCTAATATGTTTCCTATCAAGCAAAAGAAAAGGGCAATGTCCCATGATAGAAGCACAGCAGCCCTGGAACAAGTAGCCAAGATGGAAGAGGCAGGGATAGTCAGAGAGGTAAAGTACCAGACATGGATAGCCAACCTCGTCATGGTGAAGAAGGGAGATGGCTCATGGAGGCTATGTGTAGACTTCAAAGACATTAACAAGGCATGCCCAAAGGATAATTACCCCTTACCCGAGATAGATTGGAAGGTGGAATCCTTGGACGGCTTCAGGCTCAAATGTTTTTTGGATGCTTACAAAGGCTATCATCAAATCTCCATGAAAGAAAGGGATGAAGACAAAACCGCTTTCCACACAGACCAAGGAATCTATTGCTTTAAAAAGATGCCATTCGGCCTAAAGAATGCAGGAGCCACCTACCAACGTCTGATCGACAAAGCTTTCAAAGATCAGATTGGAAGGAATGTTGAAGCATATGTAGATGATATTGTGATCAAAATTAACGCCGAGGGAGCAATGCTTGCTGACATCCAAGAAACCTTCAACACACTTAGAGAAATCAACATGAAGTTGAACCCCTCTAAATGTAGCTTTGGCATGGAGGAAGGAAAATTTCTTGGCCACCTTATCACCCCTCGGGGTATTAAAGCAAACCCTAAGAAAATACAAGCAATCATCCAAATGCCTTCACCCTCCACTAAGAAACAAGTTCAAAGCCTCAACGGTAAGCTGGTTGCTCTGGCTCGTTTCCTCTCCAAGGCCGTAGACAGGTCCTTACCATTTTTCAAAACCTTGAAGGGGTGCATAAAAAAGAAAGACTTCATGTGGTCGGAAGAAGCTGAAGAAGCGTTTCAAGAAATGAAAAAGTTTCTACTTGATCTCCCTACTCTCACAGCTCCAATGTCAGGAGAGCTCCTTACCATATACTTGGCTGCCTCCAAGGAATGTGTAAGCTCAGTCCTCCTTGCTCAACGCGGAACAGCACAAGTACCTATCTACTTCATTAGTAGGGCGTTAAAAGGAGCCGAAATAAACTACCCAGCCCTAGAGAAGCTGGCATTAGCATTAGTCCACTCTGCTAGACGCCTAAGAAGATACTTCCAAGGGCACCCTGTACAAGTCCTTAGTGACAAGCCCATCAAGCAGGTGCTAGGCAAGCCAGAAGTCTCAGGCCGGCTAGCAAAGTGGGCAGTAGAGTTGGGAGAACATGAGATCACCTTCCAGCCAAGAAGCTCTCTGAAGGGCCAAGTCTTGGCAGACTTTTTGGCAGAATTAGAAGAGGAACCTAAAGCCCAAGAAGAAGAGATAGTGGGGCTTACGTGGACGCTGTTCACTGACGGAGCATCCAATGAAGAAGGCTCTGGGGCTGGTCTGATCCTCACTGACCCAGACAAGAAGGAATACACTTATGCTCTAAAGTTTAAGTTCCCCGCTACCAACAACGAGGCAGAATATGAAGCTCTCCTCGTCGGGCTTCGTATCGTTAGAAAGATGGGGGTACAACACATTGAAGTATTTGTGGACTCATAGTTGGTAGCAAACCAAGTCAAGGGCATCTTTGAGGCCGTTCAAGACTCTATGCAGCTCTATCTAGAGGAAGCCAAGCAGCTAGCATCTGAATTCAAGAGCTTCAACATAGAACAAGTGCCACGGAGCAGAAACAAGATTGCGGATGCCTTGAGCAAAATGGCCTCATCCGCCTTTTCCCACCTAACAAAAAAAGTGTTAGTGGAAGAGCTGATAGAGAAATCAATTACCCCCAAGGAGGAAGTAATGGCCACCGAAGATCCTAACAACTGGATGTCCCCCATCATCGCATTCGTTAGGGATAACATGCTCTCTTAAGATAAGCATTTGGCAAGGAAGATAAGAATGAAGGCCCCCATGTACTTGATGATTGACGGCATCCTCTTTAGGAAATCCTTCCTTGGACCACACCTACGCTGCGTCGGCCCTGCTCAAGCGCTTGAATTGGTACAAGAAATGCATAGCGGCACTTGTGGCCTACACTCTGGTCCACGCACCGTGGTAACCAAAATCATGCGCATGGGATACTATTGGCCTACCATGCACCAAGATGCCAAGAAGGAGATCGAAAAATGTGAATCATGTCAGATGCATGCCCCAATCCCCAAATGGCCTAAGCAAGACCTAATCCCTGTCACCACCGCATGGCCGTTCTACAAATGGGGCATCGACATTGTTGGCCCGTTCCCTCCAGGAGTGGGGAACGTCAAGTTCCTCATAGTAGCAGTCGACTACTTCACTAAGTGGGTAGAGGCCAAGCCGGTCACCACCATCACGAGTCAAAGAATGATCAACTTTGTGTGGGAACACATTGTCTGCCGCTTTGGTGTGCCTCATGTAATGGTGAGTGACAACGGGAAACAACTAGCTGAAAACCCTTTCAGAGCTTGGTGTCAAGACATGGATATCAAGCAAGTCTTCACCTCCGTCGCCCATCCTCAAGCAAACGGCCAAGTGGAGATAATGAACAAAGCAATTGTTGAAGGAATAAAAGCAAGGCTAGGAACAGGCAGAACATCATGGGTTGATGAACTTACTGGAGTTCTATGGGCTCACCGAACAACCCCTAGGGACAGCACGGGAGAAACCCCATTCAGCCTTGTTTATGGAACCGAAGCTGTCATCCCCCCTGAGCTCACCATTCCAACTCCTCGTGTTATGACACTCAACCCAGCTCAGAACGAGGAAGCTCTTAGGGAAAACCTCAATTTGCTTGAAGAAAGACGGGAAATAGCTCACATAAGACAAGCAGAGAGCAAACGCCAAATGGCTAAGTATTACAATACACGGGTCCACCCAACAACTTTCAAAGTTGGTGACCTAGTGTGGAGAAAAAATGAGGCCAGCAGAGCAGAGAACACGGGCAAGCTAGGCCCCAAGTGGGAAGGCCCTTACAAAGTCGAAGAGGCAAATGAGAGCGGTGCCTACACCCTCTCTGACCTGGCAGGATTCCCCATCCCCAGGACCTGGAACGCCATGAACCTAAAAAAATGCTATGCCTAGGAAATTTTGTACGTTATGAACTATACAAGGACTGATCAAATTCTCACATGTAATGATCAGGTCCACGTTTTGTACTCTGAAATATCCTTATTTTTAATGAATACAACTTTTGGCTTCCAATACTTGGCTTGTAGGTCATTATTTATATGTTATGTCTATGTATGATACAAAAAAGAAATCCAAGGCCTACTAGGCAATCACATATTTATCCGCCCTCAACTCCATGGGAGAAAGGGTAAGCACTTCCTACGGAAGCGATCTCGCGAGAACACAAAAATAAAATGCATGCAATAAACAAGAAAATAGAAATATGGCATAGCCATAACAAAAAGAGTTGCCACCGCAACCACATAAATATATAATCATACATAATCTCGAAAGTAAGCAACACCATACGTACAAAATACATAGTTTGAATGATAAAGGGAGGCAACCCCAAAAATACACCAAGCCCTCTCATGCCTCACAAAAAGAAAAAAGACAAACAAAATGAGACAAGAGGGAAGTCACTACTTTCCTTTCTTCTGATTCTCCAACGCCGCATCCTTCCTGACCATCTCCAGAATATCCTTCGCCTCTAAGTTGGGGTCAGCCGCAACTCGAGTCAGGATAGGGTAGTCGTGGCGCTTAAAGGCCCGAGTCCGCTCAGTAACTTTATCTTTCGCTCTCTCACCATGATACTTCGTAAATACATCGCCAGATAAATCAGGGAACTCCTCCTTAAGGGCCGCAGCAGACTCATACCTCCCATAACCACGGGCTGCGGTGTTAAGATTAGTCACCGCATCCAAATACTGAGGATGAGTATGTACAGCCCTAAATATATCAGGCATCGAAACAATCAAATCCCTCTTCTCAGCAGCACAATGTGTCAAAGAAACCTCTAAATCACGGGTAGTCTCCCGAGAAAGCTCCAAATCAACCTCTACATCACGAAGGCGGGTAAGAACCCTGTCTTTCTCCTCCTTGGCTAACCTAGCCTCCTCCTTGGCTAGTCTAGCCTCCTCCTGGACTACCCTAATCACCTCCTGTGCTACCCTAGCCTCCTCCCTGGCTACTCTAGCCTCCTCTCTGGCTGCCCTGACCTCCTCGTCGGCTACCCTAGCCCTATCCCCAGAGGAACGAATAAACTCTCGCTCCTGCTCTAACTGCTCGGTCAAGGAAGCAAGCCTAAGATCTCTCTCTTGATGATAGAGAATATTTCGCTGCCTCGCTACCCAGGTATCCACAAAAGTATTATATGCTGAAGTCGTAGCCATGTCATAGAAATCCGTAAGGCTATACTTCTCTGTAGCACTCAAATATGCCCGAGCAGCCTCAGAGCTGAAATCCCCCTCAAACCGCACTAGATCGACAATGCGAGAAGGACGCCCCTCAGCATGAGAAAACTCCATGCTAAGGCCTGCAAAGGACAAAGAGGTCAGTTACAACACAACAACTAATAACAAAATAAAACTAACTTACCAGGAGTAGGCAGCGTGAACACCCCAGCTGAAAAGCTAGGCGGACAAAACGGGGGAGTCACAACAGCGGCTGAGGTAGTCACAACAGCGGCTGAAGTAGTCACTCCCGCCATGGAGGGGCCCTCACCAACTTGCATACCAGCAACAGATGTGGTAGCACCACCAGAAAAAGACCCAAACGCTCCTGTGATCGAACGAAGGGTCTTCCCCACTCCCTGACGCAAAGGCCGAACATTCCTCCCCTGCACATCATTGTTGGCAGGCCTTTTCCCCAGAGCAGAGGGAGCACCATAAACATGAGCCCCTAATGGAGAAACTACACAGCAACAACAAGGAGTTAATTATGGCAAAGTTACAAAAAAAAACATAGCTAAAATAAACATACAATACTCACCATCATCTCCAGGAGATAACATAAGCGAATCATCATCAAGGGGCACAGTCCCAAGGTCGTCTGGAGGGGCTAGATCAGCAAGTCTCTCACCCCCAACGTCATCTACAGACAAACCATCGGCCCTAACATCCTCGCCTACAACGGCCTCAGCATCCTCAACAACCTCAACATCCGGGTCCGCAATATCACCCCCTACAATAGAAAGCCAACATATAAAAAGGAGGGAAGAAAAACCAAACACTGATGTGAAAAATCTAGTTTTCCGAAAATTAAACCTTTACTAGATTACGACACGGGCAGTGTACCCTTGTCAGTTGTAAAATAGTATTAGCAAATATCGGGTTCGAACACAGGGACTATTTATAGTTGAAAATATTAGTTTATAAAAACGCGTAACAAGTAACAATTTGGTTTTAGTCTTAGTGAAGACTTGCTTATAATAACAGTAAAAATATTTAAGATTTCAAATATGGATAAAAGATACGCTTGCTTGGACCGTTAATGAATATGTGTTATTTCTTAGGTGTGAAAATATCGATAAACTTCTAATGTAAAATCCCAAGTTCCTTTCGAATACCGAATTTCTCCAATTACCTAACCATGCAACGATTCCTTTCGAATACCGTTAACACCTCAAGTAATTGTGCATAAAGTTTCAAGCCGATATGTGAGAATTAATTTATAAGCTTCCTTTCGAATAGCTTACTAACTCCTAAACCGATTTCTCTTAATTTAGTAGCTAGCATTTGTGTTAATATCTACTTGTAAAAATTGTTGTTAATGATTCCTTTCGAATATCATTTACTTATAATCAACTAAAGACCGGCCGATTAATTCGTTCCTATTTTAGTAAAAATTACGGATTCCTTTCGAATACCCGTTTTTAGATTACCAAACAAGAGTATAAACAATTTTAGCAAGATAATTAAGTTATTAACCCAAACGGATCCCCAATTAACCTCTACACATCAATCGATTTTCAAACCCAAAACCTAACACATAAACATCACATAATCCAAGCAAACGTATTAAGAAATTAGCTACTCATGATCGTAACAAACACAATCAAATATGTAAAAGACATAATTCAAATTGTAATTAAAATGATAAAAGATTCAATACCAAAATCCAGAAATTAGGTTCCAAGTAACTCCCAATTAACAAAGTAGAAATTCAAATAACGATTTGTTCAACTTGAAATAACGATTGTAACAATTGTTCTTGATTCTCCTTGCTACTTGATGTTCTAAGACTGATGATATGATTTTTTTTCTTCCAAAAACGTTCATTAGTAAGTACCCCACTAACTCTTTGGTTTCCCACTTAATTAGGATTAAAGAAACAATTTTTGTAACTGCCAGGTAACCACTTGCGCCGCAACTAGTCTGTCTTGCGCCGCAATTCATTAAATTGTTTTTCCAGATACGTGAGTCTCTTGCGCCGCAATTCATGCGTCTTGCGCCGCAACTCGACTTCAGCAAGCTCCATAAATTTTGTGTCAAACATTTGCGCCGCAACTGTATTACTTGCGCCGCAGGATTAGACCAATTGATTCCCGACTTGTTTTGCTTAACTCCTTTTGGTCCCAAATCACCTCCAATAACTCCAAACATAACTAAAACCTATAAAACACACTTTACACAAAATATAAGCAATACGGGGTCTATCCATTACGTTTGGGACACAAAACATAACAAATATCGCTATGAAATACTCGTATAAATGAGCGATATCAAACCCCCCATACTTAAGCATTTGCTTGTCCCTAAGCAAATCCGACTCAAACCTACTAACCATTTTACAAAACATACAACTTAAGAAAAATTAGGGAATCACGGGCTCAAACATTTAATTAAATTCCGGTGTTAGAAATAAAGATATGCGTGAAATTGCTAGATCGTAAAACCGACTACAAACATCTAAAGCTACTAAATTACTTAAGTAAACAAGAACCGGAATTTACCAGTTTTAATTCCTAATTCTTCCCCTAGTTTAGATATGTCTAAATAATCACACCTTAGTCCTCACTCTCCAACCGTAGTTGAAGCGATCAGCCATTACAGCCGACCCCTTACGCCTTACTTTCGGGGGAACCCTTAAAATATCACTAAGCATTTTCTTCATTTGTGTACTTCTTTCTTGAGAATTATTTGGTTAGTCTTCATCTTTTTCTTTTCCTCTCACTTTTGTTCACTTCAAATATTATAGATTTTATTTTATATTTTCTTTGAAGTGAACGGTATAACGGGATTTGAGTCTTCGTTATAGTGAGGATCAATTTCTATTTTGTCGACGGGAAAGACCTATGGCCTTTTTCTTCGCCTCTAATTCTCCAAGGGCTTAAGTAATACTAGGATTCCCCAACTACCCCCGAAAGGGTGCAAGGTCTAAAAGGGCTCGGTACTAAGGATAGAGTGATTATCTAGATTTTTGATTTTTCAGGGAAACTTAAGGAACTAAAACTAGAAAACCTAAATTCTTATTTCCAAGTATTTTATTAACTAAAGATGTTCCTAAACAATTTCACGTTAAAGGACCGGAATTAAGTTAAATATACAAGCCCCTATCATCTTCCCTAACTACATTTAAGCGTTTTAAAAATATTTTTTTTTTTTTTTTTTTTTTTTAAAGACTCTATAAGCTCTAAAAGACTCAAATGGGACTAAAATAACGTAATGGATATAGGGGATAAAACTAACTAATTTCCCGACTAACCCCCCATACTTAAACAACACATTGTCCCTAATGTGTTCCATCAAAATAAAAACTAACTAAGCTAAGGGAAATTAAAATAAACTAAAAAGAAGAAAATAAAGAAAGAAAGATAAAACCGTGCGAGTTTCGTAAGATGAGGCAAGATTTCTGAATCGACTCCGCACGTGCTGAACTTAATGCCAGTCTTGGTAAGATCCAAACACATAGACAAACAAGTTCATTAGCATAATAATAAAAATCCTAAGCAACGGAAAATAAAATAGTTCCAAACACGACCCGACACAACTGAAAAGTAAATAGTTCAACATCATAAAGTACAACAACAAACAAATAAGCCCCACAAGCGGCTTCTTCACGTCCTTCACTCGTCATCATTAGGTGGGGGTTGGTTCCACATGGGAGGTGGGTTGTATTCAGTCCACCCACTCGCTGCCTCGGGATGATGCACATGGTACTGGGAAGTAGTCATATATTCCCACATGGGCTGGTATCGCTCCATGTGATACTGTGTGTAATTCCCAAACTGATGAACATCCGAGCGGGTCCTATCGACCTCCGTCCTGATCTGATGAACCTCCGACCTCATGTGAAGAACATTATCATGTGTCTCGTCCACTTGGCGCCCAATCCTATACATTTCATGCATCATGGGGCTGAAGTCAAACGGGCCAAGTGGCGGTGGAACCGCTCCCGCCGCGTTCGCGTCACCCTCTTCTTCCTCGTGCTCTTCCTCAGCTTCGTCACCCTCTTCTTCTTCCTGCACATTACCAACATAAATTCTGTTTTTGGTTATAATTTTAGCCCGAAACAGGTCATTCATCGTAACCATCTTCCAACCAACTGGTGGGCTGCATTTTTGAATCCCCGCCTGAGTCAAAACACCCAAATTCTTTGCGATTCTTGTAATGAAGTGGCCACAAACCATAGGCCCTGCGGCTTGTCGTCCCGACCCTTTCTCGTTCATATACTCAGCCAGTGCCCACGGGGCATTCACATACTTTGTAGGGTCCCTTTTGGCGAAGAAGTATAACAGCCACAAATCATCAATATACACTTTATCCTGATGCTGAAAGCGGTGCAAAAATGAATTGGATATTCCCTTTTCAAGCACTCTCAAGATTGGATCCGTGAGATTGTTCGCTTTGTTGGTTGAGGCGTGAGGCCTATGTCCGGACAAATCAAACCACACTTCATTTTTTCTACTCCGGATAGCATTCCAATTCCAACTTCCTTTAACAATATAATCCGCCATATTGGGTTTATCCAAATATTCATCTTCAGTAAATAAACCCGTCAAATACCCAAACTGTGGCAGGGTGACCTCATGAGCTTTCCCCCCCAACCTAAACTGGATTATCTTTGCATCGTAAACCTCTTTACTACTGTCCGGAACCGGGTCTACGGTCAAAGTGGAGTAAAACTCGAGACACAGTTCTCGATAAATGCTTTCTCGGACACTGAATGCTTTCTTCCATACTTCCACCTCAAAAGGTGTCGCTCCTCTCTCCTTTACAAACCGAGTAGTCAGGAATGGGTTCAACTCTGCAGTTATTTCCAAATGATCGAGCATACCCCATTCCAAGAACTTCGGGGGATGAACCGCTTTGTCCTGAAGTAAGGCTAAGTTGTTGTTAAACCTTATCTTCTCATTAGCCGTACACCCTGTCCATTTTAGCCAAGGGTGCGTTTCCTGTCGCATCATCATGGATTCAGTGGATGGAACCGGTGGCCGGGTCACTCGATGAGAAGTGGATGATTCTACCACTTCAGGTTCCTCCACCGCTTGACGTTTCCCCTACAAAACAAACAAAAACAAAGACAAAAACAAACTACATTTGTTAGACTAAAAGAAACAAAATAACACAAACTATTTTTTTTTTTTTTTTTTTTTTTTTTTATATCTGTCAGGTCTGAGGGCCTTCTTGCGCCGCAACTACTCGTCTTGCGGCACAAGACGGTGTTATTCTGGGCGAAATTCTGCAGCAACATGGCAAACCCGACATGACCAAACCAAATCCTAAGAATCCTAAAGCTAAACGATATTAGGCTAAAACTTATCTTAATTAACTAAAGTTACTACTAAAGAACCCTAATTTAACTTTTCCCCCAAATCAATTTCAAAGCAAGAAACCTAACTAAACTAAATTGAAGAAATTAAACATAAGAAACAACATACCGATCTTCCCATGTCGTTAGTGATTGATTTTGAGAAAGGAGGTGACTAGAAATCGAAATCGAAATTAGTATGTGTGTTCTTGTGTTTTCTTGCGCCGCTAGTGTGTGGGTAAAAAGAGAGAAAGAATCGTTGAAGGGTTTAAAAAGATAAGGTAAACATTTTTTTTTTTTTTTTTTTAACACCTGATGGTCTTGCGGCGCAACATGCAGGTCTTGCGGCGCAACTGAATGACACCAAATTTCTTCCAGCCTCGGATCACGTCTTGCGGCGCAAGAAGTAAGCTACAGGTATTTTTTCCGTTTTACTTCCTAAAGTACTTAAACACTTAAACTAAATTACACTTAGTTAACTCCTAAATTACTAAAACAACTAAAAACAGCAAAAGTAATCAAGATAAGAGAAAATAAAAGAGAAATGATACAACAAACCGGGATTTAATCCGAAAGTGCTCGTTTTTTCCTCGAGTCATTTTAGAACGGGTAAAACCCATCCTCTAATGTCATACCGTTCTCTTCATCCTCTTCACGGTAAAGTTTGACCCTTTGACCATTAACGATAAATGATCCGCCATCATCTGTTTCTAGCTCCACATATCCACCCGAAAAGACCCGTCTTACCAAATACGGACCCGTCCACTTTGATCTCAACTTAGGTGCTTTAAACTTGTATTTCGATTGGAATAAAAGCACCTTATCTCCTTCCTTAAACTCTTTCCGCCGAATTTTTAAGTCATGGACCATCTTCGTTCTCGCTTTATACAGAACGGAATTCTCATACGCGTTCCACCTCAATTCATCCAACTCGTGGAGTTGTAGAAATCTGGTTTCACCACTAGCTATTAAATCCATGCTACACTCTTTAAGCGCCCAATAAGCCTTATGCTCTATCTCCATGGGTAAATGACAAGTTTTCCCATATAGCATTTTGAATGGGGTGGTCCCAATCGGAGTCTTGTAAGCGGTCCTAAACGCCCATAATGCTTCATCCAATTTCTTTGACCATAAAGACGGGTTGTTGTTGACTGTCTTTTCCAAAATCCGTTTAATCGCCCGATTAGTGTTTTCGACTTGCCCACTTGTTTGAGGGTGGTAGGAAGTCGAAAACCGGTGTTGGACCCCATATTTCTTCAAAACTTTCTCCATTTGGGCGTTTGCAAAATGGGTTCCCCGATCACTTATCAACGCTTTTGGCATGCCAAACCTACAAAATAAACTTCGTAAAAAGTCAATAACAACGTTAGCATTGTTGGTAGGTAGTGCCTTTGCCTCGACCCATTTGGATACATAATCCACCGCCACCAAAATGTAGACATTTCTGTTCGACGGTTTAAATGGCCCCATGAAATCAATTCCCCAAATGTCAAAAACCTCGCACACTTGTATACTTGTTGCGGCATCTCGTCTCGTTTTGTAACCGTACCTTGCCTTTGACACGAATCACATGTCCTCACTAAGGTGTGTGCCTCTTTAAAAATAGTGGGCCAATCAAACACCTTCTTTCCCGTCACGGATGGACCATAATGCCCTCCCGTTGGACCATGGTGACATTCATCGAGAATTCGCCTCGTATCGGTTCCATAAACACACCTTCTCACCATGCCATCGGCACACATCCTAAACAAAAATGGCTCCTCCCAAAAATAGTACTTGGCATCCGAAAATAGCTTCTTCCGTTGTTGATAGGTAAGCAATCTACTAACAACTCCACCCGCTAAATAATTGGCTATATCGGCGTACCAAGGACCCCGTTCACCAAACGCTTTTCCAACAAATGCCAACCTTTCATCCGGAAAGGTGTCTCGAATATCCTCCTCATTCAAAGCTCCAAGACTCGGATTCTCCAAACGGCTCAAATGATCCGCCGCCACATTTTCTCTACCCCTCTTGTCTTGAATTTCCACATCAAATTCTTGAAGTAATAATATCCACCTAATCAATCTCGGCTTCGCATCTAATTTTGAAAACAGAAACTTCAAGGCCGAGTGATCCGTGAAGACTACCGTCTTACTCAATACCAAGTATGATCTAAATTTATCGAAAGCAAACACTACCGCTAGTAACTCTTTCTCGGTAGTAGTGTAATTTTGCTGAGCTTCATTCAGAGTCTTGCTAGCAAAATAAATGGGTCGAAAGTGTTTATCAATTCGTTGACCCAATACCGCCCCTACCGCAAAGTTGCTAGCATCACACATCAACTCAAAGGGAAGATCCCAATTTGGCGAGATTAGAATGGGTGTGTTCGTCAACCTTTCCTTCAACAATTCAAATGCCTTAATACAATCCTCCGAAAATTCGAACTTCGTATCCTTCTCTAACAAACGGGTCATCGGCCTAGTTATCTTTGAAAAGTCCTTAATAAACCGCCTATAAAACCCCGCGTGTCCTAGAAAGCTTCTAACTGATTTCTCGTTCGTTGGAGGTGGTAACTTTGCTATTACTTCTATCTTAGCTCTATCAACCTCAATACCCGCCTTTGAAATCTTGTGCCCCAATACTATTCCTTCCTTCACCATGAAATGGCATTTTTCCCAATTAAGCACCAAGTTTGTTTCTTCACACCGTGCTAGCATCTTATCTAAACTTT
>CAJVGC010000001.1:22812462-22835125 GCA_910822075.1 Senecio squalidus | reverse complement strand
TGAAAACAACAGAGAGAGAAGTCGCACATCATACTATTCACCGGAGATGCTTTGGGTATTGAAACTAACCCAATCATGTCATGGTTGAGTTCCGCTACCACTCCCAACACCTCATAGGTAACAACATCATGAGCCTCGATTCTATGAACACCGCCGCATAATACAAGGAATTCGGCGGGGGTGCTAGTGGACGGTGGTGACATAAGGATTTTGGCGGAATTGGTGTTTCTAGAGTTGGTCGTGGGTGGGTAGGAAAGAAGATGATCGAAATTGAGTGTGGTGATGGAGGCGACGACGCCGGTGGTAGTAGTGGACAGTGGTGAAAGAAGAGTGTTTCCAGAGATGGTCGTGGGTGGGTAGGAAAGTAGATGATCGAAATTGAGTGTGGTGGTGGTGGTTGCGACGGTTAGGGGTGTTTAAAATCGAATATCCAAAAATTCGGATAGTGATTTTCACTATCCGAAATCCGAATCCGAATCTGAAATTTCGGATATAAAAAAATTTCGGATATCCGATTTCGTATGTCCAATATATCCGAAAATATAAAATTTTGAAAAAATATATTTTTGTTTTTGTTTCAAATTTTATAATATATCCGATTTCGGTTCTAAAAGTTGGAGCGGATGGAATCTGGATTTTAGAAATGTCGCGGAGACGATATGCGTAATTTGAAACATCAATTGTAGACGATATGTTGTTGAGATCACTTCTGAACTTATTAACCAATATTCCCAATTTCTTAAAATATTCTTCTGTTCTTCATAACAACAGAGAGTAGTGGCACAACATAGTCTTCACCGGAGATGCTTTGGGTATTGAAACTAACCCAATCATGTCATGGTTGAGTTCCGCTACCATTCCCAACACCTCATAGGAAACATAATCATGAGCCTCGATTCTATGAACACCGCCACATAATACATGGAATTCGGTGGGGGTGCTGATGGACGGTGGTGAAAGAAGGATTTGGCCAGAATTGGTCTTTCCAGAGTTGGTCGAGGGTGGGTAGGAAAGAAGATGATCGGAATTGAGTGTGGCGGTGGAGGCGACGACGCCGATGGTGGTGGTGGACGGTAATGAAAGAAGGGTCTTTCCAGAGTTGGTCGTGGGTGGGTAGGAAAGTAGATAATCGGAATTGAGTGTGGTGGTGGTGGTGGTGGCGACGGTTATGGGTGTTCAAAATCGGATATCCGAAAATTCGGATCGTGATTTTTGCACTATCCAAAATCCGAATCCGAAAATCCAAAATTTTGAAAAAATATATTTTTGTTTTTGTTTTTTTGTGTTATTTTTGGTTTGTTTCAAATTTTATAATATATCCGATTTCGGTTCTCAAAGTTGGAGAGGATGGAATCTGGATTTTAAAAATGTCGCGAAGACGATCTACGAAATTTGAAACATCAATTGTAGACGATATGTTGTTGAGATCACTTCTCAACTTATTAACCAATATTTCCAATTTCTTACAATATTCTTCTGTTCTTGAAAACAACAGAGAGAGAAGTCGCACATCATACTATTCACCGGAGATGCTTTGGGTATTGAAACTAACCCAATCATGTCATGGTTGAGTTCCGCTACCACTCCCAACACTTCATAGGCAACATCATCATGAGCCTCGATTCTATGAACACCGCCGCATAATACATGGAATTCGGTGGGGGTGCTGGTGGGCGGTGGTAAAATAAGGATTTGGCCGGAATTGGTGTTTCCAGAGTTGGTCGTGGGTGGGTAGGAAAGAAGATGATCAGAATTGAGTGTGGTGGTGGAGGCGACGACGCCGATGGTGGTGGTGGACGATAGTGAAAGAAGGGTGTTTCCAGAGTTGGTCGTGGGTGGGTAGGAAAGTAGATGATCGAAATTGAGTGTGGTGATGGTGTTGGCGACGGTTAGGGGTGTTCTAAATCGGATATCCGAAAATTCGGATCGTGATTTTTGCACTATCCAAAATCTGAATCCGAAATTTCGAATATCCGAAAATCCAAAATTTTGAAAAAATATATTTTTGTTTTTGTTTTTTTGTGTTATTTTTGTTTGGTTTCAAATTTTATAATATATCTGATTACGGTTCTCAAAGTTGGAGGATGGCATCTGGATTTTAAAAATGTCACAAAGACGATCAACGTAATTTGAAACATTAATTGTAGACGATATGTTGTTGAGATCACTTCTCAACTTATTACCCAATATTTCTAATTTCTTACAATATTCTTAAGTTCTTGAAAACAACAGAGAGAGAAGTCACACATCATACTATTCACCGGAGATGCTTTGGGTATTGAAACTAACCCAATCATGTCATGGTTGAGTTCCGCTACCACTCCCAACACCTCATAGGTAACATCATCATGAGCCTCGATTCTACGAACACTGCCGCATACAACATGGAATTCGGTGGGGGTGCTAGTGGACGGTGGTGACAAAAGGATTTGGGCGGAATTGGTGTTTCTAGAGTTGGTCGTGGGTGGGTAGGAAAGAGGATGACCGAAATTGAGTGTGGTGATGGAGGCGACGACGTCGGTGGTGGTGGTGGACAGTGGTGAAAGAAGGGTGTTACCAGATATTGTCGTGGGTGGGTAGAAAAGTAGATGATCAGAATTGATAGTGGTGGCGACGGTTAGGGTTGTTCAAAATCGGATATCCGAAAATTCGGATGGTGATTTTCACTATCCGAAATCCGAATCGGAAATTTCGGATATCCGATTTCGGATATCCAATATATCACAAAATCCAAAATTTTGAAAACATATATTTTTGTTTTTGTTTTTTTGTGTTACTTTTTGTTTGTTTCAAATTTTATAATATATCTGATTTCGGTTCTCAAAGTTGGAGCGGATGGAATCTGGATTTTAGAAATGTCGCGGAGACGATCTGCGTAATTTGAAACATCAATTGTAGAATATATGTTGTTGAGAGCACTTCTCAAATTATTAACCAATATTTCCAACTTCTTGCAATATTCTTTTGTTCTTGACAACAACATAGAGAAGTCACACATCATACATACTATTCACCGGAGATGCTTTGGGTATTGAAACTAACCCAATCATGTCATGGTTGAGTTCCACTACCACTCCCAACACCTCATAGGAAACATCATCATGAGCCTCGATTCTATGAACACCACCGCATAATACATGGAATTTGGTGGGGGTGCTGGTGGACGGTGTTGAAAGAAGGATTTGGTCGAAATTGGTGTTTCCAGAGTTTGTCGTGGGTGGGTAGGAAAGAAAATGATCGGAAATGAGTGTGGTGCTGGAGGAGACGACGCCGGTGGTAGTGGTGGACGGTGGTGAAAGAAGGGCGTTTCCAGAGTTGGTCGTGGGTGGGTATGAAAGTAGATGATCGGAATTGAGTGTGGTGGTGGTGGTGGCGACGGTTAGGGGTGTTCAAAATCGGATATCCGACAATTCGGATAGTGATTTTCACTATCCAAAAACCGAATCCGAAATTTCGGATATCCGATTTCGGATATCCAATATATCCAAAAATCCAAAATTTTGAAAAAATATATTTTTGTTTTTGTTTTTTTTGTGTTATTTTTTGTTTGTTTCAAATTTTATAATACATCCGATTTTGGTTCTCAAAGTTGGAGAGGATGGAATCTGGATTTTAGAAATGTCGCGAAGACGATCTACGTAATTTGAAACATCAATTTTACACGATATGTTGTTGAGATCACTTCTCAACTTATTAACCAATATTTCCAATTTCTTACAATATTCTTATGTTCTTGACAACAAATAGAGAAGTCGCACATCATACTATTCACCGGAGATGCTTTGGGTATTGAAACTAACCCAATCATGTCATGGTTGAGTTCCGCTACCACTCCCAACACCTCATAGGTAACATCATCATGAGCCTCAATTCTATGAACACCGTCGCATAATACATGAAATTCGATGGGGGTGCTAGTGGACGGTGGTGACAGAAGGATTTGATCGAAATTGGTGTTTCCAGAGTTGGTCGTGGGTGGGTAGGAAAGAAGATGATTGGAATTGAGTGTGGTGGTGGAGGCGACGACGCCGATGGTGGTGGTGGACGGTAGTGAAAGAAGGGTCTTTCCAGAGTTGGTCGTGGGTGGGTAGGAAAGTAGATGATCGAAATTGAGTGTGGTGGTGGTGGTGGCGACGGTTAGGGGTGTTCAAAATCGGATATCCGAAAATTCGGATCGTGATTTTTGCACTATCCAAAATCCGAATCCGAAATTTCGAATATCCGAAAATCCAAAATTTTGAAAAAATATATTTTTGTTTTTGTTTTTTTGTGTTATTTTTGGTTTGTTTCAAATTTTATAATATATCCGATTTCGGTTCTCAAAGTTGGAGAGGATGGAATCTGGATTTTAAAAATGTCGCGAAGACGATCTACGTAATTTGAAACATCAATTGTAGACGATATATTGTTGAGATCACTTTTCAACTTTTTAACCAATATTTCCAATTTCTTACAATATTCTTCTATTCTTGAAAACAACAGAGAGAGAAGTCGCACATCATACCATTCACCGGAGATGCTTTGGGTATTGAAACTAACCCAATCATGTCATGGTTGAGTTCCACTACCACTCCCAACACCTCATAGGCTACATCATCATGAGCCTCGATTCTATGAACACCGCCGCATAATACATAGAATTCGGTGGGGGTGCTGATGGACGGTGGTGAAAGAAGGATTTGGCCACAATTGGTGTTTCCAGAGTTGGTCGTGGGTGGGTAGGAAAGAAGATGATCGGAATTGAGTGTGGTGGTGGAGGCGACGACGCCAATGGTGGTGGTGGACGGTAGTGAAAGAAGGGTGTTTCCAGAGTTGGTCGTGGGTGGGTAGGAAAGTAGATGATCGAAATTGAGTGTGGTGATGGTGGTGGCGACGATTAGGGGTGTTCAAAATCGGATATCCGAAAATTCGGATCGTGATTTTTGCACTATCCAAAATCTGAATCCGAAATTTCGAATATCCGAAAATCCAAAATTTTGAAAAAATATATTTTGTTTTTGTTTTTTTGTGTTTTTTTTGGTTTGTTTCAAATTTAATAATATATCCGATTTCGGTTCTCAAAGTTCCGGTTGATGATCGTGTGGATAGGTTACTTCATCCAATTCCAGAATTGTTTCCCATACTTCCACCACCTTCTACAACAACGGTTCCTTTGATTACAAGTTCTACAAGTCCAAAATCTTCCACAAAGAAAAGAAAGGTTAAGCGAAAATTGTCAACCATAGTTGAAACTCCGGAAACCGAAGAATAATGTCCGGAAACTCAAACAGAATTACCTTCAAAGGATCCTAGATCAGGTTATGAAGTGGTTAAAGAATTTTTGACGACTCTTCCCCGCGTTTTACTAGAAGAAACTTTACTTGAGAAGATTCTTTACAATGAAATTCATTATATTAGGGATGTGATGATTATGGATGCGATTGCTCTTGATTGTGATTATGCTGCAACAAGTTTAGAAGAGTTGTTTGATAGTGAACAAGAGGAAATTCAGTACGTTCTAACCAAATACAAAGCTTTGAAATCTAATTCTCGTGCTCAAGCCAATGTTATTAATAAACGTCGACATTCGGATGATGACCCTGATGAACAACCGAATGAGGGGGGAAATGTGAGACGTTTAAAGAAAGTTAAGCTAGAAAAGGCGGCTTTTGAATCGATTAAAGGGTCGGGATCAAGTGAAAAAGGAAATAAAGAGGTGGTAAATCTAGATGAAAATGAAGAATTGGTTGACGAAGAGATTGAAATGGAACAACCGAAACGAGTTGAAAATGAAGAAATGGATGAACAAGGTGAAGCGGAAAAAGTGGTTAAAAAAGGTAACAAAGATCGATATGTTGAAGATCTTTACCATAGTGCAAATGATACTAGAAAATGATGAAGATCTCAATCCGTT
Source organism: Senecio squalidus (assembly GCA_910822075.1). Classification (NCBI taxonomy): domain Eukaryota; kingdom Viridiplantae; phylum Streptophyta; class Magnoliopsida; order Asterales; family Asteraceae; genus Senecio; species Senecio squalidus. The sequence continues at coordinate 22,829,232 of CAJVGC010000001.1, read as the reverse complement.
GATAAGGAAAGTTATTTGTGCAAGACTTAGAGAACAAATGAAGTTTGATAAAAGCATCGATGCCAACTGGAGACTGAGAAAGTATGAGTTTGAGAATAGATTGAAGCAAAAAGGTGTAAAATATCTTCATTATGAAGACAAGCAAATAGAAATAATGAGGTTACAAAATGAGCACACGGAACTTTACAAGTATGCTTTATCGGATGATTTTGGTTTTCCAAAGTATGATGATATCGATTTTGATGAACAAAATAGGTTACATAAAAGAATAAACAAACCATTCATGGAAGATCAAGTGAAAGATTTCTTTATTCAAACACCAAAAAGGGTAGAACCAACAATTCTACATTGGCAAAGGAAAAAGAGTTGTGGAGCAAGTTCAAACACTTCATTCATGAAATGCAAAAAGGGGTTGACAAGGTGTATTCGGTTCATGGAATTACGGATGTTAGAGATATTAGCTCAAAGTTTCATAATGGCATCGAATATGCTACATTTACAGTTGCAAGAAGTAATGGAAAGGTGTACAACTTTACCGAAGAAAACTTCAATTATCTTAGTCCAAATGATATAGAGTGGTTTTTCATGTCTATGAAAAGATGGTCGAATAAAAGGGACGTTGAAAGATTTGTCGAATCAAGAGTGAAACGCTTTATGGAAGGCAAAGTTAAAGAAGCAACATACTTTGACTTTCAAATTGCTATTGAAAGCGGAAGAGGAAAGGTGAACTTAGTTGCCCCCACAACAGAAATTCCCAATAAATCATGTAAGAAAATGGGCGATAGTGAATATTGGTGATAAAGGGATTGTTTACTCAAGCCCACATTGGAGTGAAAATGTTGTGATGTTATTCAAGGAAGTATATCATTTTTCAACGGGCACACTGCGTTTGATTAAAGACGAGATAGAAACCATTATCAAGAATGGTGATGAAAGCAATAGTGCAGACTCTGATGGTTATGCTATGTGGAGAGCGGAAAGAAGAGAATATGAGTTTGGAAGAGATGCTATCAAAATTTTTTTGGCAAATAGAAGAGTTATTCAAAGATACGAAATGTGTTTGAAGATTCGTGGAAACAAGTATTCAATTTATGCAACGTTAAAAGCTCGAAGACAATATGAAATGCAACAAGAACGAGATGAATGTGCAAAACTCTATCCTAAATTCAAAGAAAATGAATCTTTAACAACGCCATCTCAAGCTCAACAAGATCAAGCATCTCAAGAACAAGAAAATCCAACTTAAGAATTGAAGAAATTAAGCTTAGCATAAGTTTTTGAATTGTATTGTAAAACGTTTATAATTTCTTTTCTAGAAATGATATTAAAGGGGGAAATTGTGGAGATTGGAATTAGTTAATATGGTTTCTAGAAGGTAATTCTACAATGTAATGAATGTTTACCCATTTCCTATAAATAAGTAATGGGTGTGATGTAATAATATGACTTTTGGTTGATTCTCATACCCAGTGGCGAAGCCATGATGAACTTGAAGGTAGGTCCTTTAATTTTTTTTAGTAAAGTGTGTTGGTTTGAGACAAACGGGTCGGGTCAGATTGACCAATAATACAAATGTACGATAGATAAAAAGATTGGACAAATCGAAATAAGAAATAAACAAACCATCGTTTTCTATTTTTTCATGTTTCATATAGGCATTCGCTACTATGGTAAAGTAAAATATTTATTTGATTAATTTTAACGATTGTAATCTAAAATGTATATTCTTCGAGTATCCAAAAAATTAACCTCATAGTGTTATTAATTACTAACTGGAGCATTTTTTTTTCTAGACATATATAATGTGAAGGGTTAAAATGTATTTATATATAAATAAAAGGGAATATGTACTAGTTTCAGTTTAAAATCAAAAATTGAAAAAAGAGGCTTGGCAAGACTTGAACCCTGGTCACCAGAATCTGTAGTTGTTACATAAAGTTGAAAAACCACGCAGGCAAGATCATTATTTTGTAATATATCTGTAAACCAAAGATTTTACCCAGGTCCTTTGAATATTTTTAGCCAGGTCCTTTGAAAAATTTCGACATCGTTTCTAAATGTTTTTCAAAATTAAGGTAGTTCCGCGGACCTGCCTGACCCATGCCTAAATTCGCACCTGCTCATACCTAACATCATCTATAGTAAGGTCGATTAACAAAGGGTTGTCTTTGAAATCTGTATGGCAAAATCGATTCTTGCAGCTGTTGTAGATTGTTTGCATTAAGTTCTTGAAGTCGCTACAACCATTATAGGTAAAATGTGAAATACAATACTTGGAGATGATCGTACGTTATTTAGTGAGAGACACATCAAACCACAGTTTGAATTAGCCTTGGTACCAAGTTATTTTCAAGTAAGTATACCACATTACATGGCTTATGGTAAACAGTAGCAGCAGGAACTCATGTAAGTGAAAACTTGGTGAGGATCGTACGTTGAAACTCATTTGAAGTAGTGCAACTGCACATCACGGAAAGACAGTGTGCAACTGCTAATCCCCCACACCATTCGTCCATATATTTCATCCCCTTTAATTCTAACTGTTTTTTTTTTAGTTTTTATAAGCTAAAGAGCACTGTATAAGATTAATGTCTCTAGTTTTATTATTTTATTTAAAGAATTTGGAGGGGTGGTCAGACCGGATGGTTTGCAGCATAAGCCAATTTTATGGCATGGAGTTTATGGAAGGAACTTGGTTTTCTTTATTATTGTATAATAATGTTCATACATTTATCCTTTTTCTAATTTATGATTTTAATATTTTGTTTTTGGGTAATCGATAAGTGTTTAGAATAGTAATATTTTTGTTGAGTATGATATATCTTTTGTTGTCATTTGTTTCAATCAAGTAATCTCGATGTATACTACATTGCTATTCCTAATGATGTCTTCAACAAAACCATATTTCATTTTCATTTAATTTTTGTAAGGCCCCACTTCACAATAACTAAAATTTAAAGTAATATCGATACTATTAATATCATTATTTTCAAGTTTTTGTGTATTCATGATTGAGATTTGAGAAATATTAGCTTTTAAGTATGAATAAATGATTAATGTTTTTTTTTTTTTTTTTTTTTTTTTTTTTTCTCTTTTTGTAATTTAGTGTGTGTTTGGTGTACTTAAGTTTAAGTTTGAGTTGAAGCTCGAGCTTAAGCTTAAGTTTAAGCTTATATTTGGGGTTGGAGCTTATATATATAAAGTTGAAAAACATGTTTGGTAAAATAGTTTGAGCTTGAGCTTATAGATGTAAAAAGACATAAAAGAGTATATGAATATATATGTTTCAATTAAAATGAAGGGTATTTATGTCATTTTGTTTACCATAAGCTCGAGCCCATTTAATAAGCTACTTTAAGTGGCTTGTAGTTTTGGAGCTTATCGGGGCTTATATTTTAGAAAGTCCGTCAAACCAAACGAGACTTATGAAGTGGCTTAAAGAAAACGATAAGCTTAAGCCTCAATAAGCTTTTGTGCCAAACACACCCTTAGTGGAAAAACATTTGTGTGCATATCGTTTTTGCCATGGACGCTTTATATAAAAGTTTAGAGTAGTTAATTGTATAAACCGTCCATCTTAGAGATGTGAAAAAGTTTCTCATAGTGATTTTTTCTTGAACAATAAATTATATAAAAACTAAACAATCTTAATAAAAAAAAAATAAATGAGAAATAAAAACTAATGTCGAATAATAAAGCCCCAGACCGTCCTCACGATCTAGTACAATGAACTTAAGCAACCTTTTGAACTAAAAAAACATTACACTTGCACTGTGACACGCCACACACCCCACACCTAATCAAAACTCTCTCCGTGCAAAACCTTACTAAATGCTCCTCATTTAATCTCAATCTTATATTAAAATGCATGATTCTCATAGTGATTATCATGTATTTTTAAAACAATAGGTACGAAATATACGATCTAAACAAACTTTAGGAGCATTTTATGCAATTACCTCTTATTTTTTGGTGTATTTTTTAGGACTATTTAAGTAAAATATTTCATGCCCCCTTAGGACCTAACTTTCTGGATCCGCCACTAATTAGGCTAATATGCTAATTTTCATGTAACGCTTCTCGAAATTGCATTCCCTCTACCTCTTCCCTCTCAAATTTCTTTGGGTAATTTTACCAAATCTCTCAATAGGTATGTTTGTTGATATAAAGTTTGTATACTTATCTATATTCTTTAAAAGTCATGATGATTCATGCAAAAGGTGACGTTTGATATGGAAGGTTGAAATTGACTGTGTTTGTTTTAATCTCCGGTGATCATGCATATGCCTTAAATATTCTTGATTTAGTAGTCGTGTGACATCTTAATAGCAGTGTATTATTTTTATTTTTGTCCATTCTATATCATTCCATGTAGGAACATTATTTATTGTTACACTCAAATGTGCTCAATGTGGATGTTAATTAACTTCTAACCCTTTGAACATTTTTGTGTTTTAGCTACTTTTAAAACATTAACATTTCACTTTAGACGCAAAGCTTAAACTAAAACGAAATGATTACATCTACTTTTCTTCCCCTATCTTCAGATCACTTTGCTTGAATCCGCCTCGTGCTCTAACCTCAAGTTTGAATGAAAAATAAGGCCAGGTTAATATCTTTTTTTTTTTTTTTTTTGACAAAAAGGGTACCAATTTACATGCAACTAAATGGAGTTTGTAAACCTCACTCGTTATTATAAATAATTTCTTTCGAGTGTTGATTATCTGACCTACGACAATTGACTTTTGGTTTAGGTCTTTTGATTTAATCGCCTTTTGCTACAATAGTGTACGTCATGACTTTTATGATGTTATGCTATATATTTTAATAACTTATGGTATTTTGTTTAAAGAATGAAATAGAAGACGAAGATAAAACAAAAGTTAGTTTTCTTTTATAATTAAACCTTCTACTGTTTTAACAATGTGTGTGTTGTTAATTGTGTTTGGTATTTTGACATGTCATAACAAGATTTGAAACCTTAATAAGAAGATAAATTGTCAATAACACTTTGTGAAAAGGTTTATTAAGTATTCAAATATTGTTTCCGCTATGGCGGTTTGACACTTTATACATTGACCGTAAACGAGATCTCACTACTGTTTATATTTGTAGATAGAGTATGTATATATTGTTTAAAACTTTTATATGCATTATACAAATAAAAAGAAAGTCAAAAGACTTGAAAATCTCGCGTTAAGCTATTACGAATAAAAGGAGAAGAGTAGATAAATTGTAGTGAAAAAGTCTGAACTCAAATCTCCTTGTTCAATAAGTAATATATATTGTCTTATAATATAAAAAGTTGTTTCCAAGAAAAATCAATATTGACGGCAATAAAATCAATCCAAGAAAAAGAAACGCCGCCCCTTTCTCTCTTTTTACAGCCTCGAAAGAAGATGATGCGTTTATCCGAAATCGAAGAAAAAGAAACGATGATGATGCCTTTATTAGAAAGCAAACCAGAATCCTACTCATCTTCGTCTTCATATGTTCCTAAAGGTATTTTGTTGCTTGGTATGATTATTATATGTAAAAGTGTATCTATATCTATGTTTACCGTTTTGTTGTTTTTGTGAAGGTTTTGCTAAGGGAATGATAAACCTGGGAGAATTACATGTCACAATGGTGAAACACTTCATCTTTGTAGCGACTTACACCCCACCAAAAGCAGAGTGGGTTCACATCCTTACATTCATGTTAAACCCGCTTTAGGTGCTACTTTTACCGACATCCAGATGTCCTTTTTTTACCCTTCTAAACCCACCAACCTATTCAAATTCAACATCAAGAAACACCACCTCGGCTATTGGGAGCATTTCACACTCCGCTTTAGCAACTTTGATGGTCAACTTTACAGCCTCTATTTCTCAGACCATAAATGGGTCCACCCAACTACTTTAGACTTTACCCACCCAAACTAGGGCTGTCAATGGGGCGGGTCGGGCGGGTCTTTTGTTGATCCAAACCTGACCCAAGATCCAATTGTATGGGTTTGGGTCTGACCCATTAGCTATTGGATCTTGATCCAACCCAAATCCAACTAATTTAATGGGTCGGATCTTGACCCGGGTCGACCCAAATAATAATAATTTTTTAATATCATATTTATTATTTTTCATGTCTTATTCGCTTACCCGCTTAACCACCAACAAAACTCTAAAATAGAAAAGTTTTTTTTTTTCTTAAGAAACACTCGATAGTTATTGATATATATATAACCTCTCTTTTGCTATATCTAATTATATGTAATTAACTATATACATGCATCCTTATAAAACACTGCATTAAGAAGCTGTACAGTACAAGATGTCAATGCATACTCTTTTGCTGGGTTGTACTACACTTTTTGAGAATACTCTAAAATTTTGGAACTTGATGGATCATTGAGTTGTAATGTACAACTCAAGTATGCATGAATTTTATGAACATTTATAAGGTTTATGTTCTCGATACATGTTTGGTCAATCTAAAATTAGAAACTGTGTTTTAATGATTTGTATCTTATGTAGTAAAGCTTGTACCTTTAATATGGATTTTAATTAATAGATTTGTTTTTTTTTTAATTGGGGCGACCCGGGCGGGTCATGGATCGATCCATGTAAAGATCCACTAAAATGGGTCGACCTATTGGATCATTTTTTAGGTCGTTGGGTCCTATTTTTGAACCCATTGGGTCATGTTATTGGGTCGGGTCTGGGCGGGTCTGAATCAAGACCTGCCCCATTGACAGCCCTAACCCAAACAAACCCATTGTTTACTCTTCAAAATTTCGCCATTCTACTTTCCCCAACCCTGGGACATACATTCAAACCTGCTCGAAGCTGCTTCCTTTTCGAGCAAAGAATCATGTTGCTAAAAGTAATCATTTTATTGACACTAGCAAAAGTTATCATATTATTGCAGCAGACTATCTTGGTACTGCTGCTGTGTCACAGCCTGACTGGTTCCAACATATGCCCGGATTGCTTTCATAAATTTCATGTTTTTTCTTTATATCTCTGATATTTTTTTTTACTATAAATGCTACATGTTAATTTCTCTTAAACATCTTAATCTTATAACCATGTTATCTTTGTAAGTGCTACAATTGCGGACTTGAAATTAATTTACTTACAAGGTCCATAGCTATCGAAGATTGTGCAGTGGCGAATCTAGAATTGGATCGAAGGTAGGTCCTTTAAAAAAAATTAGACGATAGGAGTAAAGGCTTAAACGGGTCATTTGGTCAGACGGGTTAACTTGTAGTTAGATGTACTATTCGTATTTGCTATCAAACACAAATATAATATTAAATAAACTATAATCCTTTTGGCTATCTTATTGTTATAATTAATGTGTTTGTAAGTACTATAAGTTTCTATCTCCTAAAATAGATTTAATATGCTCTAATATATTTAATTAATAAAGTTTATTGTAGTATTCTAAGTTTCTAATATTCAAAATTTTCATCATTTTAAATATACATGTTAAATATAAAGAACTATAACATTATATTTATCACAAAAATAAAAGATACTAAGAATATAAAAATCTTAGTTGAATACATGGGGTGAGATTTGAACCCTGGGCATTAAAAACCTCTATCTTTGCCCATGGATTTTTTACCACTGCGTCATACTCAATCTTTGTTTACCTGCTCTCAAAACAATAATTAACCTAGGTCCTTATCAGTTTTTTGGATAGGTCATTCGAAAATTTTCTATATCGACTCTAAAGAATTTCGAGAATTAAGGTAGGTCCGCGGACCTACCTGGCCCTACTACAGATTCGCCCCTGAGATTGTGAGCAGTTCCCCGTTTGAATGACATTACTTTAAACACCACCCGCCTTGCATATCAAACATTGTGTTGAGTTCTGACTTTTTCAATGTATGTCTCTCAAATCTCGATTGGTATTACCTTTGTTTTTTTCAGCATTAGTTTAGCTGTTTAACCTTCCCGACAGTATGAAAACTGCCCTCGATAAATTTTAAAATCCAAAATATAATAATAAAACACAGTTGAGAAGTACTTAAGTAAGAGAGTCAAGGTGTTTTGACTTACAGATGGCAATTTTTGACCCATTTTACTTATAAATGAGTTGAGTGGAACAGGTGGGAAATCTGCGTAAATCCATTTTTAACATTTCAATTATCCGGATTAGAAGAAGTCAACATAATATTGTCAATCATAATTAACATATTGCTTTAAGTGATAATTAGTTTTTGAAAATGTACAAAAAAAAGTCGCTATAGTCGTCGTGTAGGTAAACCCAACCTGACCAAGCCGTTTCAAACCGTGATTAGTTTTTGTCTGCATTCTTTTCGACCCGTTACCCATCTACCTTGAAATATCCAAACACTTATATGTAATACCAATTCGAACACACTCTAAGTTTGTGTTAGTTATTCGTAAACGTTTTCATAATACAGGCTACAATTGTTGGTTACCTGGTTGTGTCTTTTCCATCACTACTAGTTTTTTTGTGACGTAACCCTTATTCATCTTTACAATAATAAGATTAACTTGATTAGATATCAATTTATACTCTTTTCAATAAGCCAATAGGGCATTAAAAGAACTGTTATGATAAACAATTTATACTCTTTACAATAATAAGCTTAACTTGATTAAATATCCAAACACCTAAATACGTGTTTGAGCTCTAAATAAGGTAATAAACACACCCAAACACCCGCTTAGACATGGAAAACAATGAAGTACACAAACTTGCATATGATTTGGACCTTAAGCAAACTTAGATTTGAGCATCTTTCAATTGACTATAATCTCAAGATCTTGGAATTTCTCTAAAGCTTAATTATTAGATTAGATGCGGATGTTTGCTGCAACTCGAGAAAATTTTTTCAAATAAGTATTGACGTGGTAGTCAAGGTTGTTTGGTCTCGTGGACTATATACCTCAGCACATTCTAGTTGATTAGTTTAGATGTGAGTTAAATGTGTTTGAATCATTTTTATATTTTAGGCATGGCAAAATGGAAGGAAGACACTCGTCGCATGAAATGTCTTTGGAAAAATCCCATATGATCTGACTTGCTGAAACACTAACAGTATGTTATTAAGTGGAATGGATCCGTTCAGTATTGGGCTAGTGGAACTTGGAAATGAGGTTAAATTATATCTACAAGTTTAGCTATTACGAGACATTTCTAAAAGTATTTCTAGATTCATTATAGACGTCTCAGGGCAGATTCAGCAACTAACATGGTTGGAATCTTTCCAACAATGGCAATTTGTTTTGGTCTCAACCTAGACAACAGTGTGAAGTATATGCTTTGTGTGGGGCTTTTGATACTTGCAGACAGACCGTATTACCATTCTGTTGGTTGGGTGGGTGTGTGAGAAAAAACGAACTGAATTGTAAGAGGAAATACCCGGGTTCATCTTCACGTATGTCTCAAACAGATATCTTTCCTCGTTTCAAGGAAGTGAAACTCCGATGAATCAGCATGCAGAAGCTTTTGTTTGGTTGACTGCACATATACGTTTGTCTCCAAACAATGTCGGGCTTGGATAATATATCAATTATGTTTATATCAGATGATTCAGGTCTAACATTTGCATTCAACATCAAAATTTCTACATCTGATATTCCTATAAATACTGCAAAAATTGTTACCAAACTGCTAGTAGCAGGTGATCTTATGATGAAGCGAGGTACTGATTTCCGAATGTTTCTGAATTCAAGTCTTCCGTTATGAAAAAATTTGAGATGACAGATTTGGGATTATTGCATTATTTTCTTGGACTTGAGGTGACTCTAAGTCCAGATGGGATTTTTATCTCACGACGAAAATATGCCGCTGATTTGTTGAAACGGTTCAATATGTTGGTGGTTTGGCAAGTGAAAGATATTACAGGAGTATTGTTGGTGGGCTCAATTATTTAATTCACACATGGCCAGATATAGCATTCCCGGTGAGCGTTATTTCAAGGTTTATGCATAAGCCAACAACACATCACCTTGGAGCAGCAAAAAGAATTCTTCGTTATATTGCAGGAACTACTGATTATGGTATTTGGTACTCAAAATTATCAAACTTTGGATTGTTTGGATATAGTGACAGTGATTGGGCGGGTTTATTAGATGATCGGAAGAGTACGTCTGGTTATGTTTTCTCTCTTGGATCAGGAGATTGTTGCTTTGTCATCTTCCGAAGCTGAATATGTTGCTGTTAGTCTGTTACTGCATCAGCTTGTCAAGCCGTTTGGATTCGGCGATTGCTAGCTGATTTTGGTCAAGCTCAAGAAGGTGCAATGCAACTCAAGTATAGTGTGATAACAAGGCAACCATAGCGATGTCATAAAATCCAGCCTTTCATAAAAGGACCAAGCATATTGACACACGTTATCATTTCATTCGAGATCTAGTAATCAAAGAAGAAATTGAGCTCGAACATTGTGGTACAAATCAACAGGTTGCAGATGTTCTAACCAAGTCACTTTCCACCGCGAAACATGAGCTCTTCAGGACACAGATGGGCGTGACAAGATTTGAAGCAAGGGGGAGTGTTGATTAATGCTTCAAATTAATATTTGGAATATTTGTTATGGTTTGGTAGTCGTTTGTTTAATTCCTGATTCTTAGGGTCATGTGTTAGTCGTTAATTATATTGTTATGTTGAGTCAGTGTTATGCTGTTAGCGGCTTATTTTAAGCTAAGTTAATTTTCCCTAAACTCTATTTAAGACTCATTTGTAGTTTAAGTTTCATATCAATTAACCAAATCAATTCAGCAGTAATTTGATTATACTTTTCTGTTCCTTTTCTCCATCTTTGTTTTTCCAACAAAGATAACATTGCTTTTGGATCCAATCTACATTCCTCTTAGCTCTTGCAGAGAAACTCGATACTAGTTTAAACTTGCCATTTTAGGTCTCTACTTGTTCAAGGATTAACCACCAATTGAAGCTTTAAGTTTTATCTTAGGTCAGCGTACGTTGCAAACCTGCACAGGGTAGCCGACGCTCGCTAATATCCTGCCAAAATGTACAATTTGTCTGTACCATTGTGGAACAGTGACTTCATCATTCCATTCTAATATTTCGTATTGCATTGCGTTTTTTATTAGTTTCATGGCAAACCACTGTATTTCCATTGTTAAGATTTAGTTCTGCACCCATGATGTCACTTCATTCATATAAGGTATTTGTCTGTGAACTAGATGTTCTGGTCTAGCCCGAGTTTAAATTTAATGGAACCAAAAAATTCCGGTTTTAGTTTTTTGGAGTTTTACATGTGCTAGTATCAGATCAAGTAGTGCAAAAATAATAATAAAAAATTGTTTCTTACGAAAACGGCGGTCATTTTGAGGTAGCAGAAACTCGGTATATTTTGGACATGAAAATCTAACCTTTAACAGTCGTTGGAACTGGAAATGATATGCTCAGGGAAATAGAGTTACTGCAGGTTCCGTTACCACTCCCACACCTCATAGGCAACATCATCATGAGCCTCGATTCTGTGAACACCGCCGCATAATACATGGAATTCGGTGGGCGTGGTGGTGGACGGTGGTGAAAGAAAGATTTGGTCGTGGATGGGTAGGAAAGAAGATGATCAGAATTGAGTGTGGTGGTGGAGGCGACGGCGCCGGTGGTGGTGGACGGTGGTGAAAGAAGGGTGTTTCCAGAGTTGGCCGTGGGTGGGTAGGAAAGAAGATGATAGGAATTAAGTGTGGTGGTGGTGGTGGTGGTGGCGACGGTGGTGGGGTACACATACAACGAACTCATTCTTAATCCCATTATTTTTTTTTTCCCAGACTATTAACAGAAATGAGTTATAACTTCATATTTTATACCATTATAATCTTAGTCAACGGTTACTTTTTTATAAATTACCATCACCACTAACTAACTAACCTTAAAAAACGGTGTCGTTAGTTGGGTCGGAATGTTTTTATTATTATTAGCCCAACTATAACAATTAAGTAAAACTGTCGATGCTATAGTCTGATTAAGATATATATACAATACTTTTAAATTCAAGGTTAATACTTAGGAAAATAACCTTTAAGTAATGAATATTTGAAACTAAGATAAGATATAAATAAAACTAGTTATTATTTACTAATATGTCTCAATGCATGAATGTTGTACATTCATTATTGCCTCATATAAACAAAAACTACACAAATTAACTTTCTCTAACTAACGGGTTGGTTGTTTGTGATTGCAAGAAGGTACTACCATTACATAATATTATTACCGGTTTTTCGCTTGTACAACTATAATACAATCACGTGGTTACACTAATATTTAAAGAATGAGGTATTTGTTTAAGGAAAGCCGACTACATTAACATCAAGTTCCTTGATATTAGATATATTTTTTCATAAAAGTTTGATTCATGAATGTATAGAGCTAGCGAAGAATTTCAAAAGAAAAAAAAAAAAACTAAACAATGTGAGATATCGTAAATTGCAACGAGGGGACGCTCATGCTTTTGCTTTTATGAATGTTCTAATTTCGTGTTTAAATGTATCTACTTTTAGTTATATTATATATTATTTTGCATAAAGTATAGATTGAATTTCACCGTGCATATAATTCTAGAAATTGGGAGGTAACCAATATTATTGGTGCCGGTAATGATATTTTCAGGGACTTCCATACAAAATCTTAATCGTTTCCTCAAAAGCAATATGAAATTGAAATAATAGAGAGAGCAATAGCATCATGGGTTATACGCACTAAACTGAAAATATTATTACAACGCTAATAATGAATATGTATCTAAAAACACTAAATCAGATTTGTACCAAGGATATACGCAAACAAAAATCTCATCTCAGATTTTTACAAAATAATAGGTATCTAAAAAAGCATTAGTGACTCGAATATATGTTAACTCCAAGCTCCGATTCTTCATATTTCGAGTCTTCCTCAAAGAATGTATATCTAAAATCGTTAAATCATATATGAACTAACGGTAAGCAATGCATAAAAAAAATATCATCTCAAATCTGTACAAAAGAATAGAACGTATATAATAAAACATCGATCACACGAATAAACCCAAACCTTTCCTCGTCTTAAATACGCAGGTTTGGGAAGAAATGAGATCTTTCTGGCACAATTTAAGTCGAAGCTTCCACTTTTCGGTTTTGGAGTCAAGATTGTGAATAAGCGACTTGATGTGAGTGATGCAAGATTGTGTCGTCAACATGTCACCAAATCGATAACCTGAGAACTCTCGGATGATAGTAGCTTCGGCTTCAAATTCTTTCAAGAAACCCGAATGTCCGTAGATCGTACTAACACATGTCGTGAGGGATACCATAACTCCGATTTTTCTCTTGATACGCGACAAGCGTTTAGCAAGTACTTTGTTGTCTCATTCCCAAACTGTAGCTAGGGGAAACACAACCACATTTGCAACTTTTGAGAATGTGAGCCACGCCTCCATTACCGAATACAAAATGACACGAGAAACAACCATAACAAAAGCAAAGATGGAAATATATTTCCAAATTTCATAGAGTTTGAGCACATAACAGTAGAATCCGTGTCGTTATTAACCTTCACAAGAAACGACCCGATATCGGTTCTCAAAGTGGGAGCGGATGGAATCTGGATTTTAGAAATGTCGTGGAGAAGATCTTCGTAATTTGAAACATCAATTGTGGACGATATGTTGTTGAGATCACTTCTCAGCTTATTAACCAATATTTCCGATTTCTTACAATATTCTTCTGTTCTTGACAACAACAGAGAGAAGTCGCACATCATACTATTCACTGGAGATGCTTTGGGTACCCAATCATGTCATGGTTGAGTTCCGCTACCACTCCCAACACCTGGCAACATCATCATGAGCAACGATTCTATGAACACCGCCCATAATACATGGAATTCGGTGGGCGTGGTGGTGGACGGTGGTGAAAGAAAGATTTGGCCGGAATTGGCCGTGGATGTGTAGGAAAGAAGATGATCAGAATTGAGTGTGGTGGTGGAGGCGACGGCGCCGGTGGTGGTGCACGGTGATGAAAGAAGCGTGTTTCCAGAGTTAGCCGTGGGTGGGTAGGAAAGAAAATGATCGGAATTGAGTGTGGTGGTGGTGGCGACGGTGGTGGGGTACACATACAACGAACTCATTCTTAATCGCATTATTTTTATTTTTTTTCCGACTAGTAAATAGAAATGAGTTATAACTTCATATTTTATACCATTATCATCATAGTCAACTGTTACCTTTTTTAAAATTACCATCACCACTAACTAACTAACCTTAACAAAACGGTGTCGTTAGTTGGGTCGGAATGTTTTTATTATTATTAGCCCAACTATAACAATTAAGTAAAACTGTTGATGCTATAATAAGATATATATACAATACTTTTTAAATTCAAGGTTAATACTTAGGAAAATAACCTTTAAGTAATAAATATTTGAAACTAAAATAAGATATAAATAAAACCAGTTATTATTTACTTATATCTCTCAATGCATGAGTGATTTACATTCATTATTGCCTCATATAAACAAAAACTAGACATATTAACTTTCTCTACCTAGCGGGTTGGTTGTTTGTGATTGCAAGAAGTTACTACCATTACATCCAATATTATTACCGGTTTTTCGCTTGTACAACTATAATACAATCACGTGGTTACACTAATATTTAAAGAATGAGGTATTTGTTTAAGGAAAGCCGACTACATTAACACCAAGTTCCTTGATATTAGATATATTTTTTCATAAAAGTTTGATTCATGAATGTATAGAGCTTGCGAAGAATTTCAAAAAAAAAAAAAAAAAAACTAAACAATGTGAGATATAGTAAATTGCAACGAGGGGACGCTCATGCTTTTGCTTTTATGAATGTTCTAATTTCGTGTTTAAATGTATCTACTTTTAGTTATATTATATATTATTTTGCATAAAGTATAGATTGAATTTCACCGTGCATATAATTCTAGAAATTGGGAGGTAACCAATATTATTGGTGCCGGTAATACTATTTTCAGGGTCTTGCATCCAAAATCTTAACTGTTTCCTCAAAAGCAATATGAAATTGAAAAAAGAGAGAGAGAGCAAAAGCATCATGGGTTACACGCAGTAAACTGAAAATATTATTACAACGGTGATAATGAATATGTATCTAAAAACACTAAATCAGATTTGTACCAAGGATATACGCAAACAAAAATCTCATCTTAGATATTTACAAAATAATAGGTAACTAAAAAAGCATCAGTGACTCGAATATATGTTAAGTCGAAGCTGCGATTCTTCAAATTTCGAGTCTTCCTCAAAGAATGTATATCTAAAATCCCTAAATCAAATCTGTACTAACGGTAAGGATATACATAAACAAAAATCTCATCCCAGATCTGTACAAAAGAATAGAACGTATATAATAAAGCATCGGTGACTCGAATAAACCCAAACCTTTCCTCGTCTTAAAGACGCAGGTTTGGGAAGAAATGAGATCTTTCTGGCACAATTTAAGTCGAAGCTTCCACTTTTCGGTTTTGGAGTCAAGATTGTGAATAAGCGACTTGATGTGAGTGATGCAAGATTGTGTCGTCAACATGTCACCAAATCGATAACCTGAGAACTCTCGGATGATAGTAGCTTCGGCTTCAAATTCTTTCAAGAAACCCGAATGTCCGTAGATCGTACTAACACATGTCGTGAGGGATACCATAACTCCGATTTTTCTCTTGATACGCGACAAACGTTTAGCAAGTACTTTGTTGTCTCATTCCCAAACTGTAGCTAGGGGAAACACAACCACATTTGCAACTTTTGAGAATGTGAGCCACGCCTCCATTACCGAATACAAAATGACACGAGAAACAACCATAACAAAAGCAAAGATGGAAATATATTTCCAAATTTCATAGAGTTTGAGCACATAACAGTAGAATCCGTGTCGTTATTAACCTTCACAAGAAACGACCCGATATCGGTTCTCAAAGTGGGAGCGGATGGAATCTGGATTTTAGAAATGTCGTGGAGAAGATCTTCGTAATTTGAAACATCAATTGTGGACGATATGTTGTTGAGATCACTTCTCAGCTTATTAACCAATATTTCCGATTTCTTACAATATTCTTCTGTTCTTGACAACAACAGAGAGAAGTCGCACATCATACTATTCACTGGAGATGCTTTGGGTATTGAAACAAACCCAATCATGTCATGGTTGAGTTCCGCTACCACTCCCAACACCTGGCAACATCATCATGAGCAACGATTCTATGAACACCGCCCATAATACATGGAATTCGGTGGGCGTGGTGGTGGACGGTGGTGAAAGAAAGATTTGGCCGGAATTGGCCGTGGATGTGTAGGAAAGAAGATGATCAGAATTGAGTGTGGTGGTGGAGGCGACGGCGCCGGTGGTGGTGGATGGTGGTGAACAAAGGATGTTTCCAGAGTTGTTCGTAGGTGGGTAGGAAAGAAGATGATCGGAATTGAGTGTGGTGGTGGTGGCGACGGTGGTAGGGTACACATACAACGAACTCATTCTTAATCCCATTATTTTTATTTTTTTTCCGACTAGTAAACAGAAATGAGTTATAACTTCATATTTTATACCATTATCATCTTAGTCAACATTTACTTTTTTATAAATTACCATCACCACTAACTAACTAACATTAACAAAACGGTGTCGTTAGTTGGGTCGGAATGTTTTTATTATTATTAGCCCAACTATAACAATTAAGTAAAACTGTTGATGCTATAGTTTGATTAAGATATAAATACAATACTTTTTAAATTCAAGGTTAATACTTAAGAAAATAACCCTTAAGT
>CAJVGC010000001.1:22762665-22812362 GCA_910822075.1 Senecio squalidus | reverse complement strand
ACCACTCCATCACATCTGGAGTATGCATATTTGCAAGGTACAAGTGACTTACCCGTTATAATTTCTTCTAACTTATCTTGTGGGGAGAAAGATCGTTTGTTGCAGGTACTTAAAGCTCACAAGCAAGCTCTTGCATGGAAGATCACTGATATTCGAGGAATTAATCCATCATTTTGTACACACAAAATTCTAATGGAGACAGACTTCAAGCCGGTCGTGCAACCGCTTCGACTTTTAAATCCGAAAGTGAAGGATGTAGTGAGGAAGGAAATCATCAAGTTGCTGGATTCGGGACTCATATACCCAATTTCTGACAGTCCATGGGTGAGTCCGGTGCATGTGGTTCCGAAAAAGGGCGGTATGACAGTTGTTGCCAACGAAAAGAATGAGCTGATTCCTACACGAACGGTAACAGGGTGGCGTGTATGCATTGACTACCGCAAGTTGAATGACGCCACCCGCAAAGATCATTTCCCTTTACCATTTGTTGATCAAATGCTTGAACGGTTAGCCGGGAAAGCCTTTTATTGTTTCTTAGATGGTTTTTCAGGTTACTTCCAGATCCCCATTGAGCCGGAAGATCAAGACAAGACCACCTTCACGTGTCCCTTTGGCACGTTTGCCTATCGAAGAATGCCGTTCGGTCTGTGCAATGCACCTGCTACCTTTCAGCGGTGTATGATGGCAATCTTTCACGATATGGTGGAGCAATTTATGGAGATCTTTATGGATGACTTTTCGGTCTTTGGAGATTCGTTTGATTCGTGCTTGGAACACTTGGAGAAGATGCTGGCAAGGTGTGAAACGTCCAATTTGGTGCTTAACTGGGAGAAGTGTCATTTTATGGTCCGCGAAGGAATTGTTCTAGGACACAAAATCTCAAGTGCGGGGATCGAGGTGGATCAATCCAAAATTGAAGCTATTTCGAAATTACCCCCACCAACGAATGTCAAGTCGGTAAGGAGTTTTCTAGGTCACGCAGGTTTTTATAGACGTTTTATCAAAGATTTTTCTAACATTGCGCGACCTATGAATCAACTTCTAGAAAAAGATTGTAAATTTAATTTTTCTTCATCTTGTTTAACTGCATTTAACATTTTGAAAGAAAGATTGATTTCAGCACCGATTATGACTAGTCCCAATTGGGATTTACCGTTTGAGCTGATGTGTGATGCGAGCGATTACGCGGTCGGAGCAGTTTTAGGACAGCGGATTGAGAAGAGATTTAAACCCATTTATTACGCAAGCAAAACCCTTACGGATGCGCAGGAAAATTACACCACCACTGAAAAAGAACTGCTCGCTGTTCTTTTTGCTTTTGATAAATTTAGATCTTATTTAATCATGTCTAAAACTATTGTATTTACTGACCATTCTGTTTTGAAATTTCTTTTTAGCAAAAAGGATGCCAAACCACGATTACTTCGCTGGATTTTACTTTTGCAGGAATTTGATATTGAAATTCAGGACAAGAAAGGAGCGGAGAACTTGGCGGCGGATCATTTGTCTAGGTTGGAAAACCCGGAATTGGAGACGCTGGATGAGTAAGTGATACGGGACACTTTCCCCGATGAAGCTCTAATGACGGTTAAAGTAAGTGACGAGGTACCTTGGTTTGCTGATATTGCTAATTACT
The DNA here is from genome assembly GCA_910822075.1 of Senecio squalidus. NCBI lineage: Eukaryota > Viridiplantae > Streptophyta > Magnoliopsida > Asterales > Asteraceae > Senecio > Senecio squalidus. The sequence goes on along the minus strand of CAJVGC010000001.1, from coordinate 22,810,726 downwards.
TGGTTGCCAAAACCCTTCCCACGAATAAAACTTATCAGCAAAAGAAGCGATTCTTCGCTGATTTGAAACATTATTTTTGGGAAGACCCGTTTTTGTTTCGTGCTTGTGCAGATGGCGTAATTCGGAGATGTGTTGCTGGTGAAGAAAAGGACAAGATCTTACGCCATTGCCATTCGGGACCTGTAGGAGGACATCATGCTGCAAACTTCACAGCCAAACGTGTTTTTGATGTCGGGTTCTATTGGCCATCAGTGTACAAGGATGCTCACGAGTTTGTGAAGAAATGTGACGCTTGTCAACTTACTGGTAATATTTCTTCGCGCGATGAGATGCCACAAACGGGCATCCAGGTATGTGAAATTTTCGATGTCTGGGGTATTGATTTTATGGGACCCTTTCCTTCAAGTCGGGGAAATAAGTATATTTTAGTAGCCGTCGACTACGTATCAAAGTGGGCCAAAGCGAAAGCTTTACCCACCAATGATGCGCGAGTCGTCGTCAATTTTTTGAAACAATTATTTTCCCGGTTTGGTACCCCTAAAGCTTTAATTAGTGATTGATGCGAAAAATCTAGTTTTCCGAAAATTAACCTTTACTAGATTACGACACGGGCAGTGTACCCTTGTCAGTTGTAAAATAGTATTAGCAAATATCGGGTTCGAACACAGGGACTATTTATAGTTGAAAGTATTAGTTTATAGAAACACGTAACAGGTAACAAGTTGGTTTTAGTCTTAATGAAGACTTGCTTATAATAACGGTAAAAATATTTAAGAATTCAAATATGGATAAAAGACGCTTGCTTGGACCGTTAACGAATATGTGTTATTTCTAGGTGTGAAAATGTCGATAAACTTCTAATGTAAAATCCTAAGTTCCTTTCGAATACCGGATTTCTCCAATTACCTAACCATGCAACGATTCCTTTCGAATACCGTTAACACCTCAAGTAATTGTGCATAAAGTTTCAAGCCGATATGTGAGAATTAATTTATAAGCTTCCTTTCGAATAGCTTACTAACTCCTAAACCGATTTCTCTTAATTTAGTAGCTAGCGTTTGTGTTAATATCTACTTGTAAAAATTGTTGTTAATGATTCCTTTCGAATATCATTTACTTATAATCAACTAAAGACCGGCCGATTAATTCGTTCCTATTTTAGTAAAAATTACGGATTCCTTTCGAATACCCGTTTTTAGATTACCAAACAAGAGTATAAACAATTTTAGCAAGATAATTAAGTTATTAACCCAAACGGATCCCCAATTAACCTCTACACATCAATCGATTTTCAAACCCAAAACCTAACACATAAACATCACATAATCCAAGCAAACGTATTAAGAAATTAGCTACTCATGATCGTAACAAACACAATCAAATATGTAAAAGACATAATTCAAATTGTAATTAAAATGATAAAAGATTCAATACCAAAATCCAGAAATTAGGTTCCAAGTAACTCCCAATTAACAAAGTAGAAATTCAAATAACGATTTGTTCAACTTGAAATAACGATTGTAACAATTGTTCTTGATTCTCCTTGCTAAAATAATGATAAAAGACTGATGATATGATGAATATGATATCCAGAAAATCGGTCATAAGTAATACACCACTAACCCCTTGGTTTTCCACTTAATTAGGATTAAAGAGTAAAATTGTAACTGCCAGCGCCGTGAGTTGCGCCGCAACTGTTTGTCTTGCGCCGCAAGTGATAGAATTGATTTGCCAGATACGTGAGTCTCTTGCGCCGCAACTATTGCTTCATGCGGCGCAACTCGTATTCAGTGAGCTCCATAAACTTTGTGTCAACCAGTTGCGGAGCAATTGATGAAAATGGCCAAGGCAACTAGACATTTTGATTCCCGACTTGTTTTGCTTAGCTCCTTTTGGTCCCAAATCACCCCCAATAACTCCAAACATAACTAAAACCTATAAAACACACATTACACCAATACGGGGTCTATCCATTACGTTTGGGACACAAAACATAACAAATATCGCTATGAAATACTCGTATAAATGAGCGATATCAAACCCCCCATACTTAAGCATTTGCTTGTCCCTAAGCAAATCCGACTCAAACCTACTAACCATTTTACAAAACATACAACTTAAGAAAAATTAAGGAATCACGGGCTCAAACCTTTAAATAAATTCCGGTGTTAGAAATAAAGATTTGCGTGAAATTGTTAGATCGTAAAACCGACTACAAACATCTAAAGCTACTAAATTACTTAAGCAAACAAGAACTGCAATTTACCAATTTTAACTCCTAATTCTTCCCCTAGTTTAGATATGTCAAGATAATCACACCTTAGTCCTCACTCTCCAACCGTAGTTGAAGCGATCAGCCATTACAGCCGACCCCTTACGCCTTACTTTCGGGGGAACCCTTAAAATATTACTAAGCATTTTCTTCATTTGAGTACTTCTTTCTTTTGAGAAATATTTGGTTAGTCTACATCTTTTAGCTTGCCTCTCACTTTCGTTCACTTCAAATACTATAGATTTATTATTATATGTTTTCTTTGAAGTGAACAAATATAACGGGATTTGAGTCTTCGTTATAGTGAGGATGAGTTCAAATTTGTTGACGGGAAAGACCTATGGCCTTTTTCTTCGCCTCTAATTCTCCAAGGGCTTAAGTAATACTAGGATTCCCCAACTACCCCCGAAAGGGTGCAAGGACTAAAAGGGCTCGGTACTAAGGATACAGTGATTATCTATCTTTTTGATTTTTCAGGGAAACTTAAGGAACTAAAATTAGAAACCTAAACTCTTATTTACAAGTATTTTATTAGCTAAAGATGTTCCTAAGCAATTTCACGTTAATGTACCGGAATAAAGTTAAATATACAAGCCCCTATCATTTTCCCTAACTACATTTAAGCGTTTTTTTTTTTTATTTTTTTTTTAGACTCTAAAAGACTCAAATGGGACTAAAATAACGTTATGGATATAGGGTACAAAACTAACTAATTTCACGACTAACCCCCCATACTTAGACAACACATTGTCCCTAATGTGTTCCATCACAATAAAAACTAACTAACCTAAGGGAAATTAAAATAAAACTAAAAATACAAAAATAAAATAAAGAAAGAAAGATAAAACCGTGCGAGTTTCGTAGGATGCGGCATGATTTCTGAATCGACTCCGCACGTGCTGAACTTAATGCCAGTCTTGGTAAGATCCAAACACATAGACAAACAAGTTCATTAGCATAATAATAAAAATCCTAAACAAACGAAAATAAAAGAGTTCCAAACATATCCAAACACAACGAAAAAAGAAAATAGTTCAACATGACACAATACAATAACAATCAAATAAGCCCCACAAGCGGCTTCTTCACGGCAATCACTCTTCATCGTGAGGGGGAAATGGGTTCCACATTGGAGGTGGATTGTATTCGGTCCACCCACTCGCTGCCTCGGGATTCTGCACATGGTATTGAGAGGTGGTATCGTGCCATGTGATACTGCGTGTAATCCCCGAACTGGTGAACATCCGAGCGGGTCCTATCGACCTCCGTCCTGATGTGAGACACCTCCGACCTCATATGAGACATATCAGTATGTGTCTCGTCTACTTGGCGCCCAATTCGATACATCTCGTGCATCATTGGGTTAAAGTCAAAAGGACCAAGTGGTGGTGGGACCGCTCCCGCCACGTTCGCGTTACCCTCTTCCTCCTCGTTCTCTTCCTCCTGCACATTACCAACATAAATTCTGTTTTTGGTTACAATTTTAGCCCGAAACAAGTCATTCATCGTAACCATCTTCCAACCCACTGGTGGACTGCACTGTCGAGTCCCTGCCTGAGTCATAACACCCAAAGTCTTTGCTATTCTCGTAATGAAGTGGCCACAAACCATAGGCCCTGCGGCTTGTCGTCCAGATCCTTTCTCGTTCATATACTCAGCCAGTGCCCACGGGGCATTCACATACTTTTTACGGTCCCTTTTAGCGAAGAAATACAACAGCCACAAATCATCAATATAAACTTTATCCTGATGCTGAAAACGGTGCAAGAATGAATTGGAGATTCCTTTTTCAAGCACTCTTAATATTGGATCCGTGAGATTGTTCGCTTTATTGGTGGAGGCATGAGGCCTATGTCCGGACAAATCAAACCACACTTCATTTTTTCTACTCCGGATTGCATTCCAATTCCAACTTCCCTTAACAATATAATCCGCCATATTGGGTTTATCCAAATATTCAGCTTCAGTAAATAAACCCGTCAAAAACCCAAACTGTGGCAGGGTAACCTCATGAGCTTTCCCCCCCAACCTAAACTTGATTATCTTCGCATCGTAAACCTCTTTACTACTGTCCGGGACCGGGTCAACTGTCAAGGTGGAGTAAAACTCGAGACACAGTTCTCGGTAAATGCTCTCTCGGACACTGAATGCTTTCTTCCATACTTCCACCTCAAAAGGTGTCGCTCCAGTCCCTTTTACAAACCGAGTAGTCAAGAAGGGGTTCAATTCTGCAGTTATTCCCAAATTATCGAGCATACCCCACTCCAAGAACTTCGGGGAGTGAAACGCTTTTTCCTGAAGTAAGGCCAAGTTGTTGTTAAATCTTATTTTCTCATTAGTCGTACACCCTGTCCATTTGAGCCAAGGATGCGTTTCAGGTCGCATCACCATTGATTCAGTGGATGGAACCGGCGGGCGGGTCACTCGATGAGAAGTGGATGATTCTACAACTTCTGGTTCCTCAACCGCTTGACGTTTGCCCTACAAAAACAAACAAAAACAAAGACCAAACAAACTACAATTGTTAGAACAAAAGAAACAAAGTAACAAAAAAAAAAAAAAACTCTTTTTTTTTTTTTTATAAGTGTCAGGTCTGAGGCCCTTCTTGCGCCGCAACTACTCCCTCTTGCGGCGCAAGAAGGTGTTTTTCTGGGCCAAATCTGCAGCAACAATGGTGAACCCGACATGACCAAACCAAATCCTAATTAGGCTAAAACTTATCTTAATTAACTAAAGTTACTACTAAAGAACCCTAATTTAATTTTCCCCCAAATCAATTGCAAATCAAGAACCCTAATTAAACTAAAACTAAGAAATTAAAAGTAAGAAACAAACATACCGATCTTCCCATGACTTAATTGATTGATTTTTAGAAAAGATGAGAGTCGAAATCGAAGTTTTAATTTAGTGTGTGTGTTCTTGGTCTCTGCTTTGCGCCGCTAGTGTGTGGAGAAAAAGATAGAAAGAAGTCGTCTAAGGGTTTAAAAGATAAGAAAAACATATTAATTTATTTCTTTTTTTTTTTTTTTTTTTTTTTTTTTTTTTTTACACCTGATGGTCTTGCGGCGCAACAGGTATGTCTTGCGGCGCAAATGGATGACACCCAAATTACTACCAGCCTCGGATCAGAACTTGCGGCGCAAGTCCCCCCTCTTGCGGCGCAAGAAGGGTGCTACAACAAGATTTTTCGTTTTACTTACTAAATTACTTAAACACTTAAACTAAACTAAAACTAGTTAACTCCTAAATTACTAAAATAACTAAAAACAGCAAAAATAATCAAAATAAGAGAAAATAAAAGAGAAATGATACAACAAACCGGGGTTTAATCCGAAAGTGCTCGTTTTTTCCTCGAGTCATTAGCTTGACTCCTCGTTGTGCCGAGAATCTAGAACGGGTAAAACCCATCCTCCAACGTCATACCATTCTCCTCATCTTCCTCACGATAAAGTTTAACTCTTTGACCATTAACGATAAATGATCCGCCCTCATCCGTTTCTAGCTCCACATATCCACCCGAAAAGACCCGTCTCACCAAATAAGGACCCGTCCACTTTGATCTCAACTTAGGTGCTTTAAACTTGTATTTCGATTGAAACAAAAGCACCTTGTCCCCTTCCTTAAACTCTTTCCGCCTAATTTTCAAATCATGGACCATCTTAGTCCTCGCCTTATAAAGAGCGGAATTCTCGTACGCGTTCCATCTTAACTCGTCTAACTCATGGAGTTGTAGAAATCTGGTTTCGCCACTAGCTATTAAATCCATGCTACACTCTTTAAGCGCCCAATACGCCTTATGCTCTATTTCCATGGGCAAATGACACGTTTTCCCATATAGCATCTTGAATGGGGTGGTCCCAATCGATGTCTTGTAAGCGGTCCTAAACGCCCATAATGCTTCATCCAATTTCTTTGACCATAAAGACGGGTTGTTGTTGACCGTCTTTTCCAAAATCCGTTTAATCGCCCGATTAGTGTTTTCGACTTGCCCACTTGTTTGAGGGTGGTAGGAAGTCGAAAACCGGTGTTGTACCCCATATTTCTTCAAAACTTTCTCCATTTGGGCGTTTGCAAAATGGGTTCCCCGATCACTTATCAAAGCTTTTGGCATGCCAAACCTACAAAACAAACTTCGTAAAAAGTCAATAACAACGTTAGCATTATTAGTAGGTAGTGCCTTTGCCTCGACCCATTTAGATACATAATCCACCGCCACCAAAATGTAGACATTTCTGTTCGACGGTTTAAACGGCCCCATGAAATCAATACCCCAAATGTCGAAAACCTCGCACACTTGTATACTTTGTTGCGACATCTCGTCTCGTTTTGTAACCGTACCTTGCCTTTGACACGAATCACATGTCCTCACCAAGGTGTGTGCTTCCTTAAAAATAGTGGGCCAATAGAAACCCGCATCAAAGACCTTTTTACCCGTCACCGCTGGACCATAATGCCCTCCCGTTGGACCATGGTGACATTCATCGAGAATTCGCCTCGTATCAGCTCCATAAACACACCTTCTCACCATGCCATCGGCACACATCCTAAACAAAAACGGCTCCTCCCAAAAATAGTACTTGGCCTCCGAGTATAGTTTCTTCCGTTGTTGATAGGTTAGCTCTCTACTAACAACTCCACCCGCTAAATAATTAGCTATGTCGGCATACCACGGACTCCGTTCACCAAATGCCTTCCCAACAAATGCCAACCTTTCATCCGGAAAGGTATCACGAATATCCTCCTCATTCAAAGCTCCGAGACTAGGATTTTCCAAACGGCTCAAATGATCCGCCGCCACATTTTCTCTACCCCGCTTATCTTGGATTTCCACATCGAATTCTTGCAAAAGTAAAATCCACCTAATCAATCTCGGCTTCGCATCTAACTTTGAAAACAGAAATTTCAGGGCCGAATGATCCGTGAACACTACAGTTTTGCTCAATACCAAGTATGATCGAAATTTATCGAAGGCAAAAACCACTGCTAATAATTCCTTCTCGGTAGTAGTGTAATTTTGCTGAGCTTCATTGAGAGTCTTGCTAGCAAAATAAATGGGTCGAAAGTGTTTGTCAATTCGTTGACCCAAAACCTCCCCTACCGCAAAGTTACTAGCATCACACATCAACTCAAAGGGAAGATCCCAATTTGGCGACACTAAGATCGGTGTGTTAGTCAACCGTTCCTTCAATAATTCAAATGCCTTCATACAATCCTCCGTAAATTCGAACTTTGTATCCTTTTCTAACAAACGAGTCATCGGCCTAGTTATCTTTGAAAAATCCTTAATAAACCGCCTATAAAACCCCGCGTGTCCTAGAAAGCTTCTAACTGATTTCTCATTCGTTGGAGGTGGTAACTTTGCTATAACTTCAATTTTCGCTCTATCCACCTCAATTCCCGCCTTTGAAATCTTGTGCCCCAATACTATTCCTTCCTTTACCATAAAATGGCATTTCTCCCAATTCAAAACCAAATTTGTTTCTTCGCACCGTGCCAACATCTTATCTAAACTCTCTAAGCAACCATCAAATGAACTCCCATAGATCGAAAAATCGTCCATAAAAACTTCCATGGAGTTCTCGACCATATTCTGAAAAATCGCCATCATACACCTCTGAAATGTTCCCGGTGCATTACACAACCCGAATGGCATCCGTCTATAAGCAAAGGTACCGAAAGGACAAGTAAATGTTGTTTTCTCTTGGTCCTCGGGATCAATTGGAATTTGAAAATAACCCGAGAAACCTTCGAGAAAACAATAGAACTCGTTTTCCGCCAACCTCTCTATCATTTGATCCATAAATGGCAATGGAAAATGATCCTTTCGGGTCGCCTCATTCAACCTCCTATAATCTATACAAACTCTCCATCCCGTTACGGTTCTCGTAGGTACCAACTCGTTCTTCTCGTTAAGCACAACGGTCATTCCTCCTTTCTTGGGTACACAATGGACCGGACTAACCCAAGGGCTATCCGCTATCGGGTAAATAATACCTGCATCCAAGAGTTTAACAATTTCCTTTTTGACCACATCTTGCATATTCGGGTTAAGTCTCCGTTGTCGTTGGACAACGGGTTTTACATCATCTAAAAAGTTGATTTTATGTTTACAAAAATCAGAACTTATACCCGGAATATCAGAAATGCGCCAAGCGAAAGCCTTTTTATGACTTTTAAGGATTGTTAGTAATTTAACTTTCTCGTCTTCCAAAAGTGAAGACGAGATAATAACAGGGAGACTAGAATTACCCTCTAGAAATGCATACTCTAGATGTTCCGGCAACTGTTTGAGCTCCAAATCCTTCGGGGGATCTTCAATGGATGTCTTGATCCTCGCCCCGTCGTTAACTACCAACTCCTTCACTTCAATCGACCCTTGCTCTTCTTCCGCCTCTTCTTTGCCAATGGAATTCAACATTTCCATTTCCGCTTCTTCTTCCAAAATTCCTTCCCAATCAAGGTCATAATCTGCTTCATCTATAACATCAATTCTAAAACAAGATTCATCAGTAGAATAAGAATGTTTCATTGCTTGATTTAGAGAAAATGTTGCCCTTTCATCACCCAAACCCAAAGAAATTTCGGTATCCCGAACCCGGATGATAGCATCCGCGGTGTTCAAAAATGGTCTACCCAAAATGAGAGGAACTTTTTCATCCTCCTCCATTTCGAGAATTACAAAATCTACGGGATATAAAAATTCTCCAACCCGTATGAGCATATTTTCGGCAATACCCAATGGATATTGATAAGATCGATCGGCCAATCTTATGCTCATACGTGTTGGTGTTAAAGCATTTGAAGACAATTTAGTGTAAATAGAGTTGGGCATTAAGTTAATGCTTGCCCCTAAATCCGCTAATGCACTAAAGGTAAAAGTATCATTAAAAGTGCAAGTCAACAAAAAACTTCCTGGGTCTTCAAGTTTCGGTGGAATAGACCTCTTCACAATTGCCGAGCATTCGGCATTTAGAAACGCGGTGATCTTCTCCATGTAATCACCCTTCCCGCTCACTAGTTCCTTCATGAATTTCGCATAATTCGGCATACCTGCAATAAGATCAACTAAAGGAACATTAATCTTAACAGTTTTCATTAACTCGATGAATTTACCGTATTGCTCCTTTTTCTTTTCCTTTCGAAGTCTATGCGGATATGGGATATGTGGCTTGTATGGCCCTTTTGGTTCGATTTCCAGCTCTTTTTCTTTATTAGCACCCTTTGGTTCCTTCCCAGGTCTCGACTCCATTTCTATTTCTTCCTCGTCGTCCGAATCACTATCGATGGGTTCACGGTTCTGTTTCTGCTCTTGTTGCGGCGCAACTACAGGGTCTTGCGGCGCAAATGGTTGGTCATTGACAATTGGGTTCGTCACTGAGGACGAGTTGCGGCGCAACTCCTCTTTGTTGCGGCGCAAATGGTCAGTTTCAGCTGAATTTCCCGTTTTCTCCTTGTTCAGCACCATTTCTCGGTTCCCCCCATACTTAGGTCCAGACCTAGTCTCCACAACGTTTACATGCTCATCCCGATTGTTAGGAGGTACATATTTCGATCCTTGACTTGATGATCCTCCGTTATTGTTTTGATTTTGCCTCGGGTTTGGTTGGGTTGAACTTGGCATTTGACCTGTTGGTCGGTTTGAGAACTTTTCACTTAATCTTTCAAATTTTCGTTCCAAGTCTTGCATGTTAGCTTGGGTGTTCCTTTTGCTTTGCTCCCATTTTGCGGTGAATCCTTTCATGGAGTTAGCCATCATATCATTCGTCGCCTTTTGGGAATAGACAAACTCTTTCATCATCTCCTCAAAATTCTGTTCGGTTTGCTCCTCCTTTTGTTTCGATTGGTTGGGTTGAAAACGTGCCTCATTTCTATTCCCCCGATTCTGATTTCCATACCCACTATTTCCCCGGTTTTGATACCCGTAGTTGGCATAGTTTGCTTCCTCAGATTTCGGCTCACAATCATCCGTGTAGTGAGGTCCCCCACATTTCCCGCAACCATTCTTCACTAAGTGGACATCTTTTTCCAACCGACCCATTCGGTTTTTCATTTCATCACCCAAGGCTTTAATCTCGTTCACCACTTCCTTGTTGCTACCACTACTACCTCCTTCTTCAACTTGGTTGACCGTTCCCCTTACTCTCCTATTCCTAGTAACCCGATCCCTAGCAATATGAGCTTGGACTTGATCTTCCATCATTCGGTGAGCCTCGTTTGGTGACTTGTATAAGAAACTGCCACCACCCGCTAAATCCAAGTCGTGTTGAGAACGACTATCCAAACTGTAGTAGAAGATATCAATAACTTCATCTTTATCTAAATCGTGCCCATGGCAATTCCTTAACAATTCCTTAAGCCTAATCCAAGCATCCGTTATGGTCTCGTGTCACACCCCGCTAAAGCGGAAACACGGAATGTGAAGAGCAAAGAATCATTCACGAGTTATACCAAAAGTCAACGGTTCAAGTTATATAAATTGAGATTAAAAAGGCAACCATGTTCGAAAATACAACCAAGTTTCATGAGTATAAAACGACAATACATAACGACGTATTTTAATAAAATTCCCAAGTATTAAAGGTCTTTTCCCGCATTACTCTTCACATAACTAGCTTGACCCGCCTGAGCAATGCACTTCATAATTTATGCTTAATTCCTGAAACATGAGATAAAGTGTCAACTACGAAAACGTAGTGAGTGAGTTACAGTTTATGAATTGAAGAAAAGTTCAATTTAAAAGTTTATAAGAGTCCGAAACGAATTAAAGGTTTTATAAAAGCTCAAGAGACGTTCGGGATCAAAGAGTTTCAAGATAAAATCAAGTACTTAAAATTTAAGAATAAATTAATTTCAAATAAGTTTAAGTACGATCAAAGTGTAAGTAAAGTATATAAAAGTAGAATTTACCATAAAGGAGATTAGCGGAGAAAAGTCGCTTAAAGAATTTATATACTTTAAAAATCTAAGTAACGGGCGAATCGGTGCCCTAAGTTTGTAAAGACCAAATTGAATCAAATTTAGTCAAACAGTAGAAGCGGATAACAATCGCTAAAAATTTATAAGTTTATAAAGACTAAATAGAATTAAATTTAGTCAAGTAGGAGGAGCGGGTAACAATCGCTAAAAATTTATAAGTTTATAAAGACTAAATAGAATTAAATTTAGTCAAGTAGGAGAAGCGGGTAACAATCGCTAAAAATTTATAAGTTATGCGTAAGTAACTAAATAGATTTCTTGTATCAACCTCTTGGCATCTATAACTTAAGTGTTCACACTAATCCGATTATCAACCGTGCGGCCCCAACTCCCCGCCTCTCAAACGGGAAGTTAAAAGAGAGAAACTCAGTAATATGTACTTAGACTGCCATCTAAGCAAGGAACGGTTCTTTCCTAAGTATCGATACCCATAATTACTATACGGCTTAAGTAGTTAATAGTGTGTAAGAGAGAAACTAAAGCATAATTGGGCACTATGAAATTTTATTATAAAAAGAGAGAGAATCAACATCACTTAAGAACGTGTTATAGTTCCATCAAGGGTCGGTTACGCATACAAGTATCAGTAAATAGTTGAGTTAAAGAGACGAAACAACAGTTATAAATAGAGAAAGAAATGTTTTACGCATAAGAAACTAAGTAGACGTTTCAATGTCAAAGTTTTAATAAAGTCAAAGTCAAAGTTTAATAAGTCAAAGTTTCATAAGTCAAAAGTCAAAGTAGTTCAACAAGTTTAAAAGTCAAAATAGTCATACAAGTTTACAAAAGGTTTGATCTCATGTTTCCCCCAAAAAGAGTACTTAAAATGTAAGAGTAGAGAGGGGTGTAACTCACGGATTGCGAAGAGATTGAGAACTCGGAAACTCGGTCGGAGTATGAAAGCCGGGAATCACAGATTGCCTAATAATACCAAGGTAGTTTAATGAGTTGATACATTATTATGTTCTTATATATGATATAAGAGATTATGTAACTTTTGATTGTAATTAAGTGTTAAATCCAATATTGTTCCGAAAATTTGGTCCGAAGCGATTAACGTTGAATTTAGTCCAAAAGTTTATTGTTTTTGCTTATTACGTCTTAAGTGCTTTTGCTTACTGAAGTGATTTTATAATTTCTAGGGAAATTTGGGCAGCGCTTCCGCGCCCAAATTTCATGCCCAAAAATTATATCGTCACTTCCGCTCACAAATCACCTAAAACACAATAATATACATAATATAGTTCAAATAGTCCAAAGAGTCCAATACTAGTCACCAATGTTATTAGTTTTATTTATCTCAGTCTAAAAATGATAGCGGTAAAAGTCCAGAATATAACCATGATCTTAAAACGAGTTAAAACGACAAATTTCGGGGGAACAGCAGCCCGGTGCTGCGCACCAGAGCACTGGTGCTGCGCACCAGCTGCTGTCCCGATTCTTGTTTTGTGTTTTTCTTGCTAAAAACGTTTTGTGACTTATGGATTTCGACATGCAACCAGTAGATGCCATCCAAAATAAAGTTTTCTCAGTTTCTAAACAACTTTAAACCACAAAAATGTAGATCTAATTACTATTTAGATAAAAATCGTTTTTGTGAGAAAAGTGACATAAAACTTCATAAAACTCATCTTTGTTGTTTAGATCGAACATGCAATTAGTAAATATCATTCAAAACATCATTCCAACAGTTTCTAAAACATTTTTATTTACAGATTCGTGGATTTAAAGAGTGTTTCGGTTTAAAAACGTTTTTGACCGTAAAAAGTCATAGATTTATGAAAAACCATATTTTTAACCGTTAGATCTTACATGCACATGAATATTAGTGTAAGAATAGTAAAAACAAAGAGATCTACCGAAGGAAAAGCTTGGATGAAGAGTTTTGGTCGGATTTGAGCTCCAAAAATCTTTACAACCGTGGTCCTTTTTCGAAATAACAACACCCCCTTGCTTCTCTTGATGAAAGGGACGATTTGTATGGATTAAAATGGGTTTTCATGGCTGTAATGTTTCTGGAAATGGAGTTTGCTAGAGAGAAAATAGAGAGAAAAGGAGTATGTGTGTGTTTTTGTTTTGATTAAAATGAAAGTAAAATGAAAAGTAATTGAATAATGGGGTATGGGGGGTAACAATCCTGGCCTTGGGACTGATAATAGACAGTAAAGGGGCGTTTTTGATTGGCCAAAATGGGTGGTGGTGGTGTAAAACGAGAAAAGGACTGAAAATGTAATTTTTTTGAAAATTCTGGGGCCAGGTGCTGCGCACCCAGCAAGGGGTGCTGCGCACCGGGCTGTTTTCCGGATTTCCTGATTTTTCGTTTTTGCGTTATTGCTTCGTTGGACCTTTTTGTTAATTATAAGTTGTTAGTTATGATAAGTTATGAACTTAGGGAAGTTCAATAGGTGTTTTCCTTGGTATTAGGACTTATAATTTGATTCCGGAAGTTATTCCGACACTAGTTCCGACAAAGTATAGACTTAAAAGTTGCGAACCAGAGTAAAGTGAACGAGACAAAAAGTAACTAACGTTTCGAACCGATATAACAACAGAATAAGTACCTGAATTTTGACGGTTGTCACATTCTCCCCGGGTTGAAAGAAATTTCGTCCCGAAATTTAGTGCGTCTTATCAGGTAGAAGAGTTCTCGAACAGATGGGGATACTTCTGACGGATTTGGTCCTCACGTCTCTACGTGAGATCGGGACCACGTCGAGAATCTCCACTGAGACTCGATGATGGATGAAAGACTTGCCTGGGTTGTTTGACCTTCCGGTCAACAAACTTAAGCGGTTCATCAAAGAGTTTGAGTTCGGCGTCGATTTTGACCTTGTCGAGGGGGTTGACGATGGTCTCATCCGATAGGTGCCTCTCGAGGGTGAGGCATGGAAATATGTATGTATGAACGTTTGAAGGATTCAGGTGGGACTGAAGGCGATGAGCGGTCGGACTAACTCGTCCTAAGACTTAGTTTGGACTGGCGTACCTAGGGCTCAGTCAGCCGCGTTCCCAGAAGCAGGCTATCCCTCCCCATGGCGATACCCTGGGGGGTACTCGATTGCCATCTTGGGACTCGGGGGTTTTCTTCTGGTTGGTTACGTCGCTTTTCTGACGGGCACGGGGTACTTTCAGTCTTTCACGGATGAAGGGAGGCGTCGGACCTTGCAAGTCGTCAATTGTTAGCTTCTAGCCAACAGAGCGGTGACCGACACTTGCGTCCCAATAGGTATTGAGGGGTTCGCTCTTGGTGCTGGCACGGAAGTTGTTGTCATAGGTGAACTCAGGGGAGGCGAGTATCTCAATTCCCTATGATGGTAACTACACGCGCTCTCAGCATTTCATCAAGCGTTTGGATCGTCCTTCTGACCATCGGTCGGAGGGTGGTATGTGGTGATGAGGTCTAGTCGTGTCCCTAGCGATCCTCTGGAGGGCGCTCCAAAGAGGACGGGGCGCAAATCGACCATCCTTATCGGCGGTGATGAGGAGAAGGGTTTTGATATTTCGCCTTGACTTTGGGGTGAGTGAGGCACTTGGTTATGTGCAAGGCGGTATCCTTTTTCGTGCCTGGCCACCTTCAATATTCACGGGGATCCTCGTATAACACGTCGGATTCTGGATGGATGGAACATCGAGATCGGTGGCCCGCGTCAAAAGGAGTTTACGAAGATTCTCGGATTCTGGGTTTCATGCTCGGCCATTGATGCAGTGGGTTACGTCTAGTCTGAGTCCGAATTCCTTCATGGTTGATAACATGATCAGGGAAAGGTATTTCTCGGAGCCCAAATTTACGCCTTGAGAATTTGGCGTACGATTTCCAACTTCTGGGGAGTTCTTAGAATGAGCTTAAGGTGTTTCACGTGATTTTCCTTGTTCCTGGAGTATATGAGAAAGTCGTTTATGAATACGATTACGAATCTGTCCAGGTATGGCCTACACACTCTATCCATTAGATCCATGAATACTGTTGGTGTGTTGACTAGGCTAAATGGCATGACGGGAATTCGTAATGTCCGTATCGAGTTCGAATGCGGCCTTAGGAATGCCGATTTTTTTACTGACACGAACCTGATGATAATCTGGGCGGAGGTCTACCTTTGAGATGCAAGTTGCCTCCAGCAACTTACTCGAATAGGTCGTCGATCCTCGGGGGTGATTATCGGTTCTTGTCGGTCAGCTCGTTAGGTTCGCTTATAATGGGTGTACAGGCGGAGGGATCCGTCTTTCTCGTTGATAGGGGAAACTCGGGGCTCGCCAGGGGGGGCGAACTTGAGCGGACAGAGTCATGGTTTAGAAGTTCTTGCAGTTGCTCTGGCAGCTTTTGCATTTCGAGTGGTGCCAGACGGCATGGTGTCTTGGCGACCGGTGTTGTGCAAGGAACGAGGTCTATACGGAATTTCAACTTGTCAATGCGGCGGTAACCCAGGAAAATCCTCAGGGAAGACTCTGGGCGGTCCTTGACTACAGGAATGTCTTGGACTCGGCTTTCCTTAGGTTTACGTCTGGTGACATGGGCGAAGGGTGCGTCGTAGTCCTCCTCGAGGTACTTGCACATTTTCAAGGAAAACATGATGCGAAGTCGTCGTCCAGGTTTATCCCTTTGGACGACGAGAGTTTGACTCCCTGAAAAAGAGGGATACAGATGAGTTTGCCGAAACAAACGGTCTCGGTTCGAAAATGAGATAACCAGTCCCTTTTGACGATAACGTCAAAACTTTCCAGTTCGATAGGAATGAACTTGATGGGGAAATTTCGTCGGGTAAGCATGGCGAACCTCCTAAGATTGTATTCATAGCTTCGAGCTCTTGACCGTTGGCATATTCGATAGTGGGTTACCCTTAAGAGCTTTAGATCCTAGGTAAATGAGGGTCTAATTTCTACGGAGACAGAGCTTCTTTCAGCTCCTGTATCGAATAGCATGGAAGAAGGATGGAAGTTGATGGGGAAACGTACACGTAACGGTACTGGGGTCCGGACGTGCTTCCTTGGCTGTGATTTCGAGAGTATAGAAAGCTTTTGTGGTACTCGCTATGGGGCAAATCCCACGGATGTGTTGGTTGCTTGTTATTGTTTCTCCTTGTGGGCTAATGATGAATATCCTTTTCTCATTTC
The DNA here is from genome assembly GCA_910822075.1 of Senecio squalidus. Taxonomy (NCBI): domain Eukaryota; kingdom Viridiplantae; phylum Streptophyta; class Magnoliopsida; order Asterales; family Asteraceae; genus Senecio; species Senecio squalidus. Next base: position 22,794,369 of record CAJVGC010000001.1, on the reverse strand, counting down.
CCCCTTCGCTGGATGCGGTTTGGAGGGAAAGGGAGGTTGTTGGTTCCAAGGTCCTTGTCCTTATCCTGTTGGGTTGGTACAGGAGGGTGAAGGGGTTTATTGTTTCTGGGGTGTTCACCTTCTTCTCACTCGATGGTGGCTGGGAAGGAGGGGAGACTATGGCCAGGGTCGTACTCCGGGTAGTCGACGTTGGGGTTGTCGTCCCCGAAAATTCCGTTGTTGATCCCATCGATGATCTGGGCGACCGTGCTTGGGAGTGCTGCCTTGAACTGCGCAGTTATCTGCTCAGCCATAAGGTCAACGCGGCTTCTCTTGGGCGGCATGGTTCCACAATGGAAAGGAGGAATTAGTTTAGGGCGTACGAATAGGAAATTGGGATAAGAATTTAACTCAGGGGTTAATAGTAACCAATACACAGGAGTAATATGAACGGATAATTGGTACATGCATGATGATGATTTCAAGTGATAACAATAGAATGGTCCAGCGACGATGTCGGGGTTCTCACGAGAACGGCGAGTATAGACGATAAAGGTAGAGAATTTCCATTAATAATAATACTAAGGAGTCGATAGCATAGTTCGGAATAAGAAAGAGAGAGTACGAGTATGATACACGGAAACAATGATAAGAACGGCCTTGGGTTGTGTTCAAGGGAAAGTTACAACTCAAGCCTTTGGTACTAATACCAAGAAAATCCGATTGATGATGCCTTCCTGGAAAAATCTTAGCGGCAATAACCGCCAATAGAGTCCACATGATCAAACACGTCCCAACGAGACGCTGCACAGTTCGTGTCGTGGCTCGGGTCGAGGCGATGATTCGCAACGACTGCTCGGACACTGATGCGCACATCGGTGACTTCGCTGTTGAAGAGCCCTCGTTACTGGGTCTCCTTGCAAGTCCCCGAACCTCTCGGTGGAAGTGGAAGAATGCGGCCGGCGAGGGAGGCTGAAGGAAAGGTAAAATCATAGGTCGGGAGAGTCTGGTCTCATGGGCACGTCGCCTTTCCTCTAGGAACTGGCGTTCCCGATGGTACCAATCCATGGTCGGTATATGGAGAGGAGTGGGTTGAGATGGATAGGACTGTTATCCGGTAATCCGATCAGGCAGACGGCCAGGGTGGATGAACTGTATACGCGCGGTCAACCTAGGGTGAGGCCCTTAGGACGGTGGCGATGCTGTAGCGGGCGCTGGTGGAGGGAAGGGGTAGTACAGTCCTCGGGCTGGATCCGCTACTGCTGCTGCTCGCCATCGACGTATCCTCCGTCGGGTCGGTCGTCTGGTGACGCTGACTCTCGGAGGCCGTGTGGCCCTTTGAAGGTTCGCGCAATGGGGAAACGGCTCGGGAGGGAATCGTGACTGAGATCGAAAAAGTGATCGCGAACGGGACGACCGAGACGTGTCGAATCTGCGAACATCGAGTTACACAAGTACGGGGGAAACTAGAAATAGGAAACACATAATTAAATTGCATGCACGGGTCAGTTATGTGAGAATCGGGAATTGATAAGACCGGGAATTTTTGGACCCAAAAACCGTTAACGATAGCAATTTCCTTTTCCGTTCTTGCATAATTCATTTTGAACTACGGGTGGTTGATCAAGTCACGCATAGTTGAAAAAGATAATCATGCAATTGCGGAAAATAATATACTAAAGTTTGAACCCGAAAATGATTTTTCTGAAAAGCCTTGGTTATAGTTTTGGTTTCGAAAACTTTTTGGAAAATTTTTAAAACCGTTTTCACTATAACCCGTGCTCTGATACCAAGTCTGTCACACCCCGCTAAAGCGGAAACACGGAATGTGAAGAGCAAAGAATCATTCACGAGTTATACCAAAAGTCAACGGTTCAAGTTATATAAATTGAGATTAAAAAGGCAACCATGTTCGAAAATACAACCAAGTTTCATGAGTATAAAACGACAATACATAACGACGTATTTTAATAAAATTCCCAAGTATTAAAGGTCTTTTCCCGCATTACTCTTCACATAACTAGCTTGACCCGCCTGAGCAATGCACTTCATAATTTATGCTTAATTCCTGAAACATGAGATAAAGTGTCAACTACGAAAACGTAGTGAGTGAGTTACAGTTTATGAATTGAAGAAAAGTTCAATTTAAAAGTTTATAAGAGTCCGAAACGAATTCAAGGTTTTATAAAAGCTCAAGAGACGTTCGGGATCAAAGAGTTTCAAGATAAAATCAAGTACTTAAAATTTAAGAATAAATTAATTTCAAATAAGTTTAAGTACGATCAAAGTGTAAGTAAAGTATATAAAAGTAGAATTTACCATAAAGGAGATTAGCGGAGAAAAGTCGCTTAAAGAATTTATATACTTTAAAAATCTAAGTAACGGGCGAATCGGTGCCCTAAGTTTGTAAAGACCAAATTGAATCAAATTTAGTCAAACAGTAGAAGCGGATAACAATCGCTAAAAATTTATAAGTTCATAAAGACTAAATAGAATTAAATTTAGTCAAGTAGGAGGAGCGGGTAACAATCGCTAAAAATTTATAAGTTTATAAAGACTAAATAGAATTAAATTTAGTCAGGTAGGAGAAGCGGGTAACAATCGCTAAAAATTTATAAGTTATGCGTAAGTAACTAAATAGATTTCTTGTATCAACCTCTTGGCATCTATAACTTAAGTGTTCACACTAATCCGATTATCAACCGTGCGGCCCCAACTCCCCGCCTCTCAAACGGGAAGTTAAAAGAGAGAAACTCAGTAATATGTACTTAGACTGCCATCTAAGCAAGGAACGGTTCTTTCCTAAGTATCGATACCCATAATTACTATACGGCTTAAGTAGTTAATAGTGTGTAAGAGAGAAACTAAAGCATAATTGGGCACTATGAAATTTTATTATAAAAAGAGAGAGAATCAACATCACTTAAGAACGTGTTATAGTTCCATCAAGGGTCGGTTACGCATACAAGTATCAGTAAATAGTTGAGTTAAAGAGACGAAACAACAGTTATAAATAGAGAAAGAAATGTTTTACGCATAAGAAACTAAGTAGACGTTTCAATGTCAAAGTTTTAATAAAGTCAAAGTCAAAGTTTAATAAGTCAAAGTTTCATAAGTCAAAAGTCAAAGTAGTTCAACAAGTTTAAAAGTCAAAATAGTCATACAAGTTTACAAAAGGTTTGATCTCATGTTTCCCCCAAAAAGAGTACTTAAAATGTAAGAGTAGAGAGGGGTGTAACTCACGGATTGCGAAGAGATTGAGAACTCGGAAACTCGGTCGGAGTATGAAAGCCGGGAATCACAGATTGCCTAATAATACCAAGGTAGTTTAATGAGTTGATACATTATTATGTTCTTATATATGATATAAGAGATTATGTAACTTTTGATTGTAATTAAGTGTTAAATCCAATATTGTTCCGAAAATTTGGTCCGAAGCGATTAACGTTGAATTTAGTCCAAAAGTTTATTGTTTTTGCTTATTACGTCTTAAGTGCTTTTGCTTACTGAAGTGATTTTATAATTTCTAGGGAAATTTGGACAGCGCTTCCGCGCCCAAATTTCATGCCCAAAAATTATATCGTCACTTCCGCTCACAAATCACCTAAAACACAATAATATACATAATATAGTTCAAATAGTCCAAAGAGTCCAATACTAGTCACCAATGTTATTAGTTTTATTTATCTCAGTCTAAAAATGATAGCGGTAAAAGTCCAGAATATAACCATGATCTTAAAACGAGTTAAAACGACAAATTTCGGGGGAACAGCAGCCCGGTGCTGCGCACCAGAGCACTGGTGCTGCGCACCAGCTGCTGTCCCGATTCTTGTTTTGTGTTTTTCTTGCTAAAAACGTTTTGTGACTTATGGATTTCGACATGCAACCAGTAGATGCCATCCAAAATAAAGTTTTCTCAGTTTCTAAACAACTTTAAACCACAAAAATGTAGATCTAATTACTATTTAGATAAAAATCGTTTTTGTGAGAAAAGTGACATAAAACTTCATAAAACTCATCTTTGTTGTTTAGATCGAACATGCAATTAGTAAATATCATTCAAAACATCATTCCAACAGTTTCTAAAACATTTTTATTTACAGATTCGTGGATTTAAAGAGTGTTTCGGTTTAAAAACGTTTTTGACCGTAAAAAGTCATAGATTTATGAAAAACCATATTTTTAACCGTTAGATCTTACATGCACATGAATATTAGTGTAAGAATAGTAAAAACAAAGAGATCTACCGAAGGAAAAGCTTGGATGAAGAGTTTTGGTCGGATTTGAGCTCCAAAAATCTTTACAACCGTGGTCCTTTTTCGAAATAACAACACCCCCTTGCTTCTCTTGATGAAAGGGACGATTTGTATGGATTAAAATGGGTTTTCATGGCTGTAATGTTTCTGGAAATGGAGTTTGCTAGAGAGAAAATAGAGAGAAAAGGAGTATGTGTGTGTTTTTGTTTTGATTAAAATGAAAGTAAAATGAAAAGTAATTGAATAATGGGGTATGGGGGGTAACAATCCTGGCCTTGGGACTGATAATAGACAGTAAAGGGGCATTTTTGATTGGCCAAAATGGGTGGTGGTGGTGTAAAACGAGAAAAGGACTGAAAATGTAATTTTTTTGAAAATTCTGGGGCCAGGTGCTGCGCACCCAGCAAGGGGTGCTGCGCACCGGGCTGTTTTCCGGATTTCCTGATTTTTCGTTTTTGCGTTATTGCTTCGTTGGACCTTTTTGTTAATTATAAGTTGTTAGTTATGATAAGTTATGAACTTAGGGAAGTTCAATAGGTGTTTTCTTGGTATTAGGACTTATAATTTTGATTCCGGAAGTTATTCCGACACTAGTTCCGACAAAGTATAGACTTAAAAGTTGCGAACCAGAGTAAAGTGAACGAGACAAAAAGTAACTAACGTTTCGAACCGATATAACAACAGAATAAGTACCTGAATTTTGACGGTTGTCACATCTCGTTATCCCACTGTTGAAAAGAACGGATTTGGTTCAATAGCTTCCTACGCAAGATGGGAGGGAAAAATCTCGTCACAAATATCTCTCTCATATCTTCCCAAGTTGCAATTGTACCCGGCTCCAGTTCATTAAACCACGTTTTCGCCTCTCCCGTGAGAGAAGATGGAAACAAACTTAGCATAACGCTTTCCTCTTGACCCGCTCCATATCGAAACATTCTACATGTCTCTATGAAACTCGCCGCATGCTTGTGCGGGTCGGACTTGAAATGTCCGTCAAATGTGCTGTCTTGAATCATTTTTAAATGGTGCCCTTTAACTGAAAAATCGGCCCCCAAGTCCGGTGCTACAATGGCCGACCCATTCGTTTGTGGTACAATTCGGTTCCTGTTGATCATCGGTATGTCAAAAGGATTTGGTGGGTCAATAATTCTCCCACCGTTTGCTCCACCATTTTCTCCGTCTTCCATTTCTTCTTCAAAAACAATTTCAACTTCCTCCTCGGAAGATTCGCTTTCACTATAAACAACCGATGCGGCTGCTCCTAAACCTCGTTTCCTCAAAAGTTTTTCCGGATCCGAAAGAGGACTATGCACTTGTTTCCCTTGGGATCTCGTGTACATCCACAATCAATAATCCTGAAAATCACAACAAAAACAAAATACCCGTGAAAAATATTCAAACAAGTACTCAAACAATAAACTAAAAACTTCAACTAAATCAAGTCCCCGGCAGCGGCGCCAAAAACTTGATGCGAAAAATCTAGTTTTCCGAAAATTAACCTTTACTAAATTACGACACGGGCAGTGTACCCTTGTCAGTTGTAAAATAGTATTAGCAAATATCGGGTTCGAACACAGGGACTATTTATAGTTGAAAGTATTAGTTTATAGAAACACGTAACAGGTAACAAGTTGGTTTTAGTCTTAATGAAGACTTGCTTATAATAACGGTAAAAATATTTAAGAATTCAAATATGGATAAAAGACGCTTGCTTGGACCGTTAACGAATATGTGTTATTTCTAGGTGTGAAAATGTCGATAAACTTCTAATGTAAAATCCTAAGTTCCTTTCGAATACCGGATTTCTCCAATTACCTAACCATGCAACGATTCCTTTCGAATACCGTTAACACCTCAAGTAATTGTGCATAAAGTTTCAAGCCGATATGTGAGAATTAATTTATAAGCTTCCTTTCGAATAGCTTACTAACTCCTAAACCGATTTCTCTTAATTTAGTAGCTAGCGTTTGTGTTAATATCTACTTGTAAAAATTGTTGTTAATGATTCCTTTCGAATATCATTTACTTATAATCAACTAAAGACCGGCCGATTAATTCGTTCCTATTTTAGTAAAAATTACGGATTCCTTTCGAATACCCGTTTTTAGATTACCAAACAAGAGTATAAAAAATTTTAGCAAGATAATTAAGTTATTAACCCAAACGGATCCCCAATTAACCTCTACACATCAATCGATTTTCAAACCCAAAACCTAACACATAAACATCACATAATCCAAGCAAACGTATTAAGAAATTAGCTACTCATGATCGTAACAAACACAATCCAATATGTAAAAGACATAATTCAAGTTGTAATTAAAATGATAAAAGATTCAATACCAAAATCCAGAAATTAGGTTCCAAGTAACTCCCAATTAACAAAGTAGAAATTCAAATAACGATTTGTTCAACTTGAAATAACGATTGTAACAATTGTTCTTGATTCTCCTTGCTAAAATAATGATAAAAGACTGATGATATGATGAATATGATATCCAGAAAATCGGTCATAAGTAATACCCCACTAACCCCTTGGTTTTCCACTTAATTAGGATTAAAGAGTAAAATTGTAACTGCCAGCGCCGTGAGTTGCGCCGCAACTGTTTGTCTTGCGCCGCAAGTGATAGAATTGATTTGCCAGATACGTGAGTCTCTTGCGCCGCAACTATTGCTTCATGCGGCGCAACTCGTATTCAGTGAGCTCCATAAACTTTGTGTCAACCAGTTGCGGAGCAATTGATGAAAATGGCCAAGGCAACTAGACATTTTGATTCCCGACTTGTTTTGCTTAGCTCCTTTTGGTCCCAAATCACCCCCAATAACTCCAAACATAACTAAAACCTATAAAACACACTTTACACAAAATATAAGCAATACGGGGTCTATCCATTACGTTTGGGACACAAAACATAACAAATATCGCTATGAAATACTCGTATAAATGAGCGATATCAAACAGAGGTACACATTTTTGTAACGCCCAACTTGAGAAGGTGTTGAAACGATATGGAGTTAACCATAAGTTTTCAACAACTTATCACCCCCAAACAAGCGGACAAGTCGAGGTTACTAACCGAGGCTTGAAGCGCATTTTGGAAAAGTCGGTCGGTACAAATCGTAAGGATTGGTCTAATAAGTTAGACGATGCTCTTTGGGCGCATAGGACTGCATTTAAAACTCCTATTGGTTGTACTCCTTATCGTTTAATTTATGGTAAAGCATGTCACTTACCCTTTGAAATTGAGCACAAGGCCTATTGGGCTTTGAAGGCTGCAAATATGGAAATGATACCTGCAGGGAAGAACAGGTTCCACCAGATACAGGAATTGGACGAGTTACGCATGAACGCTTATGAGAACTCGGTATTTTACAAGGAACGGACGAAGAAATGGCACAATAAGCGTATCAAGACGGATAGGAACTTTATCGACGGTGATATGGTTCTACTCTATAATTCCAGATTGAAGCTATTTCCGGGGAAATTACGGTCAAGGTGGTCGGGGCCGTATATCGTGCTAGATGTATTCCCTTACGGTACAGTGGAGATTGCCAACGAAAAGGGCGAAAGTTTTAAGGTGAATGGGCATAGACTGAAGAAAAATTATGCCGATGGACGTGACAACCAGTTTGATTTATTTGGAGACGACGAGGAGCTCGATCTCCATGAACGTGACGGTTAACAAACGTGGTTTGAGTCGAGCTTAACGACTCTTCACTAAACAAATAGCGCTTACGGGAGACAACCCGCTTCTTTTCCCTTTATTTTATTTTGTTCAGAAAAATTTAAAAAATACAAAAAAAAAAATTAGAAAACAACAAAAAACCAAAAATATATGTACACTACGTGTTTTTGTATTTTAATCTTTGATTTTTTGTTTCAGGTCCACTTAGATCATCATATGAGAGCTACTAAACATATCGGACACCAGGTTAGATCGTGTTAAATCACCGAACGAAAAAACATTTTTCTTTGAAACAGAACTATTTAGCCGGCGGCTGAATTTATTTGGCCGACGGCTAAAAGCCAGACGGCGGCTAAAATTTCCAGCCGCCGGCTGAAACATCAGGTTTTAAAAAAAATATAACCTCGTTTTCTCACACATTTCACACTTCACACACACTTATCTCATACCTAACCGGCGGCTGAGCATTTTTTTTCACCTTTTCGTAGATTTTCTTCCATTTTTCAATCCAATTTCTCTAATTCAAAGACCAAGGTATGGATTATTCACTCATCTTTCTTGTTTTTCTTTGATTTTTCATGAAGAACACCAATTGGGGGTTTTTCAAATCCGAGATTGTTAGTGCTTAATTTTACAATTAATTGCTAGGACTCATTCCTTAGATGATTTGTATGCTTAGGTTTAGTTCAATTTACTATTTCCATGGTTTAATTTTGTTTAGAGGTTGTTGAAAAATTGGGGGTTTTTGCTAGGAATGTTTAACATGGTATTAATTCAATTTGTTAGTAACACTTATCTTTGCTACTGATTATTGGTTATATTGAGTGTAAAAACGAATTTCCATGTTCTAATTGACGAAAAGGAATTGTGTGTTTAAGTGAAGTTGGAATTGATAATTGACTTCTTGGTAGGATTTAGTTGTTGATAATTGATTTGTGTGGATGAATTCCTTGTGTGGTTTAACATAACAGCAAGATATTCGGTTAAAATACTGGATTTAAACGGTAGAGTAGTAGTTGTACAACTCATAGTGGTCAAGCATTTTGCAGCAACAAAAAGACAGCAACTGGGCATTTAGCCGGCGGCTGAATTTGGCCAGCCGGCGGTTCCCTTCCAGCCGGCGGCTGAATTCAGCCAGCCGGCGGCTAAATATCGCTGCCTAAAAATTATTGCTTTTTGTTTCGACCTGTTTTTGCGACTTTCTATTTCTTCGAGCTGTTTTATCTTACTAATATGGTTGTTCTGATTTGTTTTATGCAGATTATGGCCGATGAAAATGTTCAGCAAGAGGTCCCACCTGACATTCCGCTTTATGACCTCAATCACCCATACCTACGTGTCCCACTTAGGCGAGGCATAACTCAACAGAGGCAGGCCGAAATACAGGCTAAATTGACCCCTATGAAGCAGTACCCAGTCTATGCCCCTAACGGTATTGATTGGAATTTCTTGAACGAGGTCATACCACATGACACACGTTTTCAATCGGGGGCTGCTGAAATTGAGGAAATGCTAGAGGTGAATTATGGGACCTTTATTTGTAGAGCCTGGGATAGGTTATTCTCGATCAACGAGCCGATTTACATCGAGGCCACATACGAGTTCTACAGCTCCTTCACCTTCAACCACGCCAACTCCGATCCAACTGCCAAAACAGTAAAGTTTCTTTTAGGGGGAGAGCTTAGGAAGATGACACTGAAGGAGTTTGGGGAAGCCATCGGGCTATTTAACGAGGCCGACTTAGCACACCCAGATTTTGATGATTTCATGGCTGCCGGGATTAAAACTCACACTTATTCAGAAAACGCAGCCATTTTGTCTATGATTGCTAGTGGAGGATTAAGCACCGAACGGGCCCCATCGTATACACAGATCCGTGATCCGAAGGTTAGGGCCATATTTGCTATGGTATGTTTGTTTGTCATTGGCCGGAAGTCGGGTATTGAAAAATGCCACAAGGAGGAATTATTTTGGTTAGGGTGCATTGTACAGAAGCGGGCCGTTAATGTTCCGTATATTCTAGCCCGTTGGATGACCGACATACTGAAGGGCGCACGACCCGGAAGTGTGATTAGGGGAGGTCATTTTGTTACTGCTATTGGTAAACGCTTGAGACTCCGTGGAGCAGGTTTTGATCGGTGTACTACATTGACACCAGAGATGCGTCTTTTGGGTGCAGCATGGTTTAAGTCGGCTGGTATAGTGATTAGGTTTGTAGCTCCAGGAGGCCATGTGACCTATAGATGGGCTGAGATTAGACGGGCAGCTGGAGAGAGCAGTAGTCGGGGTTTAGAGGAGTCAGATGATGAGGATGCTCCACCAGTTCAGGAGACGGATTTGACAGCTCAGATCGCTGCATTGACATCGAGCATGGGGCAGATGTCTTCTCGGTTCGACTCATTCGCTGTCCGCATGGAGGATCGTTACTACGATCTCAACTCCAACATTAGCCAGGTCAGCAATCAGGTCGGATATTTGCAGACTGAGTTTGACAGCCGGAGCCGCTATCAGGATGAGGTGTTGTACCAGTACCACCAGCGTGCAGGTATTAGCTATCAGGCGTACGACGGGTCTTATCATTCTTTTGGCGGTAGTACTCCTATGGACCAGGATCAGCCATCCTCCTCGACCTTTGATGATCGCCACTATATGTGGTCCGCTCAGCACTACCATCCTCCTACCGAGGCTCAGCGCCAGCAGGATGAGGAGGAGCAGAGAGCCACTCAGGAGCGGCAGAGGGCATCTTGGAGAGGACAGTGGCCAGACATGTGATGATTCGGGTGTTTTGTTTGTGTATTTGAGACTATTTTTATTTTATTTTCTCTTATGGATTATTGTTTGAATTCTTGTATTATGGTTTTATTATGTACTTTTTTATTATTTATTTGTGGTACTTAATATGTGTGCATGTGTTTTTTCCCATTTTAGAATATCACCGATTTTAGTGGAAGTAATGCCGAAAATTCAAACTTTCAATGGAGAGCTATGCAGATTTTTTGAGGACGTTATGCTTTTACAGCCATACATTCTTTCCACTGCTATCTCCTTTCACAGCATTCGACATCTAAATGGGGGAGTTCTTTTATTCCTTTCTCTTTTTCTTTTTACACTTATTCGCTGAATTTTTTTTACAATGAGGACATTGTATTGTTTAAGTGTGGGGAAGGGGTTAGGAAAGAATCTATTTGTCCTTAGGAACATTTTGTGTGAAAATTTAAAAAATTTTGACATGTTTCTCGTAATTAGTTTTAACTAGTTGCATAACTAGGCACACCTACCCGTTACATAATTGTGAGGATTTGAGCCATAATAGCATACATTTTATATGCTTTTATCTTCAATTTTTATGAGTGTGCCGGTGACTTGTAGACTTTAGAACTTGACACTGTATACGCTTCGAGGCTATGAATGAGCATAAGTTTTACTTATTAGTAACTAGGAAAGAGGCAAAAGAATTAGGATTGTTAAACCGTTGATTGGCCTATTCGTTTCTTATAGTCGGTAGCTACACTGGTTATTTGACTCACACTACCTATCGAACACTCGTTTTTAGTGTTTTTGACGTTTAGATACCATATTTGCGCCAAACCTTTTTCTTTTCTCACCTTTTCAGATATATATTCCATAAATTGAGCCTAAATGTCTAAGTCGTTTAATCCAGATATTTTTGTTGAAAATTTTCCTCTTTCTTAACTTGGTTGATTATTAGACGGATTGTTATATGTGATGGCATGGAGTTGTTTTACTTAAGTTCACGAAGGAAGTCACATGTGGATTAAGTATTAAGAGTTATTCAAATTTTTGATGGACCTTTTGAGCGGTGTCTTTAATAAAATAAAAAAAAAAACAGAAAAAAATATTTATTAAAGCCCGTACTAGGTAACCAATAATTGTTGAAGTGATTTAACGAAATTTGCGAGAAATAAAATTCTCAATCGAACCGTTGAAGAATTAAGGCGAAGTTTGGTCTTGGGAGTTTCATCAGAATAAGCCATTAGGGATAATCAATCAAGTTTTGAAAGTAATATGGTTTTTGACTAAAATATTTGGATTTGTAGACTAATTGGAATTTATTTGTTTCATATCATTCACATTAATTCACTTTCATCCCATTTTTCCATTATTTTACCCATCACCCATTGATATGACCATGATGTGTGAAATCTAGTCTTCCCTTTTTGCTTTCGATAGACCACAACACCGGGCAGTGTACCCTTTCGTTTGTAGTATAGTTTGGGCAAGTTCGGGTTCGAACTCAGGGACTTTCAATTGGGATATTTCAATTGTCGTTTATGAAACATATATAAGTAACAAAGTGGGGGTTTTAGTCTTAGGGAGACTTAGAGTAAAAAAATGACTAAAAGTGATTTGTGATTCAAATATATAAAAAGACGCTTGCTTGGACCGTTTACGAATGTATGTTATTTCTTAGGTGTGAAAATGTCGATAAACTTCTAATGTAAAATCCTGAGTTCCTTTCGAATACCGGATTTCTCCAATTACCTAACCATGCAACGATTCCTTTCGAATACCGCTAACACCTCAAGTAATTGTGCATAAAGTTTCAAGCCGATGTGTGAGAGTTAACCTATAAGCTTCCTTTCAAATAGCTTACTAACTCCTAAACCGATTTCTCTTAATTTAGTAGCTAGCGTTCGTGTTAATACCTACTTGTTTAAATCGTTGTTAATGATTCCTTTCGAATACCACTAACTTATAATCAACTAAAGACCGGCCGATTAATTCGTTCCTATTTCAGTAAAAATTACGGATTCCTTTCGAATACCTGTTTTTAGATTACCAAATAAGAATATAAACAATTTTAACAATATAATTAAGATATTAACCCAAACGGATCCCCGATTAACCTCTACACATCAATCTAATTTCACACCCAAAATCTAACACACAAACGATCACAAGTCCAAGCAAACTTTTAAAGAAATTAGCTACTCATAACGGTAACAAAAATAATCATATAATTGAAAGACATAATTCGAATTGCAAATGAAAATAAAGAAGATTGTTCAATACCAAATCTGAAAGTAAGAAGTTCCAATATTCTCCAAGTAACCAAGTAAAGCGAAATAACGATTGTTTGATGAAAAATGAAATTAACGATTGTTCCAAACGAAAGTGATGCTTCAATCGTGATGATCATACCCCAATTGTGGTGAAAAAGATGATAAAATGCTGCTGCACACGTCTCCTCTTTGTTGTGTGTTGGATAGACCTTTTGCGTTCCCATGATTAGCATTAAAAACTTCCAAGTAACTGCCAGCGTCAAGAATGCTTCGCCTGTCAAGAGAATGCTTCGCCTGTCAAGAGAATGCTTCGCTTGTCAAGAGAATGCTTCGCCTGTCAAGAGAATGCTTCGCCTGTCAAGAGAATGCTTCGCATTCTCACTTCCGAGGTGTATGCTTTTCCTTGCTTGCTTGAATGCGTCGCCTGTCAAGAGAATGCTTCGCCTGTCAAGAGAATGATTCGCCTGTCAGGAGAATGCTTCGCATTCTCACTTCCGAGGTGAATGCTTTTCCTTGCTTGCTTGAATGCGTCGCCTGTCTCCTCATTGCTTTATCCTTTTGCACTTAAAGTCTAAAACTTCATTCTTTTTGCTCCAAAAACACCTAACTCAACCTAAAACATAACCTTACAAAAACATAAGCATAAACGGGTCTTTCCATTACGTTTGGGACTCAAAACACAATGAATATCGCGATAAAATACTCGTATAAATGAGCGATATCAAACCCCCCATACTTAAACATTTGCTTGTCCCTAAACAAATCCGACTCAAACCTACTAACAAGTTTCCAAAACATACAACTTAAGAAAAGATAAGGAATCACGGGCTCAAACATTTAACTAAATTCAGGTGTTAGAAATTAAAGATATGCGTAAAATTGCTAGATCGTAAAACCGACTACAAACATCTAAAGCTACTAAATTACTTAAGTAAACAAAAACCGCAATTTTCTAATGTTAACTCCTAATTCATTCCCTAGTTATGATATGTCTAAATGATAACCCCCTTTCCCTCACTCTCCAACCGAAGTCGAAGCGATCAGCCTTTACGGCCGACCCCTATACCGCCTTGCTTTCGGGGGAACCCTTAAAATATCATCAAGCATTTTTTTTCGATTAAGTACTTCTTTCTTGAGAATTAATTGGTTAGTCTTCATCTTTTTCTTTTCCTCTCACTTTTGTTCACTCCAAATATTATAGATTTGTGTTTATATATTTTCTTTGAAGTGAACGGCATAACGAGATTTGAGTCTTCGTTATAGTGAGGATCAATTTCTATTTTGTCGACGGGAGAGACCTATGGCCTTTTTCTTCGCCTCTAATTCTCCAAGGGCTTAAGTGATACTAGGATTCCCCAACTACCCCCGAAAGGGTGCAAGAAACTACAAGGGCTCGGTACTAAGGATATCTAGTGATTATCTAGATTTTTGATTTTTCGGGGAAACTTAAGGAACTAAAACTAGAAAACCTAAATTCTTAGTTACAAGTATTTTATTAACTAAAGATGTTCCTAAACAATTTCACGTTAATGTAATGGAATAAAGTTAAATATACAAGCCCCTATCATTTTCCTTAACTACGTTTAAGCGTGTTTTATTTTTTTATATTTTTTTTTTATAAGAAAATGGGAAAAAACGACACAACACGTAATGGATATATAGGAGGGAATATAAAATAAGCCAAATTCCCGACGTCCCCCCCATACTTATCTAACGCATTGTCCCGAATGCGTTTCCAAACTAGAAGAAAAATAAACTAAGGGAAATTAAAGACTAAAAATACAAAAATAAAATAAAATAAAGAAAACAAAACAAAACCGTGCGTGTCGCTTTGATGTTGCTTGATTTCCCGACTCCACTTCGCACGTGTTGAACTTAACGTGTTGAACTTAACGTGTCAAGCGAGTCATCCAGGATAAAGAGATCGTTGGAGGCATCTAGCGCATCATTCCTTTTGACCCATTCGTCATTCCATTCCCTCGTTTCCCGATAAATTAAACAAGTCACAAATGGTCGAAAGTGGCCATGTACATTTTCGGGCTCTTCTTTGAAATAACTCCTAACCGGTTTCACATATATATTCTGATGAAAATCCCAAACCGCAACATGCGTATCCCCCTCAATCTCCTCCATGATAGTTTCCCAACACTCTACTTCCTTGTTTACACCATCGCCTATTTCCCCGCTCTTTGTGGTATTTAAGTCAACATTTGAATCGAACATTCTTTCTAATCCGTCCCACGTAATATCTCCATAGTCACCAATAACTGACCCCTCCGAGGTTCCTATATCCAATCTGAGGAAATCTTCCAATTCCTCATCTAAACTATTTACCCAATGCACTTTATCCCAAAATTCAGCTTCTCTTGCAAACGGTTTTGGCGGTTCGGGTTGTACCTTTGTTTCCTCCTCTTTAAGTTGTTGAAAAATTTCCGTGTCATAAACTTGAAGCGGTGGACTAGTAGCTGATTCGGATGTGGCTATATATATTTGAACTATCGGGTCCTCCCATTCTTCCTCGTCCGACTCAAAATCACTATCAAAATCGGAAACGGGTTCTGAGATACCACTGCGTCGCAGTGAGTGTGACTGCGGCGCAGTGGGTTCAGGTTCAGCTTCTTCTTTGTTTTCAGTTTCTTCATCCCAATACTCATATTCCCACCGTGTTGAAATTGCATTTACTTGTTCCTCTTGTTGACCCCTTGCTCTTTCTTCTCCAACTGCCATTCTAACCGTTGTTTTGTGACATCAAAATCCTGACGATCAAGTTCAAGTCGAAGATCTAGCAATTCCAAATGTTTAAAAATCCCATCATTAAACTGTTTTTTCATTTCAACAAAGGTTTTAAACCACTCTTTCAACTCTTGCTCTTCTTCTTTCTTCGGTTGATTTTCCTCATACCAAAATTCTCGTTCGTAAGATTGGTTGTTCCCCCGTCCTCTATCATCTCTATAACCATATCCAAAATCACATATTGGGTCTTGGTAATTCCTCTTATCCGAATATCCATAATAGTTGCTATATCTCCTGTTCATCGTCTAATATCTACAACCTGTAAATCATAACTAAACAAAAACCAAAACGAGAAAAGCACCTGAAAATAAATAAAACAAAATCTAAAAACTAAAATAGATAAAAACAAATACTTTGAACAATAAACGACAAATAATAATCCCAATTATCAAGTCCCCGGCAGCGGCGCCAAAAACTTGATGTGTGAAATCTAGTCTTCCCTTTTTGCTTTCGCTAGACCACAACACCGGGCAGTGTACCCTTTCGTTTGTAGTATAGTTTGGGCAAGTTCGGGTTCGAACTCAGGGACTTTCAATTGGGATATTTCAATTGTCGTTTATGAAACATATATAAGTAACAAAGTGGGGGTTTTAGTCTTAGGGAGACTTAGAGTAAAAAAATGACTAAAAGTGATTTGTGATTCAAATATATAAAAAGACGCTTGCTTGGACCGTTTACGAATGTATGTTATTTCTTAGGTGTGAAAATGTCGATAAACTTCTAATGTAAAATCCTAAGTTCCTTTCGAATACCGGATTTCTCCAATTACCTAACCATGCAACGATTCCTTTCGAATACCGCTAACACCTCAAGTAATTGTGCATAAAGTTTCAAGCCGATGTCTGAGAGTTAACCTATAAGCTTCCTTTCGAATAGCTTACTAACTCCTAAACCGATTTCTCTTAATTTAGTAGCTAGCGTTCGTGTTAATACCTACTTGTTTAAATCGTTGTTAATGATTCCTTTCGAATACCAGTAACTTATAATCAACTAAAGACCGGCAGATTAATTCGTTCCTATTTTAGTAAAAATTACGGATTCCTTTCGAATA
The DNA here is from genome assembly GCA_910822075.1 of Senecio squalidus. Taxonomy (NCBI): domain Eukaryota; kingdom Viridiplantae; phylum Streptophyta; class Magnoliopsida; order Asterales; family Asteraceae; genus Senecio; species Senecio squalidus. The sequence continues at coordinate 22,777,580 of CAJVGC010000001.1, read as the reverse complement.
CCCGTTTTTAGATTACCAAATAAGAATATAAACAATTTTAACAATATAATTATTATATTAACCCAAACGGATCCCCGATTAACCTCTACACATCAATCTAATTTCACACCCAAAATCTAACACACAAACGATCAGAAGTCCAAGCAAACGTTTAAGGAAATTAGCTACTCATAACGGTAACAAAAATAATCATATAATTGAAAGACATAATTCGAATTGCAAATGAAAATAAAGAAGATTGTTCAATACCAAATCTGAAAGTAACAAGTTCCAATATTCTCCAAGTAACCAAGTAAAGCGAAATAACGATTGTTTGATGAAAAATGAAATTAACGATTGTTCCAAACGAAAGTGATGCTTCAATCGTGATGATCATACCCCAATTGTGGTGAAAAAGATGATAAAATGCTGCTGCACACGTCTCCTCTTTGTTGTGTGTTGGATAGACCTTTTGTGTTCCCATGATTAGCATTAAAAACTTCCAAGTAACTTCCAGCGTCAAGAATGCTTCGCCTGTCAAGAGAATGCTTCGCCTGTCAAGAGAATGCTTCGCCTGTCAGGAGAATGCTTTGCATTCTCACTTCCGAGGTGAATGCTTTTCCTTGCTTGCTTGAATGCGTCGCCTGTCTCCTCATTGCTTTATCCTTTTGCACTTAAAGTCTAAAACTTCATTCTTTTTGCTCCAAAAACACCTAACTCAACCTAAAACATAACCTTACAAAAACATAAGCATAAACGGGTCTTTCCATTACGTTTGGGACTCAAAACACAATGAATATCGTGATAAAATACTCGTATAAATGAGCGATATCAAACCCCCCATATTTAAACTTTTGCTTGTCCCTAAGCAAATCCGACTTAAACCTACTAACAAGTTTCCAAAACATACAACTTAAGAAAAGATAAGGAATCACGGGCTCAAACATTTAACTAAATTCCGGTGTTAGAAATTAAAGATATGCGTGAAATTGCTAGATCGTAAAACCGACTACAAACATCTAAAGCTACTAAATTACTTAAGTAAAAAAAACCCGCAATTTTCTAATGTTAACTCCTAATTCATCCCCTAGTTATGATATGTCTAAATAATCACCCCCTTTCCCTCACTCTCCAACCAAAGTCGAAGCGATCAGCCTTTACGGCCGACCCCTATACCGCCTTGCTTTCGGGGGAACCCTTAAAATATCATTAAGCATTTTTTTTCGATTAAGTACTTCTTTCTTGAGAATTAATTGGTTAGTCTTCATCTTTTTCTTATCCTCTCACTTTTGTTCACTCCAAATATTATAGATTTGTGTTTATATATTTTCTTTGAAGTGAATGGCATAACGGGATTTGAGTCTTCGTTATAGTGAGGATCAATTTCTATTTTGTCGACGGGAAAGACCTATGGCCTTTTTCTTCGCCTCTAATTCTCCAAGGGCTTAAGTGATACTAGGATTCCCCAACTACCCCCGAAAGGGTGCAAGAAACTACAAGGGCTCGGTACTAAGGATATCTAGTGATTATCTAGATTTTTGATTTTTCGGGGAAACTTAAGGAACTAAAACTAGAAAACCTAAATTCTTAGTTACAAGTATTTTATTAACTAAAGATGTTCCTAAACAATTTCACGTTAATGTACCGGAATAAAGTTAAATATACAAGCCCCTATCATTTTCCTTAACTACGTTTAAGCGTGTTTTATTTTTTTATATTTTTTTTTTATAAGAAAATGGGAAAAAACGACACAACACGTAATGGATATATAGGAGGGAATATAAAATAAGCCAAATTCCCGACGTCCCCCCCATACTTATCTAACGCATTGTCCCGAATGCGTTTCCAAACTAGAAGAAAAATAAACTAAGGGAAATTAAAGACTAAAAATACAAAAATAAAATAAAATAAAGAAAACAAAACAAAACCGTGCGTGTCGCTTTGATGTTGCTTGATTTCCCGACTCCACTTCGCACGTGTTGAACTTAACGTGTTGAACTTAACGTGTCAAGCGAGTCATCCAGGATAAAGAGATCGTTGGAGGCATCTAGCGCATCATTCCTTTTGACCCATTCGTCATTCCATTCCCTCGTTTCCCGATAAATTAAACAAGTCACAAATGGTCGAAAGTGGCCATGTACATTTTCGGGCTCTTCTTTGAAATAACTCCTAACCGGTTTCACATATATATTCTGATGAAAATCCCAAACCGCAACATGCGTATCCCCCTCAATCTCCTCCATGATAGTTTCCCAACACTCTACTTCCTTGTTTACACCATCGCCTATTTCCCCGCTCTTTGTGGTATTTAAGTCAACATTTGAATCGAACATTCTTTCTAATCCGTCCCACGTAATATCTCCATAGTCACCAATAACTGACCCCTCCGAGGTTCCTATATCCAATCTGAGGAAATCTTCCAATTCCTCATCTAAACTATTTACCTAATGCACTTTATCCCAAAATTCAGCTTCTCTTGCAAACGGTTTTGGCGGTTCGGGTTGTACCTTCGTTTCCTCCTCTTTAAGTTGTTGAAAAATTTCCGTGTCATAAACTTGAAGCGGTGGACTAGTAGCTGATTCGGATGTGGCTATATATATTTGAACTATCGGGTCCTCCCATTCTTCCTCGTCCGACTCAAAATCACTATCAAAATCGGAAACGGGTTCTGAGATACCACTGCGTCGCAGTGAGTGTGACTGCGACGCAGTGGGTTCAGGTTCAGCTTCTTCTTTGTTTTCAGTTTCTTCATCCCAATACTCATATTCCCACCGTGTTGAAATTGCATTTACTTGTTCCTCTTGTTGACCCCTTGCTCTTTCTTCTCCAACTGCCATTCTAACCGTTGTTTTGTGACATCAAAATCCTGACGATCAAGTTCAAGTCGAAGATCTAGCAATTCCAAATGTTTAAAAATCCCATCATTAAACTGTTTTTTCATTTCAACAAAGGTTTTAAACCACTCTTTCAACTCTTGCTCTTCTTCTTTCTTCGGTTGATTTTCCTCATACCAAAATTCTCGTTCGTAAGATTGGTTGTTCCCCCGTCCTCTATCATCTCTATAACCATATCCAAAATCACATATTGGGTCTTGGTAATTCCTCTTATCCGAATATCCATAATAGTTGCTATATCTCCTGTTCATCGTCTAATATCTACAACCTGTAAATCATAACTAAACAAAAACCAAAACGTGAAAAGCACCTGAAAATAAATAAAACAAAATCTAAAAACTAAAATAGATAAAAACAAATACTTTGAACAATAAACGACAAATAATAATCCCAATTATCAAGTCCCCGGCAGCGGCGCCAAAAACTTGATGTGTGAAATCTAGTCTTCCCTTTTTGCTTTCGCTAGACCACAACACCGGGCAGTGTACCCTTTCGTTTGTAGTATAGTTTGGGCAAGTTCGGGTTCGAACTCAGGGACTTTCAATTGGGATATTTCAATTGTCGTTTATGAAACATATATAATAACAAAGTGGGGGTTTTAGTCTTAGGGAGACTTAGAGTAAAAAAATGACTAAAAGGGATTTGTGATTCAAATATATAAAAAGACGCTTGCTTGGACCGTTTACGAATGTATGTTATTTCTTAGGTGTGAAAATGTCGATAAACTTATAATGTAAAATCCTAAGTTCCTTTCGAATACCGGATTTCTCCAATTACCTAACCATGCAACGATTCCTTTCGAATACCGCTAACACCTCAAGTAATTGTGCATAAAGTTTCAAGCCGATGTGTGAGAGTTAACCTATAAGCTTCCTTTCGAATAGCTTACTAACTCCTAAACCGATTTCTCTTAATTTAGTAGCTAGCGTTCGTGTTAATACCTACTTGTTGAAATCGTTGTTAATGATTCCTTTCGAATACCACTAACTTATAATCAACTAAAGACCGGCCGATTAATTCGTTCCTATTTCAGTAAAAATTACGGATTCCTTTCGAATACCCGTTTTTAGATTACCAAATAAGAATATAAACAATTTTAACAATATAATTAAGATATTAACCCAAACGGATCCCTGATTAACCTCTACACATCAATCTAATTTCACACCCAAAATCTAACACACAAACGATCACAAGTCCAATCAAACGTTTAAGGAAATTAGCTACTCATAACGGTAACAAAAATAATCATATAATTGAAAGACATAATTCGAATTGCAAATGAAAATAAAGAAGATTGTTCAATACCAAATCTGAAAGTAACAAGTTCCAATATTCTCCAAGTAACCAAGTAAAGCGAAATAACGATTGTTTGATGAAAAATGAAATTAACGATTGTTCCAAACGAAAGTGATGCTTCAATCGTGATGATCATACCCCAATTGTGGTGAAAAAGATGATAAAATGCTGCTGCACACGTCTCCTCTTTGTTGTGTGTTGGATAGACCTTTTGTGTTCCCATGATTAGCATTAAAAATTCCAAGTAACTGCCAGCGTCAAGAATGCTTCGCCTGTCAAGAGAATGCTTCGCCTGTCAGGAGAATGCTTCGCATTCTCACTTCCGAGGTGAATGCTTTTCCTTGCTTGCTTGAATGCGTCGCCTGTCTCCTCATTGCTTTAACCTTTTGCACTTAAAGTCTAAAACTTCATTCTTTTTGCTCCAAAAACACCTAACTCAACCTAAAACATAACCTTACAAAAACATAAGCATAAACGGGTCTTTCCATTACGTTTGGGACTCAAAACACAATGAATATCGCGACAAAATACTCGTATAAATGAGCGATATCAAACCCCCCATACTTAAACATTTGCTTGTCCCTAAGCAAATCCGACTCAAACCTACTAACAAGTTTCCAAAACATACAACTTAAGAAAAGATAAGGAATCACGGGCTCAAACATTTAACTAAATTCCGGTGTTAGAAATTAAAGATATGCGTGAAATTGCTAGATCGTAAAACCGACTACAAACATCTAAAGCTACTAAATTACTTAAGTAAACAAAAACCGCAATTTTCTAATGTTAACTCCTAATTCATCCCCTAGTTATGATATGTCTAAATAATCACCCCCTTTCCCTCACTCTCCAACCGAAGTCGAAGCGATCAGCCTTTACGGCCGACCCCTATACCGCCTTGCTTTCGGGGGAACCCTTAAAATATCATTAAGCATTTTTTTTCGATTAAGTACTTCTTTCTTGAGAATTAATTGGTTAGTCTTCATCTTTTTCTTTTCCTCTCACTTTTGTTCACTCCAAATATTATAGATTTGTGTTTATATATTTTCTTTGAAGTGAACGACATAACGGGATTTGAGTCTTCGTTATAGTGAGGATCAATTTCTATTTTGTCGACGGGAAAGACCTATGGCCTTTTTCTTCGCCTCTAATTCTCCAAGGGCTTAAGTGATACTAGGATTCCCCAACTACCCCCGAAAGGGTGCAAGAAACTACAAGGGCTCGGTACTAAGGATATCTAGTGATTATCTAGATTTTTGATTTTTCGGGGAAACTTAAAGAACTAAAACTAGAAAACCTAAATTCTTAGTTACAAATATTTTATTAACTATAAATGTTCCTAAACAATTTCACGTTAATGTACCGGAATAAAGTTAAATATACAAGCCCCTATCATTTTCCTTAACTACGTTTAAGCGTGTTTTATTTTTTTATATTTTTTTTTTATAAGAAAATGGGAAAAAACGACACAACACGTAATGGATATATAGGAGGGAATATAAAATAAGCCAAATTCCCGACGTCCCCCCCATACTTATCTAACGCATTGTCCCGAATGCGTTTCCAAACTAGAAGAAAAATAAACTAAGGGAAATTAAAGACTAAAAATACAAAAATAAAATAAAATAAAGAAAACAAAACAAAACCGTGCGTGTCGCTTTGATGTTGCTTGATTTCCCGACTCCACTTCGCACGTGTTGAACTTAACGTGTCAAGCGAGTCATCCAGGATAAAGAGATCGTTGGAGGCATCTAGCGCATCATTCCTTTTGACCCATTCGTCATTCCATTCCCTCGTTTCCCGGTAAATTAAACAAGTCACAAATGGTGGAAAGTGGCCATGTACATTTTCGGGCTCTTCTTTGAAATAACTCCTAACCGGTTTCACATATATATTCTGATGAAAATCCCAAACCGCAACATGCGTATCCCCCTCAATCTCCACCATGATAGTTTCCCAACACTCTACTTCCTTGTTTACACCATCGCCTATTTCCCCGCTCTTCGTGGTATTTAAGTCGACATTTGAATCGAACATTCTTTCTAATCCGTCCCACGTAATATCTCCATAGTCACCAATAACTGACCCCTCCGAGGTTCCTATATCCAATCCGAGGAAATCTTCCAATTCCTCATCTAAACTATTTACCCAATGCACTTTATCCCAAAATTCAGCTTCTCTTGCAAACGGTTTTGGCGGTTCTGGTTGTACCTTCGTTTCCTCCTCTTTAAGTTGTTGAAAAATTACCGTGTCATAAACTTGAACCGGTGGACTAGTAGCTGATTCGGATGTGGCTATATATATTTGAACTATCGGGTCCTCCCATTCTTCCTCGTCCGACTCAAAATCACTATCAAAATCGGAAACGGGTTCTGAGATACCACTGCGTCGCAGTGAGTGTGACTGCGGCGCAGTGGGTTCAGGTTCAGCTTCTTCTTTGTTTTCAGTTTCTTCATCCCAATACTCATATTCCCACCGTGTTGAAATTTCATTTACTTGTTCCTCTTGTTGACCCCTTGCTCTTTCTTCCAACTCCTCCAACTGCCATTCTAACCGTTGTTTTGTGACATCAAAATCTTGACGATCAAGTTCCAGTCGAAGATCTAGCAATTCCAAATGTTTAAAAATCCCATCATTAAACTGTTTTTTCATTTCAACAAAGGTTTTAAATCACCCTTTCAACTCTTGCTCTTCTTCTTTCTTCGGTTGATTTTCCTCATACCAAAATTCTCGTTCGTAAGATTGGTTGTTCCCCCGTCCTCTATCATCTCTATAACCATATCCAAAATCACATATTGGGTCTTGGTAATTCCTCTTATCCGAATATCCATAATAGTTGCTATATCTCCTGTTCATCGTCTAATATCTACAACCTGTAAATCATAACTAAACAAAAACCAAAACGTGAAAAGCACCTGAAAATAAATAAAACAAAATCTAAAAACTAAAATAGATAAAAACAAATACTTTGAACAATAAACGACAAATAATAATCCCAATTATCAAGTCCACGGCAGCGGCGCCCAAAACTTGATGTGTGAAATCTAGTCTTCCCTTTTTGCTTTCGCTAGACCACAACACCGGGCAGTGTACCCTTTCGTTTGTAGTATAGTTTGGGAAAGTTCGGGTTCGAACTCAGTGACTTTCAATTGGGATATTTCAATTGTCGTTTATGAAACATATATAAGTAACAAAGTGGGGGTTTTAGTCTTAGGGAGACTTAGAGTAAAAAAATGACTAAAAGTGATTTGTGATTCAAATATATAAAAAGACGCTTGCTTGGACCGTTTACGAATGTATGTTATTTCTTAGGTGTGAAAATGTCGATAAACTTCTAATGTAAAATCCTAAGTTCCTTTCGAATACCGGATTTCTCCAATTACCTAACCATGCAACGATTCCTTTCGAATACCGCTAACACCTCAAGTAATTGGGCATAAAGTTTCAAGCCGATGTGTGAGAGTTAACCTATAAGCTTCCTTTCGAATAGCTTACTAACTCCTAAACCGATTTCTCTTAATTTAGTAGCTAGCGTTCGTGTTAATACCTACTTGTTTAAATCGTTGTTAATGATTCCTTTCGAATACCACTAACTTATAATCAACTAAAGACCGGCCGATTAATTCGTTCCTATTTCAGTAAAAATTGCGGATTCCTTTCGAATACCCGTTTTTAGATTACCAAATAAGAATATAAACAATTTTAACAATATAATTAAGATATTAACCCAAACGGATCCCCGATTAACCTCTACACATCAATCTAATTTCACACCCAAAATCTAACACACAAACGATCACAAGTCCAAGCAAACGTTTAAGGAAATTAGCTACTCATAACGGTAACAAAAATAATCATATAATTGAAAGACATAATTCGAATTGCAAATGAAAATAAAGAAGATTGTTCAATACCAAATCTGAAAGTAACAAGTTCCAATATTCTCCAAGTAACCAAGTAAAGCGAAATAACGATTGTTTGATGAAAGATGAAATTAACGATTGTTCCAAACGAAAGTGATGCTTCAATCGTGATGATCATACCCCAATTGTGGTGAAAAAGATGATAAAATGCTGCTGCACACGTCTCCTCTTTGTTGTGTGTTGGATAGACCTTTTGTGTTCCCATGATTAGCATTAAAAACTTCCAAGTAACTGCCAGCGTCAAGAATGCTTCGCCTGTCAAGAGAATGCTTCGCCTGTCAAGAGAATGCTTCGCCTGTCAGGAGAATGCTTCGCATTCTCACTTCCGAGGTGAATGCTTTTCCTTTCTTGCTTGAATGCGTCGCCTGTCTCCTCATTGCTTTATCTTTTTGCACTTAAAGTCTAAAACTTCATTCTTTTTGCTCCAAAAACACCTAACTCAACCTAAAACATAACCTTACAAAAACATAAGCATAAACGGGTCTTTCCATTACGTTTGGGACTCAAAACACAATGAATATCGCGATAAAATACTCGTATAAATGAGCGATATCAAACCCCCCCCCCCCCCCATACTTAAACATTTTCTTGTCCCTAAGCAAATCCGACTCAAACCTACTAACAAGTTTCCAAAACATACAACTTAAGAAAAGATAAGGAATCACGGGCTCAAACATTTAACTAAATTCCGGTGTTAGAAATTAAAGATATGCGTGAAATTGCTAGATCGTAAACCGACTACAAACATATAAAGCTACTAAATTACTTAAGTAAACAAAAACCGCAATTTTCTAATGTTAACTCCTAATTCATCCCCTAGTTATGATATGTCTAAATAATCACCCCCTTTCCCTCACTCTCCAACCGAAGTCGAAGCGATCAGCCTTTACGGCCGACCCCCTATACCGCCTTGCTTTCGGGGGAACCCTTAAAATATCATTAAGCATTTTTTTTCGATTAAGTACTTCTTTCTTGAGAATTAATTGGTTAGTCTTCATCTTTTTCTTTTCCTCACACTTTTGTTCACTCCAAATATTATAGATTTGTGTTTATATATTTTCTTTGAAGTGAACGGCATAACGGGATTTGAGTCTTCGTTATAGTGAGGATCAATTTCTATTTTGTCGACGGGAAAGACCTATGGCCTTTTTCTTCGCCTCTAATTCTCCAAGGGCTTAAGTGAAACTAGGATTCCCCAACTACCCCCGAAAGGGTGCAAGAAACTACAAGGGCTCGGTACTAAGGATATCTAGTGATTATCTAGATTTTTGATTTTTCGGGGAAACTTAAGGAACTAAAACTAGAAAACCTAAATTCTTAGTTACAAGTATTTTATTAACTAAAGATGTTCCTAAACAATTTCACGTTAATGTACCGGAATAAAGTTAAATATACAAGCCCCTATCATTTTCCTTAACTACGTTTAAGCGTGTTTTAAATTTTGGCTTGGTAATAGTTAAATTCATCTTCGTAAATAATTTTTTTTGTAATTTACTTGATTCGTTGGGTATTTTATTTTTATTGAAGATGATTGTTTTGTTCTAAATCTGATAGTTTACTTGAGGACAAGTAAGATTCAAGTGTGGGGAATTTGATATGCCTAAAATAATTGATATTTTGTAGTCATATTTCTCATATTTACTCTAGTTTTCTGCAACTTTTGTTATGATCTGGTATATTTTCAGTTATAATTGCAGATTAGAGTCACATTTGGATAATGGAGCGAAAAGGAGCTAAAAACGGCTTGAAACGGAGACAAACGAGCAACAAAAGTGAAGACTGGAAAACAGCCGGCGGCTGAAGCATTTTAGCCGGCGGCTGGATTAAAATTTCACCATTTGTTCCTAAACGTGCCGCGGAAGCAACTTTTCCACCCGCGTATTCCAGCCGCCGGCTGAATTTAGCCAGCCGCCGGCTAAATAGGGCGGTTCAGATATCTATAAATAGGGCTTCTAGGGTTCGAGTTTTAGACATCTTATTCATTATTTTCACCCTACATCCGACCTGGAGAGCTGCAAGGAGAGTCCTAGAAGTATTATATCACGTTGGAAGCTTTGATTAAGCCTTTTAATCATCTTTGAAGTTAGCTACTTTTGGTTTGAACTTTTATTCATTATTTTCTTGATACAATGTTTTGTTTTAAGAATTCTATTGTTAATGTGTCACAATCCAACATGAGCTAAACTCCTTAAGCGATTGCTTGGATTGTTGAACCTGGATCTTTGTTTAATTAAGTTTATGTTTGAACTAATTGGTTTTTCCTTTATTATTTACGTTTAATCGCGATCCATGTTTATTCAAAGTCATTAAATTTACTACTTAGCGTGATTGATAGATCTATATCATAACTAGGGTTCGTATAAGTTTATCAGTTATTTACGATTATATAATTTATTAGATAATTGTAGCTTGAGACTTAATTGAGATAGGCTAAGATATTAGTAATTTAATGAATTGAACGAACATGACAATTATATCAAAATTGAATAATTGAGACTTTTGTTAATTCGTAGTCGACAGATTAAATTGTAAATAATAGTGACATTAAAGCACAATTTAGAGTGGATAATCTAAGATAGCTCTTGATGTACGATTAGTCGTATGATCTTTCTCTAAAATTGTAGGATTAGATAACTCTAGCGGGAAATCTAGTTATTATAGAAATCACAGTTAAACCAATCAAACATATTCTTATTAATCATGATCCAGGTGAAACGTAATTCCAAGTAATCGCTGCTTTTTAATATCTGATTAATTCTCAAAGTCTTTTCGAAACAGTTTTCCATCCGCAATTCCATTTAGTTAATTAAATTGCTATTTTAATTTAGTTATTTGTTTTCTGAAATATGTTCTCACAGAACTAAAACGCCCCCCATATTTACTTGCTTTATTTAGTTTAATTATATAATTTGAGAAAACGGATATAAATACACGTTCCCTGAGTTCGATCCGGACTTACTGAATCTATATTTGCGTACGATCAGGTACACTGCCTGTATTGTGTGTTAATCTACTTTGGTAAAATCCTTTTCTAAACTTTAAATAATTTTATGTTATAAAATACACATCAAGTAAAGTCACTGTTTCTTTTAGATTTGTATGTTAAAAATGTAGATCTAATGTAAAAACTCGTTTTTAAGCAAGAAAACGTTTTAGATCTTTATAAAAACACATTTTCAGTTTATGGATCTTACATGAAACCAAAGATTTAAGTAAAAAGAGTAAAATAAAGGAGTTCTACCGAAGGAAAATGCTTTGGATTGGTTGGATGAGTCCCTAGCTTCAAAATGTATGCAAATCTTCTTCAAAAACCCGATTTAAACCTTCTCCTTTGATACCCTCTTCTTTAGGACGATTTGTGTAAGGTTTTTATGGACGTTTTTGTGTTTTTAGGGGCTGTTAATGGAGGAAAAATCACTGGATTAGTTTGTTTTCTTGAGAGGAATGGTAGAGAGATTTGAGAGAGAGAGTAGGTGTTTGTGTTTTGATATAAAGTGATAATGAAAAATGAAATGGGGAGGTGGGAAAGAGTCCAAGACTGGTCTTGGAACCCCCAATGGCAGTAAATACTGCCCAATCCCGAGTTAATGTTGTTGGCCCAATAAATTTTCATGCAAAAATGAGTCACCAAGGCACAGTCAGCGGCTTTCAGCCGCCGGCTGGGCTTCAGCCGCTGGCTGACAGCCTTCAGCCGTCGGCTGGAAGGTTTTTCCAGTACGGTGACATTTTAAGTTTTCCGTTTTTGTTAGTTGAGGTCCAGAATCTTATTAGTTTCCGTTATGAACTTAGTCAAGTTCTTGTATAGTTTATTTGGTGTTAGGATTTATAGATTGATTCCGACTTTTGGTTCCGTCAATTAAAGACTCATCACGTACGAACTAGAACAATATGTACACGATATCAAGGGTAACTAGAGATGCGAACCGGTAAAGTAACTGAGAATCACCAGAATTTTAGACGGTTGTCACATCATCCCCGGGTTGAAAGAAATTTCGTCCCGAAATTTGACTCGTCCCATCAGGTAGAAGTATCTTTGAACAAATGCGGATACTTTTGACGTATCTGGTCTTCACGTTCCCATGTGAATTCGTGACCACGTCGGGAGTTCCAACGAACCTTGACAATAGGAACACGGCTTTGTCTGAGTTGCTTGACCTCTCGGTCTACAACTTCAAGCGGTTCCTCGGTGAAGTTGAGCTTGTTGTCGATCTTGACCTCGTCGAGCGGGATGACGATGGTCTCATCAGATAAGCACTTTTTCAAGTGCGAGACATGGAACACGTTATGAACATTGGAAAGAACTTGCGGGAGTTGGAGTCGATACGCTACTGGGCCAACACGCTCGATGACTTCAAAGGGTCCGGTGTACCTTGGGCTTAGCTTGCCGCGTTTCCCGAAGCGAACTACCCCTTTCCATGGCGATACTTTAATAAGCACCCGATCGCCAACCTGAAACTCGAGGGGTTTCCTTCAGTTATCGGCGTAGCTCTTCTGCCGAGTACGTGACGTCTTCAGCCGCTCTCTGATGGTGGTGATCTTGTCGATGGTTTCCTGGACGATGTCGAGCCTTGTGAGTTGTCTATCACCGGCTTCTAGCGAACAAAGCGGCGACCGGCACTTACGTCCATATAAAGCCTCGAACGGAGCACACTTAATGCTAGCGTGATAGCTGTTGTTGTAGGAGAATTCGACCAATGGAAGGTGAGTATCCTAACTTCCTCCAAAGTCAACTACGCATGCTCTAAGCATATCCTCAAGCGTTTGGATCGTCCTCTCGCTTTGGCCGTCGGTCTGAGGGTGGTAAGCTGTGCTAAGGTCTAGTCGCGTCCCGAGAGATTTCTGAAGTGCGTTCCAAAAGCGGGACGTGAACCGAATATCCCTGTCAGAGATGATGGAGAGAGGTGTTCCGTGGCGAGAGATGATCTCGTTGATATAAATTTGCGCGAATTTCTCCATTGAGTGAGTTTCTCGTACCGGCAAGAAATGAGCAGACTTCGTCAATCGGTCCACAATTACCCAAATTGTGTCGTTACCCTTTGCCGTCCGGGGTAACTTGGTAATGAAATCCATGGAGATTTGTTCCCACTTCCACATAGGAATCTCCGGTTGCTGCAGCAGTCCTGAGGGCTTCTGGTATTCCGCCTTGACCTTGGAGCAAGTAAGGAACTTGGCCACGTACAAGGCGATATCCTTCTTCATGCCCGGCCACCAGTAATACTCCCTAAGGTCCTTGTACAACTTGTCGGATCCGGGGTGGATGGAGTATCGGGAACGGAGGCCTTCATCCAGAATTAACTTGCGGAGATCTTCAGATTTCGGTATCCAGGCTCGGCCCTTGAAGTAATGAATTCCGTCGGATTTGCGTTCGAACTCCTTCTCATGATTGTGCAATGTTTCTCCCTTTAGGTTCTCGGGTTTCAACGCTTCTCGCTGAGCCTCGGCGATTTGCGTTTGAAGATTCGTCTGAATCTGGATACCTAATGCTCTAACCCGAGATGGTCTCACCCTTTCCTTCCGACTCAGGGCGTCTGCTACTACGTTTGCCTTACCCGGGTGGTACTTGATCTCGCAATCGTAGTCACTCAGCAGTTCGATCCATCTCCTTTGCCTCATGTTGAGCATCTTCTGGTCTAGAATGTGTTGAAGGCTCTTATGATCCGTGAAAACCGTGCACTTGGTACCGTACAAATAGTGTCTCCAGATCTTTAATGCAAATACGACTGCTCCCAGTTCTAGGTCGTGAGTAGTGTAGTTCTGTTCGTGCACCTTGAGTTGCCTTGAAGCGTAGGCGATGACTTTATCCTTCTGAATCAGGACACACCCAAGTCCTTGATGGGATGCATCGCAGAATACTACGAAGTTATCCGTACCCTCTGGTAGAGACAAAATCGGTGCGTGGCAAAGCTGGTGCTTGAGTTTCTGGAAGGATTCTTCTTGCTTCGTACCCCAAACAAAATCCTTATCCTTCTGAGTGAGCTCGGTGAGTGGCTTAGCGATCTTCGAGAAATTCTCGATGAACCTTCGATAATAGCCGGCCAACCCTAGGAATTGACGAATTTCCGTAGGAGTCGTCGGGGCTTGCCATTTCTGGATCGCTTTTATCTTAGCCGGATCTACATGGATCCCTTCTTGGTTGACCACATGACCAAGGAAATGTACTTCCCGAAGCCAAAATTCACACTTAGAGAATTTGGCGTACAGTTTCTGGTGTCGGAGGAGTTCTAAAATGAGTTTCAAGTGTTTCGCGTGATCCTCTTTGTTTCTCGAGTAGATAAGGATGTCATCAATGAACACGATCACGAATTTGTCCAAATAAGGTCTACACACCCTGTTCATCAAGTCAATGAACACCGCTGGTGCGTTGGTTAAACCGAATGGCATGACAAGGAATTCGTAATGACCGTAGCGAGTACGAAAAGCGGTTTTAGGAATGTCGGTCTCACTGACACGAACCTATTGATACCCCGAACGGAGGTCGATTTTCGAAAAGTAAGTTGCACCCTGCAACGGGTCGAAAAGGTCATCGATCCTCGGGAGTGGGTATCGGTTCTTGACGGTCAGTTTGTTCAATTCGCGGTAGTCGATGCACATACGAAAGGATCCGTCTTTCTTTTTAACGAAGAGGATTGGGGCTCCCCAGGGGGACGAGCTTGGACGAATAAGGCCATGATCCCAGAGTTCCTGAAGCTGTTTAGACAGCTCTTGCATTTCCGGTGGGGCCAGACGATACGGTGTCCTATCGACCGGACCAGGAACGATGTCTATTCGGAATTCCACTTGCCGATGCGGAGGTAGCCCGGGTAAATCTTCGGGAAAGACT
>CAJVGC010000001.1:22623317-22762565 GCA_910822075.1 Senecio squalidus | reverse complement strand
GTTTATTTGCCTGCTTCCTTTCTCAAATGGAACCCAAGAAGATTCAAGAAGCTCTTCTAGACCCTCACTGGATAGAGGCCTGTCAAGCTGAACTACTTCAGTTCAAAATTCAAGGTGTTTGGGATTTGGTTCCATTGCCAAGAGGGAAGAAAGTCATTGGCACAAGATGGATTTTTAGAAACAAGAAGGATGAAAGAGGTATTGTCATCAAAAACAAAGCAAGACTGGTAGCTCAAGGCTAAACTCAAGAAGAAGGAATAGATTATGAAGAAGTATTTGCTCCAGTTGCAAGAATAGAAGCAATAAGACTCTTCCTTGATTTTGCCTCTTTCATGGGATTCAAAGTCTATCAAATGGATGTGAAGAGTGCTTTCTTATATGGAGTTATAGAGGAGGAAGTTTATGTCAAACATCCACCAGGCTTTGAGGAAACTCAAAACCCTCACTTGGTATACAAATTGGACAAAGCTCTCTATGGGCTTCATCAAGCACCAATGGCTTGGTATGATACTCTATCTGACTACCTTCTCAAGAATAACTTTCAAAGAGGAACAGTTGACAAGACTCTCTTCTACAAAAAGACTCATTCAGACATCCTTCTTGTACAAATTTATGTGGATGACATCATCTTTGGCTCCACCAAAGATGCTTTGTGCAAAGAATTTGAACAGTTGATACATACAAAGTTTCAAATGAGTTCCATGGGAGAACTCACATTCTTTCTAGGCCTCCAAGTCAAGCAGAAGACTAATGGCCTCTTCATCATCCAATCAAAATATGTCAAGGATATTCTCACAAAGTTTGGATTTCTAGAAGCAAAGGTGGCAAGCACACCCGTAGAAACACACAAACAATTGACTGCAGATCTTGAGGGGGAGGATGTAGACATACATAACTACAGGTCAATGATAGGTTCACTTATGTACCTCACAGATTCAAGACCAGACATCATGTTTGGAGTTTGTGTATGTGCAAGATATCAAACCAGACCAAAGATGTCTCATCTCATTGCAGTCAAGAGAATATTCCGTTACTTGAAGGGCAAACCTTCCTTAGGCCTATGGTATCCCAAAGATTCACCCTTTGATATAATTGCTTATATTGACAGTGATTATGGTGGTGAAAATTTAGACAGGAAATCAACAACATGAGGATGTATATTCCTAGACTCGAGGCTGGTATCTTGACAGTGCAAGAGTCAAACAACGGTTCTACTTCTTCAACAGAGGCTGAATGCGTTGCTGCAGTAAGTTGTTGTGCTCAAGTGTTGTGGATTCAAAATCAAATGATGGATTATGGATACTCCTTCATGAACTCTCCCATCTTCATAGACAACCAGAGCACCATCAGCATAATTAACAACCCTGTGAAGCACTCCAAGACAAAGCACATAGAGATACGCTATCACTTCATAAGAGATTGTAACAACAAGAAGTTGATTCATGTTGAGAAAGTACATACTGATAATCAGCTTGCTGATCTTCTCACAAAAGCTTTTGATGTGGGAAGATTTACATTCTTGATTACCAGTATTGGCATGATCAGCATGGATTAACTTATCTAACTTTATCTCTTTAATTATCTCTTGTTAAGTCCCTTCGAGAAACGCAGTAGTAACCTTAAACATAAATAAAGTGCCTTACTTTTTAGTATTGCTCTATGTTACTACTGCAAAATTAACAGTAGAAATAGATTTTGACTAAAGTTTAATTAGTACTGCAAAATTGTCATTACTACGGGAAGGTTTAACTACTATTGCCCATAGTTTTGTTAATACTGCAAGAATAGTTAATACTGCTAGTAATTCATTAATACGGACATCTGGAAAGTAATACCTATTACTACGGCCAGACCAGTTAATACTGCCGTCATTACTACTGTCATTAACTTAATTACTGCGGTCATTATCTGTTAATACTGCAACGATTAGTATTGTAGAGTTTTCTTAATTAATAAGATTACTCTGTTAATACTGCGTTGACAAGTCAAACCCCAACTTGTAACTAACTTTTAACATGTGGCGATTTGTGATTGGACCTCAATTTTAAATCTTCGGCGCGGGTTCAACAATTTTTGACATGTGGCAACACACGATTGCACCGTTACTTTTAATCATAACCCGCGTCTAATCCAAATCGCCAAGTTGTTATAATCTTTTCAGTATAAATAGGGTTCTAATTAATCTCTCAATTAATTACCATTCTTCTCAAGAACCCTAACTAAGAAAAAGTTACAGTTACAATAAAAAATCTAAGATTTTCTTTGTTGTTTGATTCAATTCTTTCTTCTTACTAACAATGGATGATCTACAGTTCTACGAAACCCATAACATGGTGGCATGTTTTATAAAGAACAAGGAAAACGAGGATTTTTATCCTATTATCGATTTCTTGAAACAGTCACATATTAAATTCTCTCTAACGGTTACCCCAGAGCTCCATGAGGATCGTATTAGAGGATTTTGGGATACTGCAATGGTAACTTCTGGGAGAGAAGTACCTGTGATCAAAGCCACAGTAGATGGCAAATAAATCCATGTTTCAGAGGCCAGAATTCGCACTCATCTTCATCTACAAGATGAATCAGGTATAACTAAACTACCAAGTGAAATGATTTTTGAAAACTTCAGGTTAATGGGGTATGAGGGGGACCTAAACACTTCAACTTTTCTAAAAGCTAAATTGTCCCCCCCCCCCCCCCCCCCACCCAATGGAAGTACTTGTTGCATACTTTGCAACAATGTCTTTTTCAAAAAAGAACGGGTTGGAATGAGGGTAGTTCTTCTTTGGCAACTGCCATGGTATGTTTGGCCACAAACCAAATAGACAATTTCTCAAACCTTATTTTTGATGGAATGCTATGGAACTTGGCAAATCCCAAATATAAATTTTTAATGTATCAAAGGTTCCTACATCACATCTTTAATTGTGAACTTAAAGATCTCAATAGATCTCAAAACGTTTTCTCAGCCCATTCTCATACCAAAAAGGTTTTTGCAAATATGAGAAGGGTTAATAAAGGTTTTTCAGCAAATGTTACACCATTTTTCTCTACAATGATGGTGGGAACAAGTTCTGCAACAGATGAGAGACAAGTGACTTCACCTCTGTCTCAACCCCCATCTGATCCTGTTACTACTGTTAGTACCTTTGCAGTCTCTTCTACAAGTACTGAAGTCATAATCCCAGAGGTTACAACTACAGTTAATACTGCAAGTGTTCCTCCAGTTAATACTGCGAGTTCTACTCCAGTTGCAACTGAACCACTCACCACTATTGTGACTACACCATCTGCTTCTACACCTCACTCACCACCACCACTTGTTGCAACATTCTCAAGAAAGGAAAAGAGGGTTCCTCAGCCTCTTAGCCCTCCAACTTCCCTACTATCCATTTTCAAACAAAGGGAAAACATTGAGCAGTCCCCCATGCTCCCTGAGGTGGTCCATAAGGAGGGGGAGACCATTTGGAAAGGGCTAATACTACTGGTGTCATTACTTCTCATAGTGATGCCCAGGATAGAATTAACATCTCTAAGACCCAATCCAAGGCAACACTCTCCTTTGATGCTGCTTTTGTGGCATCTTTGGAAGGTGGTCCAAGAAACCACCGGGGGGGGGGGGGGGGGGGGGGGGGGGGGTATATGCGTCTGCAGGGCAGGAGGGTACCTCTACATCCTATGATCCACCACATGGTACTCAACAGGAACAGAGTGAGGATAGAAATACTTTAAACTTGGAATTGATGGATATGTACAAAAATGTCATTGTTAAAGTGGATAAACAAGGGGAGGACCTTGCCACTTTAACCCAGTTAGTGCAGCAGCTGATAGTTCAACAAGCCTTACTTTCAGCTCAACTTTTGCATAAGAACCCATCTACAAGGAGTATTGGCACCTCACCTAAGTCCTCAAGCTCATCTTTTTCAGATGACACTCTTCCAACTGACAAAATGGGGGAGAAAGCAGTTGAAGATGTTTTATCATCTGAAGAGAGTGCTGAACCCAAGGGGGGGGGGGGAAGAAGAAGTGATGATACTGTGATTACTGCCACATCATCACATGAAGAAGAAGCGGAAGGTGAGAAGATGGTGATCGATGAAGATGTTGAAAAAGAGGAGCAAAGAGTTGAGGGGGAGCAGGAGATGGAGATTGATAATCAAGAAGAAGTACTTACTACTGCACAAATTGATGAAGTATTAATTTCTGCTGCAGAATTTGTTTCTACTGCCCCTCCAATTACTACTGAAGAGATAATTACTACTACTCCTATCACACAAGTTGTTTCTACTGAAGGAGTTAATATTGAAGATCCAATTCATACTGCCAGTTTTATTAATGTTGATCTTCAAGTTTCTACTAAAACACCTCCAATAGTATCAATTCCTCCACTAACAGCATCAATTCAAATGTGTGAAGCTCCAAAGGAAATCTTTTCTGAAGCAACAACCATTACAACAGTTACTACTGCTATAATCTTAAATGTTGATGAAAAAACTGTTGTTGCAGAACTCTTGAAGCTTGAAATGGCCAAAATTCTTGAAGAAAGGAACTTGAACAAGCCTCACTTCCAAAGCAAAAATCATTGAAGATACCTGCACCACCAGATAGCACCAAATTGGTAGAAGGAGTAGACTTTGTACAAGATCCTTCAAGACCAGCAGGTATAAGACCAATTATCCCTCCTCATAGATCATACATTCCTAAGACTATTGCAGAGATTGAGCCAGCTGAGAAGGCTAAGGGAAAGAAAATAGTTGTTGATCTAAGTGAGAAGGAGAAGTTGAAGAAGAAGAAGAAAGAAAAAGAAGAGAAGCTAGCTGAATTTGCAGCCTTTCAACTTGTTGCTGAAGACTTGAATGTGGGAGATGATCCAGCAACTATTAGAGACATTCACACCAAGCTTCAAATTCAAGAAATGGAAAAAATCAAGAAGTTGAGAGAATAAGAGCTAGCATTGAAAGCTGAGCTAGAGCAAGAGATGGCTGAGCTAGCCCAAGCTGAAAGAGAGAAGAAGAGAAAAGCTTCCAAGAAGCTATCCACTCAAGACAAGTTAGCTTCAGATAGACAGAAGTTCATCCCCTATCTAAAGACCAAAGGCTACAATGTTAAATCATTAGGGCCAGTGAAGATGGGGAACTTACTTGCCTTGGTGGAGAAAGAAAGAAAAAGAGACTCTCAAAGAAGGATTCAACTCACTAAACAAGAAGATCAAAAGCAATATGAGTTGGAGAGATATTTGAAAAGGGCACATGAAACTGGAAGACTAATGTTTGATGCTAAAGGAAGGGAAATTAAAAATCCATTTTCTCCAGTTAAGTCTAATCCTATTGAGCAGCTGAAGAGGAAGAAATCAATGTCAACAAGAGTTCTTAAAAAGAAACAAAGAAAAGAAGACATTCCTGCTTCAACTACTGCTCAAGGAAGTCCTATTGTTCAAGTTAAGAAGGAACCAGTCACAGTTGAAGAAAATGAAGATGATATAGAGATATCACAAGATGATTGTTCAGCTTTGATTATTCATGAAGAAGGACTTAGGATAGCGCCTCTGGCTGTTGAGCCTCCTCAGATCATAGATTGGGAGTACAGTGGTAGGCCAAACAAGACAGAGTATGTGGTAACCAGGAAAGATAAGTCCAAGACTATTGTTCCAGCTTTTCACATGATGGTAAGAGATTTCTCAAGGTCTGATCTAGAGCGTATCTATTACATTGGAAAGATCAAGTATTCAAACTCTAGAGGTCAAAGCTCAGGCATAGATATGGCTATGGATTGGCTAAATGGCATGTTTGATCTAGAGACTGAGAAAATCAATCCTGCTTTCAAGAAGGGAGGTCCAAACAACCCAATTATTAAGTGGTATATTTATGAAAGGAGTGGTACTTATTCTATAGTTAGAACTCTTGGTGCAATGGAGTTCTATCTAGTAGATAAGAAGTATGCACATGGGTTGAGGACTTTGAAAGAGCTGATCAAAGTGAGATTGTATAGACTTATGGCTTCCAGAATGGCTCATGATTTGGTCTGGAGTATCATGATGCAGCTTAATGAAGAAATTGCAAAGGAAGCAGTAGAGAAGAACAAGAGTTTAGATGATAAATGATAATGTTTTGTAATGAAAATAGTTAATACTGATGTATAAACACTTGTACTTTTAATATCTATAAAAGTTCAAGTTAGGGGGAGATTGTTGGGATTAGAACTTAGATAAAATAGTTTTAGTTTCATTAATACTGCTTCTAACTACTGATAGTAATGTATGTTCATTAATGCGAACTAAAGATGATTAATACTGAAGATCATTAATGATGAAGATATACAAGTTACTACGGAAGACAACTTAATACTGCAGTTGAAGATTAATACTGAAGACATTCTCATTACTACTGTGCTGCTTCAACATAGTTACTGCAGACTGTTACTACTGCAACACTTTCCATGCAAGTTTAGAATAGAATAACAATTGTAGTTAGATTGTATTTCTATAATTGATAGATGTAGTTTCCTATTTTTTAGATAGGTTTAGCCTCAAGGTCTATATATAGATCTTTGTATTTGATAAAGAAACACGTTGTATCAATAATTATTATTAATCAATTGAGGCTTATAATTCAGCAAATTATTATTATCTTGGATCACGCATGAACCATTATTGAGTAAAAACTGGCGAAAAAACATCTAACTAAAAGTTTTGTGGACAGTAATTCACATAATAGAAGACAAAGATCACTAGAAGAACAAGTTGAAAAGGTTAAGGAACATATTCTCCTATTAAATTTAGTGCAATACATTATATATGTTTGTATTAATTTTATATTTGTGTGTAGATTAGAGAAAGCATACATATGAGATATTTTGATGGAGAACTATTATTTGGTTCGCATGTGGCCGAGTTGGAGCAAAGGATCTAAAGAAAGACAAACTATGTTTGTATCATGGATACTACCCTGAATTTCGTCGATGAATCGTTTAGTTTATTCTTTTTGTTTACATATTAGCTGAATATACTATGAGCGATGACTTCAGGTTTTTTGGATAGAGCCCCTGCTTTTAGAAGGTTAAGTTGTATCACAGTTTGAGTTCATCCCAATGTTTGCATCTACAAGTTTTATGAAGTTGCTTCCATAGGAGTTGAGCTGATTTTTTGGTTATGAAGCTTTTTGCGTAGGTGTTTCAAGAAGGCATGTTATCCGGTGCCTGTGTGTTTTGGGATCCTTTGCTTGT
The DNA here is from genome assembly GCA_910822075.1 of Senecio squalidus. Taxonomy (NCBI): domain Eukaryota; kingdom Viridiplantae; phylum Streptophyta; class Magnoliopsida; order Asterales; family Asteraceae; genus Senecio; species Senecio squalidus. The sequence continues at coordinate 22,755,344 of CAJVGC010000001.1, read as the reverse complement.
TGCTCGTCAAAGAAGCGTTAGATGTCATGAAAGATAAGAAAACTGTTTTTAACAATTGGGAAAATGCCAAAATGTAAACCGTCTTTTTTAAATGTTTAAAATGCAAAATCATGTTTAATATATGATTAAACAAATATAAAAGAGTGCTAATTTTTATTTTTTTTATCATAAGCAAACCTGACGTCTTTTCTTTTATCATAAAGTTGGTCCGAATGGTCATGACAAGAGAGTACACAATAACTAACATTATAGTGACTTGGAAAGTTTGGTATTTGCCGTAGAAAATAGAGATGCACAAAGGACTGGTCCATGGGTCGCTCTTAGTGTATTCGGTTGTTGTCGAGAAACTGAAGAGCTCGGTCTTTAAAAATACTTAGATGATTTATATTATTTGTCACGCTTTTTTACTTAAATTCGATATAAATGAAATAAAATATATATGTTGTTTGAATTATTTCTTAGAAAAAAAAACTGTTAGAAAATGCTAACTTTGTGTGAGAGAATGGATACTTAAAATGGCATTTTGCATTCTTCGTGGGCGTGGAGATATAACCCCATATTTATGGAAAAATGGACAGAAAGTATATGTGGGCTTATTTATCTCTCTTGGGCCTGATTAATGGGTATTGTGTTCTACGCGAGATTGAATTGTCGACAAATCAATAAAGCTTTAACTTTGTGTAATAATATCATCAAGAACTAAAATCCATAACGTGGATTAAGGCATTTACCGATAAAAGTTGATATTCTATCACGGGGGATCGTAAACGAAAGAGTACCAACTAAGATGATTTGGACTAGAAAGGTGTTGATATACCTTCTACTACATGTCCGACTTGCGATGAAGATCAAGGAACTCGATTCCTCTTATTCTTGAATGTAAAATGGCCAAAGACCTACAGAAGTGTAATATTATAAGTATTTTGTTCTTTCTTTTCTTCATGACGAGACATTGTTTGCACTCTGAACATCTTTCACTCAAACTCAAGTTATGTCTCCTATGCCACCCCGTCAAAGACAATCCACATAATCCAACTATTCCGGCCTACTATCAAAACCGAGGATAGATCTAAATCCTTCTCAATCCTCATTTCCTAGTGTCACACCCTATGTGTAAATAGTATCTGTACTATCACACGTACAAGATTACGACAATAATATAGCAAAACCTACATCTATTAAATTAGATAAATTTGAAGTACAAAGTTATACAAATTTCGAATAATATAAAGTACAATAACGTCAAATGGATCCTAAAGGAACTAATCATAGCAAAACAAGTTCCACGTAAACGATCCAAATAGTCACAAAAAGCAAAGCATCAATCAACGGCAACCTCAAACCCCTGAAAAGCGTAAAAATACGACGTCAACATAAAGTTGGTGGGTTATTCGCTCTTTTATAAACACATTAAGTTCGAAAGGTTTTGACCCGTTTGAAATATATAAGTTAATAATAAATATATCTCGATTTAATGAACAAAGTGAGATATATGCATAACTTTAGGTAAATAAATGCACATGAGCCTTACGTCTAATAGCAACATTACCCACACCTTAATGTGTCAAACTAAGGTTTAGTCATCGAATAATAATATGCGGTCATATCATCGACTTATAGGGACAGAGTACCCTCGTCATCACATATCAGCGATGAGGGTTTGTAAAACCCATATAGATCTATATATATGTACAGGTGGCTCAAAATAGAGTTAACATGGGTGTATACGAGGGCCTTATGACTACGAGAAATATCGATTGAAGATTGAATACTTATACCAAAGTTTGTTCGTAGTTCGCTAAAATCAACGTTATGGGATTGTTGATTTTTGTCAAAGTTGACGATTACGAAAAGAAGTCAAAGTCAACTAAAAGTCAAAATTCGACATTTAAAGAATTTAAATATTTTGAGTAAAAGTAGTTTGAAAACAATTTTTTAAAAGTTTAAAGAAAGGTTATAATTTATTATTAAAAATTAAGATTACGATCGCATTTTTGAGAAAAGTATATATTTATCGAAAAATATAAACGTTTAGCGAATATCATAATAATAACTATTATGTTTATGATTACGATTATGTTTTGAGTCCAAAACGTATATTTGTCAACATATACTATTTAACGTATAATAATATATGTATATATATTTATGTTCGTTCAAAATATGCAACGTTTTAGTTCATGGGCTCACTACGGCGCATAGGGACTACGTTGCGAGGCATCTAGTTTGTGATCATAGCCCGCTGCGGCGTAGTAGGACAACAGTGGCAAAAACGAATTTCTTTTTTTTATCATTAACGTTTATATTAGGTCTTAATATTAATAAGTAATGTGTTCAGTAGGTATATAAGTTTATTTATCTATTATATAAGTAAGTTTGTACATAATAATATGATATAATACTAATTAGAGTTTAATTAACAATAATATGTATACTTACATCCAATTAGTCCCAAATTATCCAAAATCTTTACTATTATATAAAGAGTCTCCCCCACCATCTTAATATCTTAAATTTTAAGTAATTGAAATTACCTTACTACCCTTAATATATATTTATTATTATTTAAGTCAAACAACACTTTCTTTCCTAATTAATTTGAAAAAATTTAACATCTAACAAATTAACTTATAATTCCTATGTAGTTAAAAAAAAATTAAAATACTTTCTATTTAATTTAAAAACTTTCAAAGTTATATATTTTATTTTATAACCCCATAAACTTAAAATAATTAAAATATTATGCATTTTTTTTCCTACTAAATCTACACTATAATATAATCTATTTTTACTATATTATAAAACATTTCTCACATAGTCTTAATTCTCTAAAACCTTAGTTATTTGAAATTACTTAACTACCGTTTTTATATCTCTCACCACATATCATTATTCAAAATAACTTATAATTAAATAATGTTGGTTAATAAAGTTTTAGCCTTGTAGAGTAAATGAACGGAAAGATACTTTAAACATGTAGACTTAGAAGTATTTATTTACCATAATAACAATAACCAATTTCGTTTATATTGATTAAAGAATTTATGATTGGAAACCAAAACTGACATGTAAGTTCATACCGTAATTAACGGTATTTATTTGTTAACAAATGGGTCAAATTAATAAAAAAAGTTCGATTACAAACCATGCAAAAATTGATGGAGAATAGGAAGTCGAAAGTGTTAATCTTAAAAATGATTACTAAGTTTGTTTTGTAATTTGTTTGATGGACAATGAGATGTCGGGTCAACACATACACACTTATGTCACACATGTTGGTCCTAATTGAACTTGATTAGGTTTCATATGCTAAAAATGTTTATTTTTTATGTTTAAGTGTAGGGCTGAAAAGAATAATTGAACTATCTGAGATCAGTCCTTAAGAAATGTTGGGTATCCTCTCAAGAAGAAACCATCATTATGGATATACATGCTCAAATAGGTATTTACTCATTTTCTTTAAAAATTATGAGACCATTTTATACTATCTTTATATTTTAAAAGCTCTTACTTATAGGTAGGTTTATTTGTCATTACAATGTTATGTTTTAGATGGTCAACAATTGCAAGAACTTTTTCAAGAAGAACCGATAACGAGATATAAAAGTATTAGAGAACTCAATTCAAGAAAAAAAAAGTGTAAAGTGAGTTTGAACCAATCAAGAAATAGAAAAAAAACGTCTATTGATGGACAAATGTTTTAACAGGTACAAGGACTACAAGAATTGCAACAAACTACTATCTTTTAAAAGTTCGTATCTTCACATTTTACATTATGATTGGAGTTTAAATACATTTTATGTTTTATCGTTTTGCGTATTTAATTTCCGTAGTTAAATATTCGTAATATAATTATATCAAATATAGTTTATTATCCCCGCTACACCGTGCGGGTACTATACTATAGTCTAAGTGTCCAAAATAATTACTTTTGGTAGGAATTACTAATATTACATAGTTACTTATATTTCACCGAATTATAGGTCTATATTCATATTTAACCGTTTTTACGTTAATTTTTATCTATTAACTTATAATATGAAAATATTGAGTATAATTAGTTAATAAGTTACGTTTTCTTTCATATTCATCATTTTACATAAGTTTCTTACACAATTCTTTTAAGATAAACAAGAAAACGGAAAGAGAAATTTGGGAAAACAAAGAGGGTACCTAAGACCTTCGCAATATCAACAAAATCGCCAGATAATCGATAACGGAATATAACCCGGAAAAGTGCTCCAAAGGTGGTGGTGGTGAGAATCCAAGCTCCAACACATAAATACACTACATATTAGAACAAGGGTTTTTAAAATAAGACTTATAGTAGAAGTTTAAGATGGATATTGCTTACCAAAACTCAAGATGTTGAACAAAATCCGAAAATGAAGGTAAAGATGGAGGATAAATCCTTGCAAGAATACACAAGATTTATGTTAGAATCTTTAATATATAATAAAAGAGGGGCCTTAAATGCCACATGACGAAGTAAGGTGCTTTGGATGAGTTAGATATTTTGATTTCAACCGTTAGATGAAATTGATGATGTCATCAAATTCTTTTTACACTTTACACCCTTTTACAATCCATAATTGCATTATCTCTTCAATTTCACCATTATTACAATAAAAAACATATGTCTCTTATTGGACTATGATTTACATTATTATTATTATTCTAAAATCCTTAAATACAAAATATTAATGTATGTGTATAAACATAAATATATATATATGTTATTATAACTATAAACACAATGTGTATAAACATAAATGTATATTTGTTATTATACGTGTAATATTGTATTCTCATAATAATTTAAAAGAACGTGTTCATAAACATAAAGTTTATGATTCAATTTTTATTTATATTTACCCGCGCTTTCGCGGGGCAATAATCTAGTTCTTAACATAAACAAAGAAGAAAAAGAAGAGACATAAAAAAAATGAGATTTTGATGGAAATTACTTACCAAATGAAAGGAAATCAAGGAGAGGATGATGTATAAGATGTAAGATCTTCTTGTGTTATAAAACTCACTCAAATTTTATGTTTATTAACTCTTCAACTTTTTGGAAATTTAGAGAGAAAAGTGAGAGAAATGAGTGATGAAATGAGTGTGAAATGAAAAGGAAATGGAATGAAAGGATGTAAGTGTATATTATGGCATGAAAGAGGTTTGAATAAGTTGTTAGATCTAAAATGGGGTCAAACCCACCCATTTTAGGGAGTTTCCAGCCACAATCACGTGCAAAGCAATTGGAGATCTCAAGAAAAGTGGAAAAAGGCGTTTTAACCTTTCTGTCAGAGTCCCGACTGCGTCGCAGTCCATAGTGATTGCTACACAGTCCTTTGCCCGTTAACTTTCGTTAACTACTCGTTAAAAGGACTGAATTTGTAATAAACTTAACGTTAACCTCGTTAAAGGACTAACTTTGTAATATGTTTTTAACGTTAATCTTATTTGTATAATCGAAAGCATAAATCAACCTAACTTATCTTACGAGTATACTTATATCTACTAGGCACTTAGGTACTAAAACGCTTTCATCGCGAATGAAAAAGCAATAATATAAACTCGACTAAACAAATACGCGTGATAAAAAAAATAACAAATAATAACAGGGTCAAAACAAAAACATCGATAAATAAAAGACAAACGGAACACCGAAATTGTACCTCAAAAACGAGGTTGTCACAGGTTCGACTCTCTTTCTAGGTCAATATACGTTTCTAATATCCGTCGAAACGCGCAGACAAAACCTTCTAGTTAATTATATTCCATGACAAATTAATAGCTTTCTTATTTTAGAGAAATTAATAACTAATTTAGGTCAAAGAAAACCATGGCAATTGGAGAACTAATGACAATATTGTAGCTAATATGTGACTCTTTTAATAGTTAGTCTTGTGTATTGATTGATTAACTAATGATGATTGAATCGTGTACATGATTCAAGAGATATGTCCGGTCATTGTAAAGGAGAACCTGATCAAGTCTAGTTTTCTAACATTAAATAACACTTTTGTTTCTATATGAGATTATCATTTGAAAAAAAAATGTTTGTAACAACTTTCATCCAATTGTTGTTGTATGTAACAAACTTTACTTTTTGTACTAAAAAAACCTATAAACTTTCATTTCGTGAACATTGTATGTAAACATTAACTTGTAATCTCGTTAGTTTTCCATATTGAACTTATTTGGAATTATTTTTTTTATTTATATTTTTCATAATTAGGTATTATATAAGTTATAAATAACATCATTTACATTTCTTTACGAGAAAAAAGTCAACGATTCTTCCATATTTAATAAATTTTAATGACAAATATGTTTTCGTTATTATCAATTATTATGTCTAAATGTCAAAAAAATGACAAAATAAGACGACCTCTATATGTTATATCACACATATAACATATATATCTATGAAAGAATATTATATTTCAATACTTAACAAGAGTCCAAGTTACTTTTTACATAATATATTATAGTTTTTTTTATGACAAAAGACAATTAACTACATATAATAACAATTTGAAATTCGTTAGAATGCAATTTTCCAATCTAAATAATACAAATGATTAGTGAAATCCAATAAGGTTATTTACTGTAGTGACGACAAACAAAGAACGAGACTTGGCATAACTACATGACTGAATATGCGATTTGCAATGTCACCGAGTTCCTTATTTACGAATTGCGATAATCTCGACATGTTGATAAGTTATGTTATAAGTTGGTATTAATAAATAGAAATATAAAAAACAAAAGACAAAATTGAAATGGAAATAGATAAAAGAAAAAAAGAAAAAAAAAAGTAGGCATAATAGCCCACAGTGGCAACAGAAAACAGACAACTTTATTTCTGTACGGATTTATTCCTTCCTCTTATGGTGCACCAGCAAATACACTCTATCTTTATGAAATTTCAAGAAATCAAACAACTATTTGAATTCTCACTCTTTTTTTAGTTATACTCAAATACACCACACAGCTCACCCACGCCGTTAGTTTTTCCGTTTCACAGCTACTATCACTTTATTTTTAGTTTATATTTTTGTTTAGGCAAAATACGATGATGAAGACTAGAATGTTTATAGTGTTTATCGTATTATTCGTATCGTATATTGGATGTGGATTTTTCCGGTGGTTGTTGTTTTCGGAGAAACAAAAACCCACAGAAGCGAAGGAAGTCGACGAAGAGGAAGAAACAAGCACAACGTGGGTTGTACTAATCGCCGGCTCCAAAGGTTTCGATAATTACAGGCATAAGGTATATCTATCTATCTATCTTTATTAACTTTCCATTAAGAAATCACATGATTCTCTCATTTTAAAAAACAATTATGGTTTAAATGAAACCAAATTAAAAGTTGCTTTTATGTTTGTTACGTTTTTAGGGATAAGTTTCTTAGGCATACATTATCACAAAACTTTTTCGTTTAGTTAAAAAGATCCTTACTAGCATTTAAGAAGAACTTTACACGCTTTGGATCTTGGCAACTTTTACGATATCGTGGCCACTCTTTTAAAATAAAAAAGTTTAGCCCCAAGTCAAACATCCGATTATTGAAGTTCATAAGGCCTACTTAGATTTAAGTATTTGTGAATATATTGCTCTTAGTAGTCTTCTCTACCTAATTCTGTATTCGTGGAGAAAATCAAGTAAAATCACTCAGGGTTTTATGATTTTTATTAGAGAACATTTGTTTAGATTAATTGGACCAATTCTATATTAGAGAGCATATGTTTAGATTAGTTGGACCACCACTATAAGGATTGTGGGTTTAAGTTCGGTTCATTTATGTATTATACCGTTTCTATTATTCGACCATTTTTCTTTTCAGTTTTCTTGGTATAACAAAGTTTTTCGTTAACATATAAGATAACCTCTTAATCTTCTAATTCCCCGAATGGATTTATTCGACTTTCATGTAATTCTTTATAACCACTTCTCAATCCCTTGGCATATATCTACTTTTCATCACCCTGATCCAATTTGTTTAAAAAAAAAGGCTACCCGTTCAACTAAAAGTTTTGTGGCCTATTACCCAACCCGGCAAATTTACATCTACTAAAAAGGCAAGATCAAAATAGAACTAATGTGCAATTCACTATTTGCTAAATACCCCAGCCTCATATTACAGATAGTAACGTGCAGACAAAACCCCAACCTCATTTTTACACTTCCTAGTTCAAACAGATAAGTGATTTTTAGATACTTGTGGTTGTAGATTGGTTTGATTTTTAACTATGCGTAAGAGAGGGAAAGGAAATGATCAATACTAACAACAATCAGATCTCTTGATTGGCTAGAAAGTTTTGTGTGAATACGACTTTTCACTAAACGTCTTAACCAAACATTATGGAACTGCACAGATGGAAGCACAAAATGAGAGAGTATTTTAAATATGGCTAAAACTCAATCATAGGATTCATAAATCAAAAACCGTATAAACAGAATGGTATTAATTACCTATTTCTAAAACTAAATTACAATTAAAGATGTAAAAGCTATTTACCACGGAAATTGAAAGAGCCAAAGTACGTATGAAACATTTCTTTCTTTGTTCCTTCGAGAGAGTATCTATACTTACCCAAAACTGTAGCCTTAAATCAGAAACCTCCTGATTAGAATACGTAAAAGCATAAATTTATCCACCCTAAAGACTGTAAGTGAACAAACTAAACCTTGACCAACAAAAAATCTAACACATTTTCTGATCGATATAGGCACATATTTGTGATGCTTACCACACTCTTAGAAACGGAGGCCTTAAGGATTCGAATATTATTGTGTTCATGTATGATGACATTGCACAAAGTTCCAAGAATGGAATTCTAAATCCAATGTATGGCAAGTATGGAACCATTATACATCGTCCGGGTCGTAACGACGTGTACAAAGGAGTCCCAAAGGTACATTGTTGTGACATTTAAAATACCTTTTTGAACTAAAAGAAGTAGATATCAAATTTTAAAATAACAGGACTATACCGGTAGCGACGTTACTGCTGCAAATGTTTTGGCTGTGTTAGAGGGAGTTAAATCACGTTTGAGTGGTGGAAGTAAGAAGGTCGTTGTTAGAAAATCAACGGACCGAATATTTGTTTTTTATTCCGGTCACGGACTTCCAGGTTGTTCTTGGTATGTTTTCAAGAAATTAAAATGATATATAATATAAACAAAAAGTGACTTACAACGTCAAGTTTCAATTGTAGGAATGTCGGATGGAACTTTGATTGCAAGGGATCAGGTGCTCACAACGTTGAATAGATTGGATTTAAACAAAGGATATATATCTATGGTATTTAAAAATTTCTACTTCAAACATCTATTTTTAACATATTTAACTAAAATCAACTATATATAGGTAATTTACCTTAGTGCATGCTTTAGTGGAAATTACTGCCTCCGCGTATGAATATATATATCGTGACATCAGCCAACTTGGAGGAGTCGTCTTATGCAACATATTGTTATCAAATAGAGTTTACATCTAAAAAAACATTGCCTCGGATCTAGTTCCGGGGTTACATGGATCGAAGACAGGTTATATTAATTTGTATTTAGTAAACGTACATTTTTAATTATCGTGGATCACGCATGAACCATTATTGAGTAAAAACTGGCGAAAAAACATCTAACTAAAAGTTTTATGGACAGTAATTCACATAATAGAAGACAAAGATCACTAGAAGAACAAGTTGAAAAGGTTAAGGGACAGATTCTCCTATTAAATTTAGTACAATACATTATATATGTTTGTATTAATTTTATATTTCTGTGCAGATTAGAGAAACCATACATATGAGACATTCGGATGGAGAATTATTATTTGGTTCGCATGTGGCCAAGTCTGGAGCAAAGGATCTAAAGAAAGACAAACTATGTTTGTATCATGGATACTACCCTGAATTTCGGCGATGAATCGTTTAGTTTATGCTTTTTGTTTACATATTAGCTTAATATACTACGAGCGATGACTTCAGGTTTTTTGGATAGAGCCCCTACTTTTAGAAGGTTAAGTTGTATCACAGTTTAATTTCATCTCAATGTTTGCATCTACAAGTTTTATGTAGTCGCTTCCATAGGAGTTGAGCGGATTTTTTTGGTTATGAAGCTTTTTGCGTAAGTGTTTCAAGAAGGCATGTTATCTAGTGCCTGTGTGTTTTGGGATCCTTTGCTTGTTGCTCATCAAAGAAGCGTTGATGTCATGAAAGAAAAGAAAATTGTTTTTAACAATTGGGAAAATGCCAAAATGTAAACCGTCTTTTTTAAATGTTTAAAATGCAAAATAATGTTTAATAATATGACTAAACGAATATAAAAGACTGCTAATTTTTTTTTTATCATAAGCAAACTTGACGTCTTTTCTTTTATCATAAAGTTGGCTCGAATGGTCATGACAAGAGAGTACACAATAACTCACATTATAGTGACTTGGAAAGTTTGGTATTTGCCGTAGAAAAAAGAGATGCACAAAGGACTGGTCCATGGGCCGCTCTTAGTGTATTCGGTTGTTGTCGAGAAACTGAAGAGCTCGGTCTTTAAAAATACTTAGATGATTTATATTATTTGTCACGCTTTTTTACTTAAATTCGATATAAATGAAATAAAATATATCCGTTGTTTGAATTATTTCTTAGAAAAAAAAATGTTAGAAAATGATAACTTTGTGTAAGAGAATGGATACTTAAAATGGCATTTTGCATTCTTCGTGGGCCTGGAGATATAAGCCCATATTTATGGAAAAATGGACAGAAAGTATATGTGGGCTTATTTATCTCTCTTGGGCCCGATTAATAGGTATTGTGTTCTACGACGAGATTGAATTGTCGACAAATCAATGAATTTTAACTTTGTGTAATAATATCATCAAGAACTAAAAGCCATAACGTGGATTAAGGCATTTACCGATAAAAGTCGATATTCTATCACGAGGGATCGTAAACGAAAGAGTACCAACTAAGATAATTTGGACTAGAAAGGTGTTGATATACCTTCTACTACATGTCCGACTTGCGATGAAGATCAAGGAACTCGATTCCTCTTATTCTTGAATGTAAAATGGCCAAAGACCTACAGAAGTGTAATATTATAAGTATTTTGTTCTTTCTTTTTTTCATGACGAGACACTGTTTGCACTCAACATCTTTCCCTCAAACTCAAGTTATGTCTCCTGCGCCACCTCGTCAAACACAGTCCACATAATCCAACTATTCCGGTCTACTAGCACAACCGAGGATAGATCTAAATCTTTCTCGATCCTCATTTCCTAGTGTCACACCCTATGTATATATAATATCACACGTACAAGATTACAAAAATAATATAGCAAAACCTACATCGATTAAATTAGATAAATTCGAAGTACAAAGTTTTACAAATTTCGAATAATATAAAGTACAATAAGGTCAAATGGATCCTAAAGGAACTAATCATAGCAAAACAAGTTCCACGTAAACGATCCAAATAGTCACAAAAGCAAAGCATCAATTAACGGCAACCTCAAACCCCTGAAAATCGTAAAAATACGACATCAACATAAAGTTGATGAGTTATTCGTTCTTTTATAAAAACATTAAGTTCGAAAGGTTTTGTTGGGAAAAACAATGATCTATCCCAAGATTAATAAATCTGTTAATCAAAGTCTGAGTCTGAGTGACCTGAGTCTGAGTGACTCAGTCTGAGTGACATGAGTCTGAGTGACTCAGTCTGACTAACTCAGACTCATGAGAGAAGTCAGGCGTAAATTAAGGAAGTCTAGTTAGTTAATATCTTTTCTATGTTTAAAAGATATCCTTAGATTGATCCTTATCAAACTCACTATACTTGTGTATAAATAGTGAGTTTGAGGTTTGTAATCGACACACCTTTGATTGAAATATAACTGTGTGTTATTTTCATTGTTTCAATATTATAATTCCGCTATAATATATACTGAAACTGAATACTTAATCGATATATAACAATTAACGTCTAAATACTTATTTGTTATTGATTTGCCATTGTTTGGGATCTTAGTGAGACCTAACAACTGGTATCAGAGCAAATAAGATTTAAATTTTAATAAATTTATAAATCTTAAACGATCAATACCTAAAATCTCAAACAATGTCATCATCTTCAAACATAACTACAATGGCTGGAAAAGGAATTCCTGTGTTCAATGGACATAACTTTGCACATTGGAAACTCAAAGCTGAGTGGCACTTATCAGGAATTCATGAAGAAATGATAAGAGTCATAACTGAAGGACCTATCATTCCAGGTAAACAGATTGATGAAGTTAAAGAAGGTGATAAAGTTGTTCAACGTGCCAGATGGGTTCAGACTGCCAAATCTCAATGGACAGATCAAGACAAGCTCTTATATAATCTTGATCCCAAAGCCAGAAGCATTTTAGGAAATGCAGTGTCAGAACAAATCTTTTCCAAAATTGCAGGCTGTAAAACAGCTAAGGAACTATGGGACACATAAATTGTGTCTTATGAAGGTGTTCCAGTAGTAAAGGAACAAAGACTGAATAGCCTCATTAGAAATTATGAGAATTTCTATATGAAAGAAAAGGAAACTCTAGCTGATGTTCATACCAGATTTCAGATCTTACTAAATGACATGTCAGCTCTAGGAGTGACAAAAGATGATGATGATATATGCAAGAAATTTGTTGACATATTACCTAACAAATTTGAATCTGTTATCACATCACTTGTAGTAAGTGAGAAGCTGTCCACCTACAAGCTGCCAGGACTCTTTGGTCTATTGTTAAACTTTGAAGAGTCTCAAGAAAGAAAGAAGCTCAACAACAGAAGAACTGCAAAGGACCCAGAAGCTGCATTAGTTGCAACAAGCAGAAGGAATAAAGAAATTTATTCTCAGGCTGACTCATCTGAGTCTGAGTCACACTCAGACTCAGAATCTGAAAACGAATCTGAAGTCAAGAAATTAAAGAGTCAACTTGCGTTGTTGACCATGAAGCTTGAACAAAAGACAGGCTACAAAGGAAAGAAACCTTTTGATCTGAAAAAGGTAAAATGCTTCAAATGCAATGATTATGGCCACATGGCTGCTGACTGCAAAGTAAAGAATGCTCAGACTGAGCATATGGATGAAGTTGCTGAAAGGGCCCAAAGATACCGAAACAAGTATCTAAAATACAAGAAAGGGAACAGCTCAAATCCTCAAAAGTCTCAAACAGAACAAAAAGCGTTCTATGCTGAAGAATGGTTGGATGAAGAAATGTCCTCTGATGAAGAAGAAGTGGTAGATCAGTGCTTGATGGCAATAGTGGAGGAAGTCACTGAAACTGAGAAGTCCGCCTCTCAGTTTGAAAAGGATCTAAAGGAAGCTGAAAGGATGAGTTGCAATTCAGACTGGAACAAGTCCAAACTTTATAAGGTACACAATTTTGAAACTTATACAAATGAATAAAAAATTCAAATGTTTGAGTATATATTTGTTGACTTGACCACCACTCTAGAAGAACAAAATGATCTCAAACTAAAAATCAAAGACCTTGAAAACCTTTTGAAAAGTAAAGATGACAAAATAACTGAATTGGAAAGTTATAAAGTTCTTTTAAATGCTCAGACTGAAGCTTATAGTGATCTTGCAAAAGAAAATCACAAACTCAGAGAAGAAACTGAGCACTATAAAAGAATTTGTAAATCATGGTGTATATCATCTTTAAAAAATGAGGATTGCTTAAACAGACAGGTTCCAAATCAAGTTCAAGCTGTGTTGGGTGAAGGATTCAGCTTGAAGAAGCATATGACAGAAGAGGAAGAAGAAGCCTTGAAGGCAGAAAGAGAAAAAATTATTTTTAAACCAGAAATTCTTCCAAATACTTTTACTTATTTGAAAGGAAATAAGACAATGATGTCTAATGCATTTGTCAAACCTGTAATGTCTCAAGTTTTGAATAAAAATAATCTTTTGCCTTCATCTTCTTCTGAATCTGAAAATGTTGTCTTATCTGAAACTGATATACAGACTGAAAAGGATCTTTCATCATTGCCCAAAGTTGTCCCCCTAGTTTTGAGAAAACCCAAGAGTCAAACTTTTGTTAGTTCCAAAAGTCATAACAAAAGTCAAACTTCTGAATCTAAAACAATTGATAAATTAGGAAATCAATTACTAGAACTGACCAACATTGTCAAAACTTTAGTCAGGGATAAATCACCTAATCAAGCAAGATCCAAATCTCCTCCAAAGAGAAATTGTTATAACTGTGGTGAAAAAGGACATGAAGCTGTGTTTTGTAAACTATTGATCAGGTCTAGACCTAAGAATCCTTATGTCCACAAGTCAGTTTCATCAAAACAAGGGTCAGTTTCACATCATTCTGGATCATCAAAATCCAGATCAGTCTCATCAAACTCTAACTCATCCTCCAGAAATACTTCTCCATCAAAAGCCAGACATATTAAATCTTCCAAAGCTAAATCAGCTCCATCTAGGGTCAATCTCAAAAATGCTCCATGTACATACTGTGGTGTCAAAGGTCACTATTCCATAAATTGCATGAATGAAATAAACAAATGGAACTATACAGGCTCTAAAACTGAATGCAAGAATGAATCAGTACCTAAATCTGCCCTAGCTCATGGATCCACTCTAAAGTGGGTACCCAAAAGGAACTAATTGCTTTCACTTTGTTCATGTGCAGGATTCTTCAAAATGGTACCTAGATAGTGGAGCATCAAGGCACATGACAGGGATGAAGTCCTTTCTACAGGACTACAAGGAAGAAGATGGACCTCAAGTAAGATATGGAGACAATGGAGTGTCAATGACAAGAGGATATGGCAAGATTCATGCTGGATCTGTCACATTCAAGCGTGTTGCTTATGTAGAAGGATTACAACACAATCTACTCAGTGTGAGTCAGATTACTGATGAAGATCATGAAGTCAGATTCAGAAAACAAGCTGGGATAATATACAATGCTAAGGGAAAACCATTACTGCTAGCCAAAAGAGAAAGAGATGTGTTCTGTCTGGATCTGGGTACAGCAAATGATGAAGCTGAGACCTGCTTGTTCACTGAAACCAAGGAGGAATTGAACTGGCTATGGCATAGAAGGTTATCTCATTTAAATTTCAAGAACATTAATGCCCTATCCAAAAGCAAGCTAGTAAGGGGGTTGCCAGAACTCACTTATACCAAAGACAAGGTGTGCTCAGCCTGTGTTCTTGGAAAGCAAACAAAGTCACAATTTCCATCCAAAATGTTACACTCCATTAGTGAACCATTGTTTATGCTACATATGGATCTATTTGGACCAATTGGAATTGAAAGCAAAGGAGGAAAGAAGTATACTCTGGTTATTGTTGATGAACACACCAGATTTACTTGGGTCATATTCCTAAGAGCCAAGAGTGATGCAGCTGAGGAGATCATCAGTCTGATCAAAAGAGAACAGAGACAGAAGAATCTTCTAGTCAGACAAATGAGAAGTGACCATGGAACTGAGTTCAAAAACTCAGTCTTGATAGACTTTTGTGACAAACTGGGAATAGTTCAAAACTTTGCCTCAGTTCGTACTCCTCAACAGAATGGGGTAGCAGAAAGAAGAAACAGGACTCTTATTGAGGCTGCAAGGACTATGCTGTGTTATGGAAAAATGGAGATAAAATTTTGGGCTGAAGCTGTGAATACTGCTTGTTTCACACAAAACAGATCAATCATTGTGAAGAGACATGGAAAGACAGCATATGAAATGTACCATAACAAAGTTCCCTCCATTCATTACTTTCATGTCTTTGGAAGTAGATGCTACATTCTAAATCAAAGGGATCTACTTTGTAAAATGTCTCCCAAAGCTGATGAAGGACTATTTGTTGGATACTCAAGTGTTGCTAAGGCTTTCAGAGTATATAATGAACGAAGAAAAGTTGTTGAGGAAAGCATCAATGTCACCTTTGATGATTCCACCCAGTCTGATGAAGCTGCATCAACTTCTAAGACTGACATCACCACTATCAATCAACTCTGTGATGAACTGCTACAAATCCCTTCTGAATCTGAACCTCAGAGTAATGATCAGCCTGCCAGACACATGTCTCAAGCTCAAGAATCAGACAGTGAAACTGATGAACAAACAGTTCAGAAACTCCAGGCTCAGAGATTGTCAACTCAAATGACACTGACACTACTCAGTCTGAGTTACCTCAGTCTGATCAAGATCAGACTCAACCTGCTCAGACTGAAATTAATCAGACTGAAGAAGAAGAAGTTGCTGATCATAGTTCAGAAAACATCAAGACTGTAAGGGGACATCCAATTTCATCTGTTATTGGACCCATAACTGAAGGTGTTAAAACAAGAAGAAAGAATGCTACAGCCAACTTTTGTTTCTACACAAACTTCTTGAGTCTGATGGAACCCAAGACTGTAGAACAGGCCCTGTTAGATGAAGACTGGGTTGAGGGTATGCAGGAAGAGCTTGGTGAATTCATAAGGAACAATGTTTGGACAAAGGTCCCCCGTCCACTACGCAAGACCATCATTGACCTCAAATGGATCTTCAGGAACAAATTTGATCAGGATGGTGTGGTGATCAGAAATAAGGCCAGACTGGTAGCTAAGGGGTACAAACAGGAAGAAGGAATTGACTATGATGAAACATTTGCTCCAGTGGCACGAATTGAAGCCATCAGATTGTTTCTAGCATATGCAGCCTTCAAAGACTTTCTGGTCTATCAGATGGATGTCAAGAGTGCATTCTTAAATGGAGAGTTGCAGGAGGAAGTGTATGTGAAGCAGCCTCCAGGTTTTGTTGACCCTAACTTCCCTGATCATGTTTACAAATTAAACAAAGCACTCTATGGTCTCAAACAAGCTCCTAGAGCTTGGTATGAAACCTTGTCTGAATTTCTAATTAAAAATGATTTTAAAAGGGGTTCAATTGACAAAACTTTGTTTATAAAAAGGGAGTCTGGTCATGTCATTCTGGTTCAGATTTATGTGGATGACATCATATTTGGATCCACAAATACCAAACTGTGCACTTGGTTCTCAGAACTTATGTGTAGTGAATACAGAATGAGCATGATGGGAGAACTAAACTTCTTTCTGGGTCTGCAAGTTGAACAAAAGGAGGATGGAATCTTTATAAACCAAAGTAAATATGTTCATGATTTAATCAAGAAATTTGGTTTGCTACAAGTTCTGAATGAAAACCCTATGAGTACCTCTGACAAATTGCACAAGGATAAATCAGGCAAGTCAGTCTGTCAAGCTACTTATAGAGGAATGATTGGTTCATTACTCTATCTGACTGCTAGCAGACCTGACATTATGTTCTCAACATGTTTGTGTGCAAGATATCAGTCTGACCCTAAGGAATCTCACCTTAAGGCTGTAAAAAGGATCTTCAGATATCTTAAGGGGACACCAAACCTTGGTTTATGGTACCCTAAAGATTCTGGTTTTGAACTAATTGGGTACTCAGATGCAGACTATGCAGGTTGTAAGCTTGACAGAAAAAGCACTTCAGGAGGTTGTCAGCTTCTAGGAGGCAAGTTGGTGAGTTGGTCCAGCAAGAAGCAGAACTCAGTTGCAACATCCACAGCTGAAGCTGAGTATGTTGCTGCAGGAAGTTGTTGTGCCCAACTACTTTGGATGCAACATCAATTGGCTGACCTAGACATTCACATTAAACACACACCCATCATGTGTGACAACAAGAGTGCTATTCAAATCACGGAGAATCCAGTATTCCATTCAAGGACCAAACATATTGAAATCCGACATCACTTCATTAGAGACTGTGTGGAGAAAGGGAAGGTCAGACTGGAGTTTGTGGTAACCAATGAGCAACTGGCAGACATATTCACCAAACCTCTGAGTGAGGAAAGGTTCTTCTACTTGTTAGGAGAACTTGGCATGCTAAACCCTTAGTTCAGAAATTTTTCGAAATTCAAGCTGACCACTAAGTCAGTCTGACCATGTTCAGTCTGACTATGTTCAGTCTGACTAAAAGTCAGCTTCATGAGTCTAAATCTGATCTCAGACTCATTGTATTTTTGGAACATATTTTTTTAAAATTTTCTTTCTATCTTATGTATTTCTAATTCATCATTAGATAGTTTTTTTTTAATTTTTTATTTCCGGTCAAGTTTTGTCAACGGTCATTCCTTGCAACTTGTAAATCTATAGGGGTCTAAATTGAAATTTTTTTTTGTTTAAATTCTTAAGTATTATTTGTTTACAACTAACAGAATTTCAAATCTTTTTAACCTAGTTCTTCTTCATTCAAACTATCTGATTATCTTGATTCTAATGGCTAACCCTAATATGATGCTCCATGTTACTTCAAGAATGATTCCAGGTGCTGAGTTTCAACAGCGAGTACAAGTTAAAGACAACAATCGAGTGGCTACTTCCGACATTCCCACCAATCGTGAAGGCAGGGGATTTGAGCAATTGATTCAATTCATGAAGGCTCACCCACTATATGGTGCTTTCTTCTGTGCGAATACCATGATACCACCAGTACTGTGTGAATGGTGGTACACATGCACTGCCAATGATGAGCGCACTGTCATAACTGGCACCTACAACAATGCGCGTGACACGATTGCTATCACTGAAGAGACCATCAGAAGTGCATTACTTCTCCCAACACTTGCTGAAGCTGGAGTTTTCAGGCCAGACGGAGTAAACAACAAGCAAGGGCTGAGGCTTTCCCTCTCATTGGTCAGCCTGAAACACAGGGAGTCATTAAATACAGTTTATTTACTGGGAAATGGAAATTCTTGTTTTCTATGATTACAAGATGCTTGGGGGGTAAATCCGGCAGTTTGGATCAGATGAATGAGTTTGAAACTCATCTGTTCCATGCCATGGTCACGGGAAGACGAATCTTTTTTTCACAACTATATTTTGATGAGATTCTCTCCCTAGTGGTCAAACCAAAAAGAAACAACGATGTTCCATTCATTCGGGTGCTTTCTCTCTGCTTTGAGGAGGTTCTGGGCAAAGAATTATATGATCAGCTTGATCGACGATTTTACACATGTGAACTGCCCAGGCTGACTCCCAAAATCTTTACATATATAAACATTACTGAGAATGAAGCTCCACTTACTGCTGTGATGCTTGAATGGATTGCTAATCCGTTCATAGATCAAGAACCAACTGTCATCAGATTCAGATGTTCAAGCTGAACGAATTGACGGTGGGCCAGAGGGAAATAACCCTACTGCAGATGCTGAGGTAAATTTGGGTGGGGCTGGGCCAAACGAAGAGGACCAAGGTATGATCATTCCTCAAACTATAGCTCAGTCTGAGAGTATCCCCTCTCAGTCTGCGCAGTCCAATCCACTTCTTGATGTACTGGCTACTCAAGCGACCAATCTGATGGACTCACCCAGTTCATTTGATAAAGCTCTCACATCAAGCCCCACTCAAAATCAAGCACTAATGGACTCACTATTCCATGAGGCTGAGAGTCAAGGACTCCCCTCCAGTGCTGCAGCACAGACCAATCTCTCTCTGCTAGAGGATGAGTTGGACCTGACTGCCTGGACCACCCACAACCCTAGTCTGATAGTAAACTTGGAGAACTACATTGCTGCTACCACACAGACACATGTGGCAAGCATTGAAGAAGATTTTCCACTCCTGGACATACCTGTACTCAGTATGGGAACTCCCCCCTCAGTCTCACAGCCTATTCCAACGGCTATTTTCACCAGCTCTGTGCTGGTTCACGATAAGGTACCACCCCCAAATCTCTTACACTCTTTATCACTAGTCGCCAATGCCTTACTCCCAAAACTGGGTGAGGTACAGACTTCAATTTCTATGGCTAATGATCATTCTCCCATATCACAGGGAGGGAGTGAGGCTGTGCCACCTGTTACATCACAAACTGCTACTACTTCAACCCAGCCTGAGGTTGCCTTGACTGTCCCTGTGCTGTTGCAAGCACTAATGGATGTGTCAACTCAGTTTGATGACAGACTAAAGGCAATGCAGACTGAGGTTCATGCTTTAAGAAACCAAAATGCAGAGGAACTGAAAGAATTGAAAGAAATGGTGCTGAAACTGACCTCTGAAGTCAGTATGATGAGAAAAGGCAAGTCTGTGGCAGAGGAGTCACAGATTCAGGGGGAGAAAAAGTCTACAACAATAATTGAATCTGAGATCCCCAAGCAACAGTTGAAAAAGAAAAGAGAAGAGGGGGAGAAAAGATACTTCAAAACAACCAGGCTTAATACGAAAACTGGGCAGACTGAAGTATTCTATGAGACTGATTGGAGTGATTTGTCAGATGATGAGTCTGAGAAGATGGAATTCAAAGGAAAAGGGAAGATTGGGTATGTTAGTGACAAAGAAGAAGAGGAAGGAGACAAAATGGAGACTCAAACTGAACCTGAGTCTGAAGCTCAAAAGAAAATGTCTGAAGCTGATAAAATGGCCAAACTTCAAAGACATGCTCAAGGTGCTGGAATGACAGTGGAACAATATAAAGAGTATGTGAAGGGGCTATACAAAGAAAAATTCGATTTTAATCCATATGATCAGACTGACAGGGCAGCAGCAGAATTTGAAGCAGAACTACAAGCTGAGGAAGATCTGGCCATAAAAGAAGAAGAGATGAGAATTGAAGCTGATGCACAAATGGCCAAACTTGTTCTCAGAGAGGAAGAAAGAGTTGATCACATTGTCACAAACTTTTGCATGAGAAAGCTCAAGCACAAGATTACTCACTTAGACTGTAAGAGTCATGGTGGAACTGACATACTGCTTACATGCACACATAAAGGTGGATCCTTCAGGCTTGGATTGACAAGATTGCACACAATGGGTTTAGAAGAGTGGAAGGAAATAGCAAATCTGAGCTACTTCCTAACTGACAAATCTCAAGCATTGACCATAAGAAGAGAGGCTACATTCAACATGAATGCAGCTCATATGTTGAAGCTAGTGTCAGATGAAGACTACAGAGCCTATTGTACCAAGCACAATGTAAAAGTCAAAACCAAATCATTAGGGTTGGAATCAAGCAGTATGCATCCAGTTCCTGAAGAGGTTGCATTTGAAGAAAGAACATACATTGAGACTGAGAAGCATACAGGGCTATGCTACATTGATTGTGGGGGAGAAGAAAGCTTTCAACCCAAGGATAGCATCACCACAACTTCTATTCATCATTGTATTGCTTTACTCAAGGAGTGTGAATCTCCTCAATGTCTTCCATTCAGAATGAGACTGATTAGCTGGTTATTCATGAATCTGAAAAGAATTGAAGAAATAGGAACACTGGCAGACAGGGTGGAACTAGTACAAAGAGAATATCAAATGCATTTCAATAAGACTGATGCTGAAATGAAGACCCTGATGGAGTGGAAGAAAGATAGGACAAGATGGATAAGAGAAAGAGATCAGCCACTACCATTTGATCTTCCATTGAAAAAGAAAAGAAGGACCTTGAAGAAAAAGATGTAAAATCAGACTGATGCTTGTTTTGTTCACAAAAAGTGATTAATTGAAGATGTTTATGTTTGTGTTTATTTTCTTGCATATTTTGTAAAAGACTTTGGTTGAAACAGATAGGGGGAGATTGTTGGGAAAAACAATGATCTATCCCAAGATTAATAAATCTGTTAATCAAAGTCTGAGTCTGAGTGACCTGAGTCTGAGTGACTCAGTCTGAGTGACATGAGTCTGAGTGACTCAGTCTGACTAACTCAGACTCATGAGAGAAGTCAGGCGTAAATTAAGGAAGTCTAGTTAGTTAATATCTTTTCTATGTTTAAAAGATATCCTTAGATTGATCCTTATCAAACTCACTATACTTGTGTATAAATAGTGAGTTTGAGGTTTGTAATCGACACACCTTTGATTGAAATATAACTGTGTGTTATTTTCATTGTTTCAATATTATAATTCCGCTATAATATATACTGAAACTGAATACTTAATCGATATATAACAATTAACGTCTAAATACTTATTTGTTATTGATTTGCCATTGTTTGGGATCTTAGTGAGACCTAACAGGTTTTAACCCGTTTAAAATATATAAGTTAATATAAAGATATCTCGATTTAATGAACAAAGTGAAATATATGCATAACCTTAGATAAATAAATGCACCTGAGCCTTACGTCTAATAGCATCATTTACCCCCACCTTAATGTGTCAAACTAAGGTTTAGTCATCGAATAATTATATGCGGTCATAACATCGACTGATAGGGACAGAGTACCCTCGTCATCCCATATCAGCGATGAGGGTTTGTAAAACCCATATAGATCTATATATATGTACCAGTGGCTCAAAATAGAGTTAACATGGGTGTATACGAGGGCCTTATACTACCACTAAGGCCATATAAGTAAGGTAACACTAAAATTTACACAATCCACAATACATAAAACAAGATATAAAGTTTAATCACGCTTTTCATGCCCAAAGATATAAAACGGTAAAAGGGGCAACGAATAACTCATAAATCAACGATAAATACGTCTGGTAGACAAATCAGGAGAATATCGCTTCACCGCCTAATTGCCCTAGCATAAAGACATCGAAAGTCTAAGTATCTCTATAAGCGTAGTAGGGTTTAGCCTTATTAATTAAAGATATATTATATAGTATATTAAAAGTGTTCTAACGAATAATATTTCGAGTCAAAATGACGAATATGAGAGAATGATATTTCGAGCCGATAATAACTACCAGAAATGTCGATTGAAGATTGAATACTGATACAAAAGTTTAGTCGAAGTTCGCTAAAATCAACGTTACGGGATAGTTGATTTTAGTCAAAGTCAACGATTACGAAAAAGAGTCAAAGTCAACTAAAAGTCAACATTCGACATTTGAAGAATTTAAATATTTTGAGTAAAAGTAGTTTGAAAACAATGTTATATGAGTTTAACGAAAGTTATAATTTATTATTAAAATTTAATATTACGATCGTATTTTTGAGAAAAGTATATTTATCGAAAATATCCGTTTAGCGAATATTATAATAACAACTATTGTGTTTATGATTGCGTTTACGCTTTGCGTCCAAAACATTCATTTGTCAATATATATTACTTTATGTATAATAATATATGTATTTATATTCACATTTGTTCAAATATATAGGATATGAAAAAGGGTTGTGATATAAATATATTCCTTAGATTTATCTATGGTACAAATTTTATGAAATAAACTTTAATTTAATTGAAGTATTTTTACTTTTGTTTTATATTTAGTAAATATTTAGTTAAGACATGTTTAACTTGTTATACATATCAACATATGAGATGATACATAGAATACATTATAAAGGTTTTGATTTCTGCTTGTAATAAGGGATTAATAGATAAACATTTGGTTTCATTGTGTTTTCAAATTACTTAATGACGATTCACTTTGCTTTAGATAAATATGATATATAATTACATCAACTTGAGTAATTAAGAAATAACAATGAAACATAAAATTACTAGTTTTAATGCTTATATGGTATACGCTATTATGATATAAAGTAAAAGCATTTAGATAAATTTCAATTCCTTCGAATTATAAACCATAAACCTTGATTTTTTTAAGAAATCTAGTATCTATTATCTATTATTACTTATAATCTATAGTCGTCGGCCATCTAACGTGTGAGATATTCCAAGTAGTTGAATGGTATGCATTTGAAACTCCGGACTCTTTGGTTGCCCTATGTTTTACTTACCATAATGTGATTAATGGCATACTAATTATTGAGGTATAATAATATTTAAACTCCTCGGTTACCCTAAGTTAATAACACAAACGTTTTAGGTACTCCAAAAGTTGGTGGTATTAATGACATACTAATTATTGAGGTATAATGTGATTAATGGCATACTAATTATTGAGGTATAATGATATTTAAACTACTCAGTTACCCTAAGTTAATAACACAAACGTTTTTAGGTACTCCAAAAGTTGGTGGTATTAATGACATACTAATTATTGAGGTATAATGATATTTAAACTGCTCAGTTACCCTAAGTTAATAACACATACGTTTTTAGGTACTCCAAAAGTTAGTGGTATCCACTTGGAATCTTAATGGTTTGAACGACCATAATGTGATTAATGGCATACTAATTATTGAGATATAATGATATTTAAACTGTTGAGTTACCCTAATTATTAACGCAAACGTTTTTAGGTACTCCAAAGGTTGGTGATTTTGTGTTTTTCTATATAAGTTAGTTCGCCAGAAAAGTTATTTTTGCATCAACAAGCCCCATAAATACGTACAATTATGTCTCTTTCGAAAAACATGTCTCACTCCAAGATTGGCGCCCTTGACCCAACTAGAGAATATTGGGTTGTTCATGTACGAGTTTGTAGAATGTGGGAGGCAATAAATACGAAACTCCGTGATGTCTTACTTGGGTTGGAGATGGTTATGGCTGATGATGAGGTAATTTCTAATTTGTTTGAAAATTTTAAAAGCCGAAAAAAGGGTACGCCACAAAAACAGTTAATATACAATAATTTCTACCATGTTTTTATGTACAATGATGGAAACTGTGGGGGGTTAAATTAGTTTCTTACATGTTTTTTTTTTACCAAAAAGGGCGGTTCGATACAAGGTTTCATCACTAGAAATCATATACGAAAGTTTAAGGCTCTTCTCGAAGAGGGCCAGGTATATCAAATCTCGAGGTTCAGAGTGATTGAAGGTCAAATGGGATATAAAGCTGTCCCGAATCAATACCGCATCCGTTTCAACGTTGCAACATCGGTTCGTAAACTTGAAGGTGGTCATGAGGAGTTTCCATTGAATGTGTTTAGTTTCACACCAACGGAAGTTCACTAACAAAATACAAAAACAATAAAATGACTTACATACACTTTTTACAATTCTTTTCCCGAAAGTGGAACATAAATGAAACACGCGAAATGAATCTGATTCTTCAATTGGATCAAAGGTGTTGAAGAAATTATTCGAAACCATTCGATTTAATTGAACATTTCTGTTGTAATTTGTAAAGAATCTATATATTGTATTTAATTTGGTGTTCGGGGATTTTTGGAAGCTGGGTTTTATACATTCGAGAGAAACAGAAAGTAGCAGGAAATAGGCACAAACATATTTTAATTTTAGAAAGTAGAAGGTCCGTGGCGGTTAAAGACACAAAACTCACGATTCTGATCATTGTTCGTGACAAATCTCTTTGCAAAATTGTCAACGCGCAATGCGCGGAAATACGTCTAGTTTTATAGTAATTGAAAATTTAATATTAGAATATTAAAAATATAAATGAAAACCGTACAACAATTTATTATGTGCATGAAGAATAATTTATTATGTGTTTGCTAATTTATATCCTATAAAAGTTGAAGAAGGTACACGGATGTTCAACACTCAGAAAATTAATTTACGCTGTGTAGTTATGATCATACTTTAAAATTATTGTATAAAATTTAAAGTTAAAATTATTAAAACCACCATATTTAATTTTGCCACGTGTTATATATATATGAGTATTTGAGTAACTAAAGTTATAATAATATTTAGCAATGATTATAAGCTAATAATAAATATACTAGCTTAATATCCCGTGTGGTACACGAGTCTGAAAATATGTTAAAATATTTATTGTTTTATATGTTTAGTAAAAACGATGTTTAATTGTTGTAAAAGGAATAAAAAAAAAACTGTGGTTTGTTGAAGTAGATAATGAAGATGAAAGAGATAGACCAAATTAAAATTCAAAATCTCAAATCTTGGCTTCCACCATAAGCTATATTTGAATTGTATATGACAGTTGATTTTACAAAGAAAGACAGAACCAATTAATAATGATACACGCTTTACTATAAGCTATGATTACAATCTCTCTCCCCAAAAAAGAAAACCCATACACACTATCTTTTTTTTCTTCTTTTTTTTCTTCTTTTTTTTCTTTTTGAAAATGACATCGCTTTTTAATTTAAATTTATTTGTAAATATATGACAAAATTACACCTAAAAAGATGACATCACTCTTTCAAACTTCTTTCATATGTGGATAGCCTAAGAACACGCCACGTCATCATAATGACATCAGTCGAAACTCCCATTTATTAGATTAGAGAGATTTTCGATTGTCAAAGTAAAATTACGGAAATCAGTCAACTATTGAGATACGAGAGACTAGGTGTCACAATCGTGTTTTCGAGATATTATTCCAGTGGTCCGTTTGTCATTGTTATTTATCGATATTATATTTTGATCCTATTATTATTGTTATTTCGTTTATCACGCGTTATTTATTTGGTAGTGTTTTATTTTATTTCTTTGTCTTTCGTGACGGAAACGTTTTAGTACCTAAATGCCTAGTAGATATAAGTATGCTCGTAAGAGAAGTTAGGGTGATTATATGATTAAGATTAACGTTAAAAATATATCACAAGTTAGTCCTTTAACGAAAATTAACGTCAAGTTCATTACAAATTCAATCCTCATATCTACTAGGCAGTTACGTATTAAAACGCCTTCATCACGAAGGACAAAACAATAATATAAACTAGACTAAACAAATACGCGTGATAAACGAAATAACAAATAATAACAAGGTCAAAATAAAAATATCGATAAATAAAAGACAAACAGAACAAATGACTTTTATGTTCATATTTTATGTTCTTAGCTTTTCTTCTTTAGCAATCGTGATTATATCAAAATTCCACATACTAAATAAAATTATATACTTGCGTTTCCTTATTTAAAAACCATTTATATTTATTTGCGTCATCTACGGGGAAAAAAAAACGTATTTGGGCGTCTGCCAGGGTCGGTCCTGAGTTTTCGAATGCTCTGGACGAATGCCCCAATATTGTAAGTTGCAAAAGAACCCAAGGTCAGTGATCATTGGCGGATCTTGAACACTTTTCTAGGGGGGGCCAAACCAATTTTGCTTTTTTTTGGCTAATTATTATTACTTTTGTTCAGCTGATTGAATGAGGATGTGGATATGTTTGTTCTTCATATTCACATTGTTCAGTTCACATGTGAATGCACATAACCGCTCGGGTTGGGATGTTTTAGAAGACGCCACTAACCGGATTCCCATTGATTATAGGAATACTTTAAGAGAAAGTGACGTTTTTCGTTATTATTTATCGGACGATGTGCTTTAGCAAAAGATATGTTTTAGAAGACACCAATGTATGGCTCCTGTAGTTATTTGATTAGTTTGTTCTTCTCATTAGTGTTATTTTTAGGGACATTATTGATGAACGGCGTATACAATATGCCAAATGGTTCATGCGTTTTGTTGCTGTCATATGGCTTTTTATGGTTAGTTATCTCATCACCTTATTCTGATTTATCTATATATTCATACGTTAATAAGCGGAACATTTTATGTTTTCCATGATATAACTTTTATATTAAAGAAGTTTATTGCCTCGATATTTATTTTACTTTTGGTTCCATTTCAGAGCTCGATCGATACTCCTTTGGCAATACAAGTGATCGTGTTTTCTTTGACGTTAAATTATGTGATTTTTTCTATTACGTAAGTTCTATTCTTCGTTATTTCCGTTTGATGCAATCATTCGGATCATCAAAAGTACATCCAAACACTGAATGCATACAACTCATTATATGTTTTATATTTGTTGTAGTTCTCGAATTTCATTTAGAAAGACGAAGTTGAGGCTATGGCGAACACCAAGTGTTGAACACGGTGCGTTACTTTTCCCCTCCTTAATTGGCAAAACCTACACTAAAATATATGTATTTGCCCGTTATAGATAGAGACAGAGATGGCGATAAAGATAGAGGGTTAACAGTGGGAAGTCAATTCTACTCGACTTTTCACAAGATCCCAAACACAAAGAAATTTTCGAAGAACGAGTGGGTGGAATTCACAAAGGAATTGGACCAATCAATCGGTTGGAGAGTTGACTTCTTCACCCGAATTCGTAGATTGGGTGATTAAGAAGTAGGCTGATACAGAAGTCCCTCCCCTAGAACGGAAGAGGGCCAATACAAAAGTCCCTCTCCCGCGACGGAAGAAGAAAGCCGATACACAACTCCCACTCTCTCGTTTATACTATGTTTCGGAGGATGATATGTCGTTATTGGAAAAAAAGAATGTTTAACAATGTAATTTTATAATAGACACTTAAAGAGGCATGTTTATATCCTTCATGTCTTAATCTCAAATCAGTTAATATCATTATACAATTATTTTAGTTTGATGATTGATAACATTCCAAATCTTTTTAAAAGAATATCAGATAAGTAATGTAAACAATCATGAACTTGCTGATCTTTAGTACTCGTAGTATCGATGTGAGTGGTAATTCTGGTCCACATTTTATTATATGCACTTGAATACCCTGTGTTCGTGAACCTAAAAATGAAATAACTTAGCTTCATAAGATACGTAATGGTGTAGAACGCGATTTTTAATACCCCGCGTTGTTACAAAAGTGTTAAAACGAAAAAATATATATGGGTTTTTGAAAAGTATAAAAACAAAAGTGTGGTTATTGAATTGGGAAAGAAAAGAAGGTATTGTGAGTGAAAACGAAGGTATTGTGAGTGAAAACGAAGGAATTGTGATATGTGGGTAATCGGATGAATTCCGATTCCAATTCCAGTTCATTAGAATTCCAATTCCAATCTCTCTCTCTCTCTCTCTCCAATTTTAGTTCCAATTCCAATTCCCTAAACGCTGTGTTCTCAAGTTTTATTTTGAGGGTAAAGGAATGTAAAAGAAAGGAAATAAATAAATTGTTGTGTTCTCAAGTTTTTTTTAAGGAAGGAAAGCATAGTAAAGGAAAGGATTAGGAGGTAAAGTTTATACATTTTATTCAATAAAACAATCCGGCCATATTTGGGGTGATTGTAAAGTAAAATAAATACTTTCCTTTACTTTACTTTCCTTTTCTTTACATTACTTTCATTTCCTTTAATTTTAGACTCGAGAACAGAGCGTAAAAAATTCGGCCCCGTCGTCTTCCCGACTCCTACTATCCCGTTCTCCCACTTCATCTTTCACAAAAGGTATTTTATTATTATTAGGTGGCTGTAGTCAGATTTTGTCTCAGGGGCCGAACACGAGTATTAGGGGCTCGTAGCATATTATTTCGAAAAATACACACATATTTGGTTCCTTAGGGGCCGACCCCACCTTAGCTCCCCCTGACTCAATTTTTATTATTAACCGAGGATTAATTGATGTTTTACAGTTGCTGCTTCCTTATGGCTTCTTCCCGTATGCTTCTCCTGTTGTTCGTGTTGGTGCTCGTTCATGTTAATGCCAACCCCAACCCGACTTCGACTCCCTCTCGTCTGACGCAGCTATGGGAACGGGTAACTATTCCTTTTTTTTTTTTTAATCATATCATTTTTGGTTTTAGTGTTTAAAAAACCAAAATGTCCTACAAAATGTGAACCAAACCGAACCATTTATAATATCAAATTTATAATATCAAATTACAATGTAATCTTTTGATAAGTAGTTATGCTTATACTTATTTTATAGGCTAAAATAAATATAGGTAGTATGGCAAAATTATGTAGCCCAATGATTCTTAAGTACTATGTGAATAATATACTTTATTATTAGAAGAAGAAAAACCAGAATACGATCAAAGCCGAAATTTTCGGTTTAGGTTCGGTTTACCGAGTCGAACCGAACCGAACCGTGCTCACCCCTAGTTCTACATATACATTCATATATTGTTTCCATCTAATTTTCGTGATATATTAGAATATAGCACGAACCATGTTACCTCAAAAACGCAACAACGAAATTTGACAATTTTTTTTAATAATATGTACAGTATAAGAACTCAAGCTCGAGCTCAGATAAAATCCAAATATCCGATAAGATGAGACAGACACTCGCGGACATGGCATACGTAGATAGTAGGATTGCGATGAGCGGGTTGATCCTGTTTGGACCACGGATGGATCGGTCATTACTACGTTCAGTCAGACATCCTATAGTGGATGACTCTCAATGTCTTAAATCGAATGTACTTTTCAAATACACAAACAATCGTATAAATTTCCTACTTTTACACTTTCATACAATCTAATTGTTTTGCTAACATAAAATTGTTTTTTCTATGAAGTTAAAAATGTTTAAAAAACATTGTGGTTTGTCAAAGGAGCAACGTTTGAAGCATATACGAGCATTTTCGAATATGTGTAATTACGTTGCGGATAAAAGAGCGATCGAGGAAGCATTTAGACTTGTTTGTGGGGTGAATAGCATAGAGTCGTACGGTAATATACAACCTAATTTTTTGAAATACTCATTGTTTTAAGTATAATCCCTTAATTACTAATTGCTTTCATTATTTGAAATCACAGGTATTGACGTGAAAAATCCGATTGTACAGGTTACCCCGACACCGGTTCGTGGCTATCCTTATTATTGCGGGCGTGTATCCGTCGACAACATATCGAGAATGGAGATCGGGAATTATGCTAAATCACGTCGTTTGCTATTTGTTCCATCATTCATTATCCCCAAAGATTGGCGTAACAAGATGGTTCAAATCTGTTTACACGGGTAAGTAAGATTCTCTTTGCTTGAACATTATAGGTGGTGGGTTGGGTAATGAGTCAAAACAGGTTAGTTGAAACATTTCATAGTTTAGTACGAGTCAAAACGGGCTTGTTTGAGAAATATCATATTTTAGGTCAGGTCAAAACGGGTTGGGTCACGTATTAATGATATTCCTTTGGAAATGCAAATCAAAAATGGAAATTGTAAGGTATATCCCTTGGCTAGTTGAGGTATTTTGGTTAAGCCCAAATGTTTTAAAACTTTTATACAAGAATCTGCCTAGTAAACATGTTCATTTTTTACGAAGTCCTAGTCAAATAGATAATAATAGATGGGTTTTGTTGCAAGAATGAGCAATTTTGGACAAGAAAATGTGTCTTTTTTTATCGTTTAATATATATTTCCACGATTGGTTGGTATGTTATGCAAGTTGGCAGTTTAAGCAGAAAGTAATTAGTTGAAATAAAAAGCAAAAGCCTAACTTTGTCTCTATTTTATTCATTTCCCTCCATATATATCACTCTTCCCCTTTTGATTTAATAATTTGTGTCGTGCAGAGTCAAAGATATGGCGTTATGTATTGCTTGCAATAGGAAACGCTTTTTTATTTGTAGCCCCTTTTGTTAGCAAGTGAGTCCCTTTACTTATTTTGTTATTCGACTAATAGAGTGTTAGCTATTTTCTCTCATATTAGTTTATTTATCAGGTACATTCTTTCACGAGATGTCGATGATTGGGCAGCCCAATTCTTCCTAGAGTTGGTAACATGTGTTCTTTCAGTCATATGTATACATCTGGTCAGTTATTTAATGACCTTTTTCTCATTTATATTTTATATGCATAGGTCAAGAAACCGTAATTTTTTCATTCTATTTTTCATATTATACTTATGTACGTCGAAGGAGGTTTTTGCCGAGTAATCAAGTAGACTTTTTGTTTCTTTTCAGAGCTCTATTGACCCCTGGTTAGCATGGGTAGCTGTCTGTTCTTGCCACACACTACATTATCTTCTTTCTTTCATCAAGTAAGTTCTATCCATCCCTGTCATTGTAAACATCGGGATCATATGACAATATTCACCCTGGTTTTTCCAACCTAATATGATATACGGGGAAATCTTATGTGCTGTTAACAACGTGTATGTTGGGTGCAACAGGGTTTCAATGATAATTTTAGCCTATTAAATAGTAAATCAAGTCACCATACATTTATGAATAATAATATATATAATTTTACAACCCAGAAGCTCGAATTCATCATGAAAAAGATATCCATTTTTATCGATATCGTCAGTCAATACATGTTTACTTTCATTTATCTATCATTACATGTCACATTTAACCTCAATCATATTTTATTAAACTTTACTCGTATTCTTCAACTAAGTGGTTTGTGTAAACTCCAACTTTTTTTCCCCTTTATTGGCAAAACTCGTTGCATTAAAATAATGCGCCCGGTTTTAAAACTAATAAAGATTAGACTATTTGGCATCTTTGAAACAAAATATATTAGTAAAAGTATTTTGGTACAAGAGTTAACATGACGGGCCTTTTAACTGTTTCTCATCTTGTTTTTTATAGCAGTGAAGTGAACTATGAATTGGTAATACTTTTACGTTTTAACTTCTTTATAATGTCTAATATACACAAATGTTATTATAATATGCGGTTTTTGTTAAATTATGTTACTCTAGATCGTAAAGATTTTTACTAGAACTCGGTCTCATGTTCTTTGTGTGATAGAATCAGAATAAGAAGTCTTCATTAAACGTCGAGTTACAAAGAAGACTTTTGCGTGCAAGCCTCGCGAAGACCTTGTTGAAGAAGTGAACTTTTACGTTGGTTTATTGTAGATGCCGAAAGATCCATATTAGTTGAGCTTATTGAATGTTTCTATTTGCTCTAACAGCCTCCGAGATGCTTTTAGTATAATTTTGCCATGGTGAGAAGTGATCTCAACAACATATCGTCTACAATTGATGTTTAAATTACGAAGATCGTCTCCGCGACGTTTCTAAAATCTAGATTCCATCCGCTCCCACTTTGAGAACCGATATCGGGTCGTTTATTGTGAACGTTAATAACGACACGGATTCTACTCTTATGTCGCTCAAATGCAATAAGATTTGGAAATATATTTCCATCTTTGTTTTTTTATGGTTGTTTCTACTGTCATTTTGTATTCGGTAATGGAGGCGTGACTCACATTCTCAAAAGTTGCAAATGTGGCTGTGTTTCCCCTAGCTACAGCTCGGGAAGCAAGCTCGGGAAGCAGTCAACAAAGTACTTGCTAACCGCTTGTCGCGTATTAAGAGAAAAATCGGAGTTATGGTATCCCTCACGACATGTGTTAGTACGATCTACGAACATTCGGGTTTCTTGGAAGAATTTGAAGCTGAAGCTACTATCATCCGAGAGTTCTAGGTTATCGATTTGGTGACATGTTGACGACACAATCTTGCATCACTCACATCAAGTCGCTTATTCACAATCTTGACTCCAAAACCGAAGAGTGGAAGCTTCGAGTTAAATTGTGCCAGAAAGATCTCATTTCTTCCCAAACCTGCGTGTTTAAGACGAGGAAAGGTTTGGGTTTATTCGAGTGACTGATCCTTTATTATAACGTATAATGAAGCATCGGTCACTCGAATAAACCCAAACCTTTCCTCGTCTTAAAGACGCAGGTTTGGGAAGAAATGAGATCTTTCTGGCACAATTTAAGTCGAAGCTTCCACTCTTCGGTTTTGGAGTCAAGCTTGTGAATAAGCGACATGATGTGAGTGATGCAAGATTGTGTCGTCAACATGTCACCGGATTAAATCAATAACCTGAGAACTCTCGGATGATAGTAGCTTAGCTTCAAATTCTTTCAAGAAACCCAAATGTTCGCAGATCGTACTAACACATGTCCCGAGGGATACTATAACTCCGATTTTTCTCTTGATACGCGACAAGCAGTTAGCAAGTACTTTGTTGACTCCTTCCCCAGCTGTAGCTACGGGAAACTTACCCATATTTGCAACTTTTGAGAATGTGAGCCACCCCTTCATTACCGAATACAAAATGACACCAGAAACAACCATAACAAAAGCAAAGATGGAAATATATTTCCAAATCTTATAGCATTTGAGCGACATAACAGTATAATCCGTGTCGTTATTAACTTTCGCAAGAAACGACCCGATATCGGTTCTCAAAGTGGGAGCGGATGGAATCTGGATTTTAGAAATGTCGCGGAGACGATTTTCGTAATTTGAAACATTAGTTTTAGACGATATGTTGTCGTGATCACTTATTAACCAATATTTCCGAGTTAAACAACAGAGAGAAGTCGCACATCATACTTTGGGTATTGAAACTAACGCAATCATGTCATGGTTGAGTTCCGCTACCACTACCAACACCTCATAGGCAACATCATCATGAGCCTCGATTCTATGAACACCGCCGTATAATACTTGGAATTCGGTGGGCGTGGTGGTGGACGGTGGTGAAAGAATGATTTGGCCGGAATTGGCCATGGATGGGTAGGAAAGAAAATGATCGAGGCGACGACGCCGGTGGTGGTGGACGGTGGTGAAAGAAGGGTGTTTCGGTTGGGTAGGAAAGAAGATGATCGGAATTGAGTTGACCTAGGTGTGTTAAATTAGAAAAAGAAAGAATATAAATTGGGAATAAAGGATGAATAATGTAGTTGTGTTAAATTAGAAAAAGAAAGAGAAAAAAGAAGATAATATTAACGGCAATCAAAACCTATAAAAGGGAAACAATTAACGGCAATTAAATCAATCCAAGAAAAAGAAACGATCCGAAACGACTCCCGCTAGATAGCAGCCCCTTTCTCTCTTTTTACAGCCTCGTGGACGGACGAAAGAAGATGATGCGTTTATCCGAAATCGAAGAAAAAGAAACGATGATGATGCCTTTATTAGAAAGCAAACCAGAATCCTACTCTTCATCTTCATATGTTCCTAAAGGTACTTTTATTTATTTTGTTGCTTGGTATGATTATTATATGTAAAACTGTATCTATATCTATGTTTACCGTTTTGTTGTTTTTGTGAAGGTTTTGCTAAGGGAATAATAAACTTGGGAGAATTACATGTCACAATGGTGAAACACTTCATCTCTGTAGCGACTTACACCTCACCAAAAGCAGAGTGGGTTCACAGTGTTAAGTTCTATAAACCACCAACATTACCCCTGGGTGGTTCACCTTTGGTCACTACGCTAAGCTAAGCGGTGATCAACAACCTAATAATGCCTATATTCTTGCTGCCACACCCAACAACTCCTCTTCTCCTACTCCTCCTTTCGAGTTACCTCTTAGTTACACCCTCATCTGGACCTCCGGAACTGTTTTCGTTTGGAAACCTAACCCTCCCCTTGGTTATCGAGCTCTGGGATTTGTAGTCACTACTGATCATAAATACGGCTTTCCAACTTTCCCAGATCCTCAACTTATTAGGTGTGTCCGAGACGATCTTACTGAATATTGTCAACTTGATGATCATCACGACATTCTTGGAAACACCTCCACTCTCAAACTTTTCAACTTTAAAGAATTGAAAACAACCCGTACTAAATCTGTCAACGTCGGCTCCATTTTTTGTAGTACTAATCAATATCCCGCTTACCAATTCAATAGTTTCTGCTTGAAAAATTTGAACCCACATCTTGAAGCAATGCCAAATTTGGAGCAACTTGGGGAATTGATCCACCATCACGGGCCTATTCTATACTTCCATCCTCATGAGGTTTACTTCCCATCAACCGTCCCTTGGTTTTTCAACAACAACGCTAACTCCAAACACGGGAATCTCCACACTGCACATCCTTACATTCATGTTAAACCCGCTTTAGGTGCTACTTTTACCGACATCCAGATGTCCTTTTTTTACCGTTCTAAACCCACCAAGCTATTCAAATTCAACATCAAGAAACACCACCTCGGCTATTGGGAGCATTTCACACTCCGCTCTAGCAACTTTGATGGTCAACTTTACAGCCTCTATTTCTCAGACCATAAATGGGTCCACCCAACTACTTTAGACTTTACCCACCCAAACAAACCCATTGTTTACTCTTCAAAATTTCGCCATTCTACTTTCCCCAACCCTGGGACATACATTCAAACCTGCTCGAAGCTGCTTCCTTTTCGAGCAAAGAATCATGTTGCTAAAAGTAATCATTTTATTGACACTAGCAAAAGTTATCATATTATTGCAGCAGACTATCTTGGTACTGCTGCTGTGTCACAGCCTGACTGGTTCCAACATAGCAGACAATCATTTTATTGACGGCGCCGACGCCGGTGGTGGTGGTGGTGACGTCGGTGGTGGTGGTGACGACGGTGGTGGGGTACACATGCCACGTGGGTAGCAACCAACTCATTCTTAATCCCATTATTTTTTTATTTTATTTTCCGACCAGTAAACAGAAATGAGTTATAAACTTCATATTTTATACCATTTTCATCTTAGTCAACGGTTACTTTTTTAAAAATTACCATCACCACTAACTAATTAACCTTAATAAAACGGTGTCGTTATCTGGGTCGGAATGTTTTTATTATTATTAGTCCAACTATTACAATTAAGTAAAACGGTTGATGCTATAGCCTGATTAAGATATATATACAATACTTTTTAAATTCAAGGTTAATATTTAGGAAAATAACTTTTAAGTAATGAATATTTGAAACTAAGGTAAGATATAAATAAAACTAGTTATTATTAACTTATATCTCTCAATGCATGAATGCTTTACATTCATTATTGCCTTATATAAACAAAAACTAGACAAGTTAACTTTCTCTAACTAGCGGGTTGGTTGATTGTGATTGCAAGAAGGTATTACTATTTACATCGATAAGCTCAAGGTGTGGCATATAGTCTGTATTAAATTAGTCTTGAAAGGTTCCTCGAACGATTAAAGTAACAAAATAAAAACAAAAGAGAGAAGAGTTAGAACAATATGAAAATGATTATCTCAAGTGATATAATCATTTTAATATTTTTCTACTTATTTTCTCTTTTGTTCTTATTTTGCTTCTTGAATTGTCGGAGGAAACTTGAAAGGATAATTTAGTACAGATTGGACCGTGGGTTTATTGAGAAACGTTTGTGACATTATGATTAAGATAATCTACAATTACTAATTTGAAGACAAAATAAATCATGTTGTAAGTACATGGGTCTAAAAGCCATAGTTAAGAACAAAAGAGAGCCAATGACACCCGGTATTTAAACTACTCTTGTTACAAAATGGATAGTAAAGATTAAAGCAAATCAATGATCAAGATCTAAATTTTTTTTCTTGAATTATTATAGTAAGTATAAGGTTATAGACATATCATAAGACATAACAATCACTTAGAGTATTGTAGAGAGGCTTGTTAGGGTTTGTGGGGTTTGCATGCTTTTGGGTTGTAAGCTCACAAACTTAGTTGGTCGTAACATTTTAAGTCGTGGTGGTGCTATGCGGATGATACTTGTTAATCTACCATCATTGTCGGGGTAAGTTACATCACTTGGCAAAGTAGTTTTAATAGCTCCATACACCTCGTTTATGTATCGTTTAGAGTGAACGTTAGCATGTTGGATCCTTTTAAACAATTATGACCTTGTTATTTTGTTAATATAACAAACTATTTTATTTGATTATTTATAACTTTTACAAATCATTCACCACGTTTATAGCAACCCAACCCCTTAAAAGTTTGAAAGCATAAAATTTAACGAAAAGGAGATACAACTAAACACAAAATTAGAACATTCATAAAAGCAAAAGCATATGCGTCCCCTCGTTGCAATTTATGATATCTCACATTGTTTAGTTTGTTTGTTTTTTTTTTAAATTCTTCTCTAGCTCTATAAATTCATGAATGAAACTTTTATGAAAAAGTATATAATTTCAACGAACTTGATGTTAATGTAGTCGGCTTTCCTTAAACAAATACCGACTTTATGATTCATATAATCTACAATTAGCATTTCCTTATAAGACAAAACAAATCATGTGCTAACTACAAAAGCCTAAACTAATAGAACATATGTCACAATGATATATATATATATATATATATAGTGAATGGTTCATGCGAGAACTCAGATTTTTGCGAGAACTGCGAGAACTAAATCTAAACCATTGATTTATTGATCCATGGTTAAAAAGCTATATGGCAGATTCGTAAATACATTTAAAATTGATGCTAATTGAAAAAAGACTTTAAGGGTATTTTTGGAAATTACTATTAAACAATATTAGTTTTAAATTACTTAACCTAATAAGTCTCTTTCTCTCTCCTTAAACCGACGTCTTCCTCTTCTCTTGTTTTCTCCAACAACTTGTTTTCTCCAACATGATTTGATTTGAAGAAATCAAAAGCCCGAGGTCCCTCATGAAACCAACACCAATCTGTTATCAATTTTATCATAGGAAGATTAAAAAATCCGAAAAAAACCCGAAGCAATCAAGTAGCCGAAAAAAAAATCATCAAAATGTACGATTCGTGCTAAGGTAAATCCATTCAAATCTCTCACTAATTTATTCATTCTCCATGGGTATGTATACTAATTCTTCACTAATTTTGCTTAATTTTGTGTTTATGGTATCAATTTATACTTCAATCGAATCTGATTTTTTTTTTGATTTTTTTGATTTTTTTTTATTATTTTTCAGCATCTGACAAGAAGATTAAGATCGGAATCAACGGTATGTATTTTTTGCTAATCTTTGTTGATTTTTTATGAATTTTTTGGAATTTTTTGATAATATGTGGACTGATTTGTGTGGATCTCGAATATGTGATGTAGGATTCGGAAGAATCGGTCGAT
Organism: Senecio squalidus; assembly: GCA_910822075.1. NCBI lineage: Eukaryota > Viridiplantae > Streptophyta > Magnoliopsida > Asterales > Asteraceae > Senecio > Senecio squalidus. The sequence goes on along the minus strand of CAJVGC010000001.1, from coordinate 22,716,974 downwards.
TAGTTGCTAGAGTTGCACTTCAAAGAGATGATATCGAGCTTTTTGTTGTTAACGATCCGTTTATCTCTACTGATTACATGGTAACTAAGCTTGTTTTTTTGATTAATTTTGATTTATACGTTTCTATCTGTGTTTATCGATGTTTTCGATTCGACCTGTTACTGATTAGTGATCGTTTTAGATGCATTGTAACATACCAAGTCAAGTGGTATTTGGATTAGTTAACGGTTCTTTCAATTTGTATTTTCAAGATAAGACATTTGTTTGGCATAAAAATCTTATAAGTAATGTGCCAATCAATTGTTATCTATCTTTAAACTTCCGCTTCATTATAAGAATTGTAAAACAAAATGCTTAACGTTTGATTTTATTTTAGTTTTTTGGCAGATATACGTCGTGTTGTTACATGATTTCTTAGATTTTGCTAATATGTTGGTAACTTTAAATTAAAATGTTGTCTTTTTGGCTGATCTGAGCTTGTACGGAAGGCTAGAGGAGCGTATTTCCCTGAGGAGGTAATAAAATAAAACCGTGACAATATTTCGTTTCTTTCTATTTAATCTATTATTGTTAAGTGTACAACCTGATTTATTGTTTTATTATCTTCATAGAAACTTTGCAAATGGCTGACACAACTACTATTGGCATTGAATTATTTGCATACTAATCGCGTCCTTCATAGAGATTTGAAGGTAAGCTCGTCTGTTTGCAACTTTGCATTAATAGTGTAGTTCCTTTGTCTCAGAGTAAATGGGACATTACTTACGAGTGGGAAAATTTGGGGTATTTTATCTTAAACCGGGCAAATTAAAGTAATTAGCTTAAAATTAAATCGGTCGAATTGGGGGAATGGCGAAAATCTAGATTTACTGCAAACAATATCCCAAACTGTATTTAAAGATTGTGATTATTTTAACATTATTGTCTCTGTAATCATAGTTTACGTATTATTTAGTTTCAAAATGTCGGACAAAAACATGTTTACGGGTCAACCCAACCTGTTTTGAGCCGTACTAAAAAAGACAATTCAACCTAAAACTCAAGTCCTCCCTTTTACAAGATTTCTTGTTTAATTTCAGCGTTCCAACATATTCCTCACAAAGGAGAACGACATCCGTCTAGGTAAGAAATATTTCCCCATTAACTTTTATTAAACTCAGTTTGTATTACTGTATTACTCGGTATATTCTGAACACTTTTGTGAACACCCATTTTTAAAGTATGTTATTATAGCATATTACCATGTTCATATGTATTTATGCTAAGAAAAGATGAGAGATAACATACTTTAACAAACATACACTTGGGACATATGATTTGTTCATATAAAAACACCGATTTGAAAACATATGAACATTGAAACATATATATGAACATTTGAATTATTATCTATGAACAGTGCAATAATTAGTTTTCATTCTGTTTTTCTAATATAGGAATTTATTTTAAAAACTTTTTAGCATATTGAATTAATAGTTTTTAGTAGTTTTGGTCTAGAATAAGTATTTTATTTTAGTTTTACCACTAAAAATTGCGTGTATATTTTCTTAGATTATATTATTGTGTTAATTTTTGTTTTGTTTTTAGGTACTTAATGAAGAAGATTAACAATATGAAGATGATGAAGATCTAGTTTGAACTTGAAAAATTTACGATCCGAGGATTATATGCATTTTATGTGGTTTTGATGATATTTAAACATCAAGAAGATTTATGTTCATATGTTTACACAGCTTGATCATTAATGAACAACAATATGAATTCTTTTTTTTCTGCTTTTATTTTATACCTTTGTTTAAATATCTGTGTAGATTAGTTTCCTACTTAAAACTTAAAAGAAAACGAAAATGCAACATTTAAAATACGAAAAATCAAGTTGTTCGTCTCTGCACAACTAAAAACACAAAATTGTTCATATATGATCAACGGAAACTATCATAAAACTTATCACGAAACAAAAGAGAGAAAAAAAAGGGAGAAATTAAATAAAGAATTAAATTAATTCAAAAGAAAAAACTAAATTTACTAAATTACCCTTTTGATTAAAAAATAAAGATTTAATATGGAAAAAAAAATGAGTGGTCCAGAATTAGTTCTCGCAGTTCTCGCAAAAATATGAGTTCTCGAATGAATTACTCCCTATATATATATATATATATATATATAGAGGAGGGTTCTTGTAAAAAGTCCAAAATTTGTAAAAAGTGTAGGAAGCCTTCTTGTAGTGACATGTGGCAACTTTAGAATTTTTGTTTTTTTTTTTTTAAATAAAAAAATAATATTTTTAATAAAAAAATATTAAAAAAAAAAATCGAATTTTTTTTTTTCGACGAAACTTTTTTTTTTTTTTTGCTCGAAAAAAGTTATGTACAAAAAAATTATGATGCACATTTATGATGCACACCTATGATGAACATTTATGTGTGTATTATAGTTGAATATTATAGCTATTTTGTGTGCATCATACCTGAATATCAAAGCTTTTTTGTGTGCATCATATTTTGTGTGCATCATTAATGTGCATCATATGACGTGACATATCCAAAAAAAAAAATTTGTCGATTTTTTTTTTTTTTTTTTAATAAAAAAATATATATATATATATTTTTTAAAATTTCATATTAGTTGCCACATGTCACTACAAGAATGCTTCCTACACTTTTACAAATATATGACTTTTTATTTGATCCTATATATATATATATATATATATATATATATATATATATATATATATATATATATATATATATATATATATATATATATATATGTGTGTTTGTGTGTATGTATATACTTATATTATATAATATGTATTTTAAAAGCCGAATTCAATACAAATAAATATATACAAAATGGTTGATGGGTCCACAATATTACTTGATTTACTTATTTCTCCTTCCGTTTCGTTATGATTGTCATGTTTGACATTTTAAAGTATTTCTTTTTCAAATTTGACCCTAAATATTTTCGTTTATGTTATATATTATTTAATGAACATTATACTAATGAAAACTACATATAAAACTCAATCCATTCATATATTATACATCGACTAATATATAACACAAACAAAACTATTTAAGGTCAAATTCAAAAAAAATAAAGACTTTAAAAAGTCAAACAACACAATCATAATGGGACGGAGGAGCATTCTAACTCTACATAAACTTCATTCTAGTACAACCCTTCAAACAACATTGTTTATTGTATCGATACACACGGTTTCATACCTAGCTTTGTTTGGATCCTCTCCTAGTTTCTCAAAGTTACCTTTTTATTGATAAGGGGTAGCATGATTGTTTCTTTGTCGTCATTCGGGTGTGAAAAGGGTGTCTCCAGAGTTAGTCGTGGGTGGGTAGGAAAGAAGATGATCAGAATTGAGTGTGGTGATGGAGGCGACGACGCCGGTGGTGGTGGACAGTGGTGAAAGAAGGGTGTTTCCAGAGTTGGTCGTGGGTGGATAGAAAAGAAGATGATCAGAATCGAGTGTGGTGGTGAAGGCGACGGCGCCGATGGTGGTGGTGGTATTCGACGGTGGTGAAAGAAGGGTGTTTCCATAGTTGGTCGTGGGTGGGTAGGAAAGAAGATGATCGGAATTGAGTGTGGTGGTGAAGGCGACGACGATGGTGCCGACGGCGGTGGTGGTGGTGGTGGTGATGACGGTGGTGGTGACGACGGTGGTGGGGTACACATACCACGTGGGCAACAACAAACTCATTTTTAATCCCATTATTTTTATTTTTATTTTCTGACCAGTAAACAGAAAAGAGTTATAACTTCCTATTTTATACCATTACTTTTTAAAAATTACCATCACCAGTAACTAACTAACCTTAATAAAACGGTGTCGTTATTTGGGTCGGAATGTTTTTATTATTATTAGCGAACTATAGCAATTAAGTAAAACGGTTGATACTATAGCCTAATTAAGATATATATACAATACTTTTTAAATTCAAGGTTAATACTTAGGAAAATAACCTTTAAGTAATCAATATTTGAAACTAAGATAAGATATAAATAAACCTAGTTATTATTAACTTATATCTCTCAATGCATGAGTGCTTTACATTCATTATTGCGTCGTATAAACAAAAACTAGACAAGCTAACTTTCTCTAACTAGTGGGTGGTTGATTGTGATTGCAAGAAGGTATTACCATTTACATCCAATATCATTCTCGGTTTTTTCGCCTGTACAACTATAATACAATCACGTGGTTACACTAATATTTCAAGAATCCGATATTTGTTTAAGGAAAGCCGAGTATATTAACATCAAGTTTGTTGATATTAGCTATATTTTTTCATAAAAGTTTGATTCATAAATGTATAGAGCTAGAATAAATTTTATTTTTTTTTATAAAAGAAAAAACTAAACAATGTGAGATATCGTAAATTGCAACGAGGGGACGCACATGATTTTGCTTTTATGAATGTTCTAATTATGTGTTTAGTTGTATCTCATTTTTTTTTAAATTATATGCTTTCAAGCTTGTAAGGATTGGGTTGCTATAAACGAGGTGAATGATTTGTAAAAGTTATAAATTATCAAATAAAATAGTTTGTTATATTAACAAAATACCAAAGTCATAATTATTTAAAAGGATCCAACATGCTAACGTTCACTCTAAACGATACATAAACGAGGTGTATTGAGCTATTAAAACTACTTTGCCAAGTGATGTAACTTACCCCAACAATGATGGTAGATTAACAAGTATCATCCGCATGGCACCACCACGACTTAGAATGTTACGACCCAACCAAGTTTGTGAGCTTACAAGCCAAAAGCATGCAAAGCCCACAAACTCTAACAAGCCTCTCTACAATACTCTAATTGGTTGTTATGTCTTATGATTTGTCTATAATGTTATACTTACTTTAATATTTCAAGAAAAAAAAACTTAGATCTTGATCATTGATTTGCTTTAATCTTTACTATCCATTTTATAACAAGAGTAGTAGTCATTGCTTCTCTTAACTATGGTTTTTAGACCCATGTACTTACAACATGATTTATTTTGTCTTAAAATTAGTAATTGTAGATTATCTTAATCATAATGTCACAAACCTTTCTCAATAAACTCACGGTCTAATCTCTACTAAATTATCTTTTCAAGCTTCCTCCGACGATTCAAGTAGCAAAATAAGATTAAAAGAGAAAACAAGTAGAACAATATCAAAATGATTATATCACTTGAGATAATCATGTTCATATTGTTCTAACTCTTCTCTCTTTTGTTCTTATTTTGTTACTTTAATCGTTCGAGGAATCTTTCAAGACTAATTTAATACAAACTAGATGCCACACCTTGAGCTTATCGATAAATGTTTGTGATTTTATGATTCATATAATCTACAATTTGCATTTTCTTTAAGACAAAACAAATCATGTGCTAACTACAAAAGCCTAAATTAATAAAACATATGTCACAATGAAATATATATATATATATATATATATAATATGTATTTTTAAAGCCTAATGCAAAAATATATATGTATATATACAAAATGGTTGATGGGTCCACAATATTCGCTTGATATACTTATTACTCAACTCATTTTACTTATTACTCAACCCATTTCGTTATGATTGTTGACTTTTTAAAGTATTTCTTTTTCATATTTGACCCTAAATATTTTTGTTTATGTTATATATTATTTGATGAACATTATACTAATGAAAACTACATATAAAACTCAATCCATTTATATATTATGCATCACCTAATATATAACACAAACAAAACTATATAAGATCAAAGTTAAAAAATAAAAACTTTAAAAAGTCAAACAAATAATCATAATGGAATAAACTTCATTCTAGTACAACCCTTCAAACAATATTGTTTATTGTATCGATACATACGGTTTTATACCTAGCTTTGTTTGAATCCTCTCCGAGTTGCTCAAAGTTACTTATTTTTAGGGATAAGTAGGGGTGTTCGGTCGGTCGGGTTTCGGGTTAACGGGGTTATTCGGTTTAGATTATTCGGTTTTTTGCCAACTAATAATCCATCTAAAACCAAACCGAATATAATGACACCCAAACCAAACCATCCAAATAAGGGTTCGGTTTATTTGGTCGGGTTTTGGATCATCCAAATTAAAGTATTTTGAAATTTTTATATAGTTTTATTCGAATAATTATATTATCCGGATGTAAATTTAAACCGTTAGCAATTCATAATAGACTAAGTGGATAAATATATGTATTTAGATTTGGAGTTTGACTATTAAAATATCATTTGGATTAGGTAATTAGTAATGTTAATTTTGTTAAGAAAATGCTTATTCGGTTTTCGGGGGGGGGGGGGGGGGGGGGGGGGAGGGGGGGGGGGGCAATTAAAGATGCACAAAACCAAAACCGAACCATTAAACCAATACATTATTCGGTTTCACCCAAAACTCAAACCAAATCCAAATAACTCAATCCAAATAATCCAAATGCTAATTGGACTGGTTGAATTATTTGGTTAATCCAAATAATGAACACCCCTAGGGATAAAGGGTAGCATGATTGTATCTCGGTCGTCATTCGGGTGTCGATATATTTAACTGTTCAAAGTTATCATCTATCTATCTATCATAAAAGTTTCCAAGTTATACCAAAGATTAACAACATACAAGTTAAACCTTGAGTGAAAACAAAGTCGCGAGTAAAAATAGAAAAGTATACGGTCGTCTTTGTAATGTCTTCTCCAAGCGACACCTTACATAGCAAATTAAACACCGTGTTTTCTCCAAGACATCTTAATTAAGCGCAAATGTAAAAGAAAAAAGAAAAAAAATTGATGTCCATTTAATAAAATCTAAAAATGAACACATTAAAATATAAACAACATACCATATTTAAATAAGACAATCACAAAGAAAAAGTATCTTTTTATGATTTATGTTTTAATCGATATTTTTAATTATTTTCTTTCTTGTTAAGAAGTGTTTTTTCATATTTTTAGTATGTTTAGATCGTGTTTAAACTATGTATTATCTAGAGAGTGGCATGTTCACTTAATATGAAGTGAACTATTTTCTTTTTAAACGGCTCTCTTTCTTAGACGGTTTACATACATCTACTACTAGAGTTTATATACCTTTTACATTTTATGTTTATCGAAATAAGACAGGTGTATGTAATAAAGTGTTTTTCAATTAGATTATCCATTTTGCCCATGTATTAAAGACGTCAGTAACTTCAAGACTTTAAAAGGTTGAAAATATTCAAAGGTAGAATGTAAAGTTATTATATTTTAGTTATCCATATTTGGAAACATGATAATAATTATGGACAAATATAAATAGAAAGATTGACATTTTTCTTAGGACGGATGAAGTAAGTACTAAACTTGACTACCATGAAAACAAGTGTGATGGGATGTCTAGTAGCAGAGCTAGGAGATGCTCGATCCCCTCCAACAAAATAAATTTAGAGTAAATTACACCGTTAGTCCCTATATTTGTACCAGAATCACTAGTTTGAGGCTTTTTTTTTAAATAATTACACCACACGTCCTCATTGTTGTAATTTTGTTACGTCGGTGGTCCATTTTTGACAATTTTCAGTTGAAAAGACCGAAACACCCTTTTCTAAAGGTTTTATTCTATTTTTTAATTCCTTTTAACATTTAATATAATAATAAATAAATAAAAAATACTAAATAAGTAATTTCTCTTCCTCTAATCTAGTTTCTTTTTAAAAAAATACATTTAATATTGTTATCTAAACATTCTTTCAATCATCAATATAACTACCAAACAACTTTTGTATCTATCTTTTACCAGTAAGTTTTGAAATTTTATTAATCTTTATTTGATTTTATGAAAATTTATGATATGGGTTTTTGTTACATTAATCTAATTTATCGAAAAGTTTGAATCTTTTTCATAATTTGATTTGGGTGGATATTAGTTGAGATTTATTGTGTTTTCTAGGGAATCAAGAACACGGCTTTAGAAAAGAAAAAAAAAATCATTTTTATTTTATTTTTTGCCAATTTATGATATCGGTTTTTGTTAAATGAATCCAATTTATCAAAATTTTGAATCTTTTTCATGATTTTATTTGGGAAATGTGGATTTTAGTTGAAATTTATTGTGTTTTTGGGGGAGTTAAGAACAGGGGCTTTAGAGGAGAATAAAAATTATGATATGGGTTTTTGTTAAATATACAAATTTTCAGAAAGTATGAATCTTTTTCATAATCTAAGCTGAAATTTGTAATTTTGGGGAATCGAAAACAGGGAATGGCACGAAAGAAGATCAGAGAGTATGATTCAAAGAGGTTGGTTAAGCAGCATTTTAAGAGGATTTCTTGTTCTGAATTGCCCATCAAATCTGCCCAGGTAGTTGTGTTTAAGAGAGAGAGAGAGAGAGGGGACAGTAGAGAGATAGGAGAGGGACAATTAGAGAGAGATGAGAGGAGAAAGATATTAGTTATTTAGTATTTTATTTATTTATTATTATATTAAAATGTTAAAAGAAATTAAAAAATAGAATAAAACTTAAAAAAAAGAGTATATCGGTCTTTTCAATTGAAAATTGTCAAAAATGGACTACCGATGTAACAGAATTACAACAATGGGGACGTGTGATGTAATTATTTAAAAAAAAGCCTCAAACTAGTGATTCTGGTACAAATATAGGGACCAATGATGTAATTTACTCATAAATTTATATGTAATTTTTTAGTAAATTAAAAATAATGACAAATAAATACACTAATAGCTTCCCTGAGACTCCTCCTATCAAAATTCTTGATGTAAAAGTACGAGTATGGATTAAAGCAATGAGCATGAAAAAATATTATAAATAATAAATATATGGTTAGTTATGTTTTTCATTCATAGAGTGATATTTTAAAAACATATGCTTTAATATAATAATTAAAATATTTAAAATAGCTTTCGTGTATCTATGTATATTCCTTTATAAAGCATATGATCATTTTTATATTTAAGTAAATTTCTAAGTAGCTTCAATTTGGATCATTCATTATAAACCAAATGATTACAATCTATGATTCTATGTTATCTTAATTATTCATTTATTTAAAAGGAGTACATAATAATCTTTTAAAAACCTCAAACATGCTATTCTTACCTAATGTAACCGACAAACTATTAATTACTTCAAATTAACAACTTCAAAACGAAACCATCACTCAAAACTCTAATAATATGTTTTCTTTTAATAATTATTTGTTTCCTTGAAAAATTTATCCACTATTTTATATGCATTTAACTATTAGTAATTTAATATTTAGTATGAATGTTCATACTACTGAATAACTCTATCACTCGTTACAACGTTACATATAATCTTGGCGCGTAGCGCGGGTACTTTCCTAGTACTACTATATAATGTATTTGGTCTCTTTTGGTTTTAAGACATTTTTTAAGTAAATTAGATATTAACTATTGATTTCAAATTTAAAATAAAACAATCTAAACTATTCGATTTTTTATAAACATTTTATAAAAGTATTTATTGAATAAGTTATGTAACTTACAAATAAATGAATGAAATATTAAATTTTAAATCAATGCTTAATCGTAAGCATTTTAAAATTAAATCATGTTATTTAATTCTTTAAAGTTGGTTAAGTAGAATAGGATTTTTGAAATAATTATTTTAATAAATAAATTAACTAAAATAATATATATTTAAATTAGTATCTATTATAATAATATTAAATTTATATATATTTATACTTAAAACATATCTTTAATCTTTAATATATAATAAAAGATGGGCCTTAAATGCCACATGACGAAGTAAGGCCCGTTGGATGGATTAACTTCTTTTATGTCAGCCGTTAGATCAAATTGATGATGTTATCAAATATTATTTTCATTTCACACACTCTTAAAATACATAAATACATTCCCTCTTTTATTCAATCTCTATTAAAATAAAAAACATAATTATAATTTATCTATATAATCGTTCAATTTGGACTATAATATACCTTATTATTATTCTAAAATCTCCAATACAGAATATCAAAACATGTGTATAAAGATAAAAGTGTATATGTTATTATAACTATGAACAATATGTATATAAACGTAAAAGTATATATATGTATTGTACATACAACATTATTTTCTCATAATAAATTAAAATCTACATAAAAATAAACTTTATGATTCAATTTTTATTTTTTCCGCGCTATCGCGGGATAATAATCTAGTTAAAATAATATAAGTAGAATGTGAATAAAAATTAAATAGTTAATACGATAAATAGTAATAATTCAATCAAAATATATTTAAATTTCTGAACAAAAGCAAAATATATCTGATTGTGTCCAATCGTAAACGTGTCATTTCAGTTCAATATCGTCGCATAACGTGGGTACGCCGCTAGTATATATTATTAATGTACATACATTTCTAAAATAAGTGTTGCCGTAAGGAAGGAAAAGGAGGAAAACAACTAGAAACGGTGGTTCGAAATTTATTTTTCAACACACTATAATTTAGTAAATATGTTTTCTAAACACAATATTTCAGTCAAAAACTCCCTTTTAAACCATAAAGAAAATCAAATAGCATCAATAAATCATATTATAGGGTGCCTTCTTTATTTTAAAAAACACTAGATTATTGTCTCGCGATGACGTGGAAAAAAATAAAAATTGAATCTTAAATTTTATGTTTATGTAGATTTTAAGCTATTATGAGAAAATAATGTTATACTGATGTTTATAGTTATAATAACATATACACTTCATGTTTTGATGTTTTGTATTAGGATATTTTAGAATAATAATAACGTAAATCACATTCCAAATTGAACGATTCTATAAGTATATTAGAATTATGTTTTTTATTTTAGTGGAGATGAAATAAAAAGAGATAATGTAATTATGTATTGTAAGAGGGTGTAAAATAAAAATAGTATTTGATGACGTCATCAATCTGATCTAACGGATGACATCAAAGAAGTGAACCTATCAAATGAACTTTATTTCGCCATGTGATATTTGAGACCCTCTTTTATTATATATTAAAGATATGAGACCAAACTTCATTAAATAAGTAGAAGAATAAATTCTTATAAAATAAGTCATTCCCATAACAAATACACACAAAACTTAAGTTAATTTCAATATATTATGACATCATCAATAATCGTCACCTCCAATTAAACATTTATATATAAGCATATACTTTCATGTTAAAAGTTGTTGTTATAATACGCCACCTAATAGTGTCACTTCATATCTCCAACTATTATGCAATGATTAAACATAGGTGAAGAAAGTTTTATGTAACATAGTTGAAATCAATAGGTACAAATTTTGAAAGAGCAAAATGGTTGAGTCGAAAAAGGGAACAAATATCGTGCCTCTTATGCATCCCAAACAACATAAATAACCTTTTCGAGATTGACAAAAACATAGTTTTATTTTAGCCATTGTGCCTTTCACGATTACATAAACGATACACTTTTAAATCGGCGATAAATAAGATGTATCATTGATAGCATTAATCTGTACAATATTCTTTGTCAATATTAGTAAATCCAAAGATGTCAAAGAATTTGGAGAGACTGTGACATTGATATCATTCTTAGATTTTCTTAGTAAGCTTTTAATCGGCGAAACCTGCATGAAATGGTCAAGAAAAGTTGACAAGCCATTACTAGTTATAAAACACCACAATGGCATACTACATAAACAGCGAAAGATGAGTATCAATACCTTAGTTGCATTTTGGAAGGAATTCTCGTCCTTCACATTATTCGAAGAGAGCACGGTCTTTGATGACCTAGAATAGTCGATTAAGTGAGGATCTAACCCTTGAAAAGATATCTTCAAATTTACTTTGTCACTCGCAAAGTTTGCAGCCTGAAAAGACCATTTCGGGAAAGGTTCAATACAGTCAAGTAATTTTTCCTTAAGCATAATGCAGTTGGTAACTGCACGAGCCAGTCAATTTGCTTGAAGTAATATTAATCATTATGGTCAATGATAATGATTCAAATCGGAAGCTTATTTAGCTTGGGGTCGGGTCGTTGGCAACATCAACGCTTTCTTCAGTATTCAATTTCAGAATATTTAAAGTGTTAGAAGGAATACTATAAGCTACATAATTAGAGAATAATATCTATTTTCTTTGCTAAAATACAAGTATTTAAACAAACTTTGAACAACTTTCGACCCATATGGGAAAATAGAACAAGGAAAACAGCTTTATTTTACCTTTATTCTCACATAGTTGTTATTATCCTCCGGGTTCTTGAACCAAATAGCCGATGCCATAAGTGAATTTGATAAATTGGTTTGGAGGGTTGAGTTTAAAAGGTTTGCACCATTTGAGACTGAGAAAAATTGTTGCATCCAATAACTTGGTGTCCCATACGTCCGATATGAATCAAACACAATGGCATCTGGCCGAAAGCTAAAAGAACGAATAACTTTCTATTATTAGAAGTTCTCACTAACGCAACACGCACAAAAAAACCGCAAAGAAAAAATCTCACCCCTGGTAATTAGGAGTATTGGCATTCAAAAACAAAGGTGCATTGCTTGCCATTTCCACAACATCACTGCAACAAGAACCACATTAGAATATAAAGCGACACCAATTTACCGAAACCCAGCTGAGAAAACTTGAACACCTTTGGCAAAACTAATTATATTTCACTTAAGAAAAGTGACAGACCTATTCTTCTCTATGCCAATAAGAAATCCAGCTTCGGCTATTGCTGCTAAAAGATTTCCTAAACCACCATCATTAGTCACAGCATACTCGCTTATAAAAGCCTGAAATCATTAAGTGTCACGAATCACAACTTTTTACAAAAGTTTCCAAGAATTGGGAACACAAATTTAAATACCTTTGGACCTGTACGTGATGTATGATCAAATGTATGAGCCATAGAAAACATTGTCTTCGAGTTAACATAAACCTAACATGGAAAAAACAGATTACTTTGAAAAATCTACCTCTTTGTGGAATAACGAATGGGTCGGTTCAGATTATGTTTTCTATCTAACACGTGAAACGGGTAAGATAAACATAAAAAGTTAACTTAAAAGGAGACGGGTCAAACAGGTCTAGAGTTGCTGAAAGTGTATTTACAATGCATTTTAGTCAAAAAGACTTTTTGTTATCATATTTGACACATGAATTATTTATAGAAAAATACTAATGGCGTTAGGGGGAAAGTTGTTTTGGGTTGTAGCCAACCCGATTCGACACGTACATATAATTACGTCTTAAACCGTTACCCAACCCGCCCATAATATTTATTAATTTAAAATGATGTTCAACAAAGAATCTTACATGATAATCATAAAGCTCTGCTGGGTGGTCTAATTGTTTGTTTGATCCATCACAATCAGAGATCACTTTGATGTCGGGATAAGCTTCTTTTATAGCAGCATAGAACTTAAGGTATCTCGCTGACCAACATGAGAAATAAGATAATAGTTTAGATCAACTTTTGTTATATTTTCCATGCGATAACTATCTTCATAAGTATGCAATATAAAAAAAGGTATACGACATGCATACCACGGTAATCTGTCTGCCAACAATCTTGGTTCCCAATAGCAATATGTTTCAAGTTAAATGGTTCTGCATGGCCCATAGCAGCTCTAACAGACCCCCATGTAGAATTCGGATCACCTCTAGCAAACTCAATACCGTCAAGGGCGTCCTGAATGCAGAAAAAGTTTACTTCTTACTCGAAACTCAACATTTAAACCACAGTTCTTGTATGGTAATTTTATATTAAGATGCCATAACATACCTCCAAAAAAGGTTTAATGTTCGAAAGCTTGACGGAGTTTTGTTCGCTGAATCCTTTATATTACAGAAAAAGGACTCAAACCATCATTAACGAGTAGGACTATAAAATAAAATAAAAAGATTGATAGAATGTAATAGTACCAATGTTCAATACCCATATTGGTGCTGCACCTAAGTCCTCTGCTAGCTGAAAAAAACAGCAAAAATGTCAACATAAACGAGAAAATTGAATGAACTAGTGCGTTTAATGAATATAAATCATGTCACCTGGAGAAATTCAAATTGGCCAAGTCCATCATCAGTCCAGTAAGACCATATATCACCCAAATGTCCCGGTCTCTCTTCCCACGGTCCCACGGTATCCTTCCACCAATATCCGTTTATTAAAGATTTTCCTTCAACAAAGCTACCACCTATACGACATTTAAAATCATAGATGATTACATTTATTGAAATTATATCCAACAAATTTATTGTTAATATATAAAAAATGTGCAAAAAGTATTTCGGGTCAACCCAACCCGCACCACACCTACCCATTTTGACCCGTTAACAAATCCACCCATTTTTTAGTTTATGGTCATGAAATTCTTGAAACATTTACCAATGGATTCTTATAATATCAGAGCTTAAGAATTATACTGTCACCAAATTAATAAATCACGAGTAAAATAACTTACAAAAATCAAAATAACAATCGGTTAAAAGAGAGATTTTTCCTACTGGTCTAATGCTAGAGTAAAAGTAGCCAAGTTGAGAACTTTTGGAAACAAATCATATTTACCTGGAAATCTGATAAATCCGGGCTTCAAATCAGCAACCATCTTAAAAAGATCATTTCGGTAACCATGCCCCTGGTCCAAAGATTACTTAATTTAAAAGTTTATCCTGAACAAAATGATACAAAGTCTAACAAAAAGGGAACGTGAAGCACTAATGCTATTAAAATAAAAAAAAATATAGCAGTACAACAAAACACATATTTACGTTTAGATTGGACTACATATCGAGTACAAAACACGTGAATGCAACCTATAGGAGGGAACAATACCTTGTATGTGTCCACAGGCATTAGAGAAACTTGATCAAACCATATGACTCCTTTTCTGTTGGTTTTAAACTGTAGTCTTGAATTACGATTTGTTGCATTGGCTTCCAATGCAATTTCCAACTTTTTCCAGTTTGAAACATCGGTAGCACTAGAAGAACCGACATAAAACTTTTAATATAACTTTTGCAATTTCTATAAGGTTGATATACTATAAATCAATAAATACTCACATTATGTTTGTAGTAGCCAGAGTTTGCACTCCAGTTGAGTCGGTCAATGACACTACCACATTTATAGAATTTAATGAACGAATATGCAGAACTAATTTGTAAGTCTTCCCTTGTTCGATATTCTGCAAATAATACAAAAACAAAAAAGGTTTGTAACAATTCTAACTTAGCATCCATCCAAAAGGTTGGTAGTAATTCTTACCATTCCCCAATATCCGGGATTATATACACCAACCCCTCCAACTGGACAAGCATTGGAGTCACAAAGCACCTCCATCCGAAGTGCAACGGGATTTCTTTTGAAACATGAAGAAAGGTCTGTTGATAATCTTACAAACGAGTAATTCCCAATAACTGACCAAGGATCAATAATCGAAGGAGAATGTCGTCCACCAGCTTCAAAACCTCTGTTGCTCACTAACTCTCCCCACAACCCGCCTGCACCAGCATGGTTGATCTCCTAAGGAACAGAAAAATAATAGTGAACTTTTCAAATATAACCGAGTCGAGCTTGCTAACTCTATACATATTTATAATTAAGAAAACATAAAGGTGTACCTCAAAGGATACACCAAACAGATTATCTGGCATCTTTCTTGAGGATCTTTGAGAAGCATCTACACTCAGAAATGCATTTGTAGCCCTCAAAATCGACGTGCATTGAATGAAAGGAAAAAGTCCGATAGCTACAAGAAGCCCAAGTATGAGAGCTCGAAGATCATTCCTTGAACCCATTTATTCTCCAACAGTCGCTCGAATATTTCCAGTGGCCTATTATAACAAAACGAAAAACTAGAAAGAAAAAAAATATCAAAATTCATTTGCATTCTTTATTCATCCATTGAAAAACATAAAAGGGTCCAGTATAACCATCATTTTGATGGTAAAAAATAAAGTCAACCCTAAAGAAACAACCGAAAACAAATAAGCAAACATGTTTATAATCCGATCATCGCAGAAGATTGTATTATATGCATGGTTGTAAACATGGTTGAAAAAAAGAGCTAGCTAGCACACATACTTTTGAGATCAAACACTTAAAAGAAACGAAAAATCTTACTTGGATACGACGTGCAGTCGTCGACAGAAACAGAGTTAATCAGAGTGATGGCATGAAGAATCAAATGATTGGTGATCGGATTAGTGAAGAAAAAAAGGTTGTCTTTTTTTTGTTTGTTTAAGGAAACTTGAATGTTTGAATATTGTTGGATAAAAGTGGGAAATTTAAAGATTCTGTTTATTGTCTTTGCTTTAACGTAAGCAAAACAAAGCCTTATCCGTTTTGTTATGGCCAGACTTGGAAGCCTCAACAAAATAGTTTTATTTATAGGACCCCACACTTTTTAATATCTAAGCTGTCCAAACCATATTGTTCTTTCGTTTTGGAATAATAGTGTCTAAAAATGTTCTTTACATTACTTGAGCATCACGAAAATAGGTTGCTATTTCTCCAAATGATGATATTGCGGCCATCCGTCTCACCCTTCATCACGCAACGTCAGATTCTATCTTTAAAGAAAGGCGAATTTGTCTAATTGTTCATCATCGCCTAACTTACTTTGCAGGCCATGATTTGTTATATGTTGTTATCATGTTCACACTTTCACTTCATTATATCCATATAGTGTTTTAAGTTAGTACAGAAAGCCTAAATCGTGAGTTGTGACGTTTGGGATTCGTCTGTTGTTGTATATATGTAGGAACTAATTCTCAAATGATAAGTGTACAATAGATTCAGGCTCGTTGATCAATAAACAACTAAAGGATGATACCATAACGTGATAATTATATTTTAGAAAATGTGTATAATGCTAATGTTAATTCCGGTCAATACTAGATACAATACCATAGTGGTTTATATATAAGAAGAATGTTAAGGTGCCGTTTTATTTGAAAAAGGATATGGTCATACTTAAACCCTTAACACACCTCAAGTGTCAAAAACATAACTACCCAACAGAAATAGTGAAATGGCACAATCATATTGAAATGATGGAGTCGGAGGATTGGTGACATGCCAAACAACGGGATGAGACTGCAGATTTAGAAAATGGCAAGAATATCACTCGGTCCGATAAATTAAGACAAGAGCTTGTAGCTTACTCTTGGCTACGATAATAAATGTGCAGACACTATTTGAAACAATTCATTTCCACTATCTAAAAGATTGGAACTCGTAATCTCTAATAATTTTCTCCATACATCATTTCTGGGTTCTTTTTTCAATATTTAGCCCCAAGTTATTTTAATACAAACTACCGAGTTAAACTCCCAACATATAAACAGCACTGCCACTACCACGCTAAAACAAGATAATATAACACCCGATAGACGAGTTATTACGAGAGATAACATGCTTACATAAATCATCCTAGGATGTTCAAATAACATGCAATGTTATAAAACCATCAAGGAAGTTATTTTATAATACCACTTTTCAAGTTACAAGTTAACCTGAGTTGAATGATACCATAAGATTCTTATGCTGTGCATGGACCAGAACCTGTCAAGCACATAAGGGAAATGTGGCTCAATACGGATGAACATTTTCCGTCATTTCAAAATTACTCTAACCAACTTCTACCTCTTGAAGCAAATCAAGAATCTTCTATTAGCGTTTGTCAACATGAAAACTAAAATATGGATCCACGTACCAAAATGTGAACATGCAGGTTGAGGCCCGTGACAACAGCATAGGAAGATTGACAGAATGGCAAGAGAAGAGCATATAACTACAACACACGTACTGAAACAAAACAATAAGGGGTAAAGAATCATTAAAACCAATATAACATCAAGATGTGGCACGATAGGCGGGTTGGGTGACTTGGGTCACAGGTTCAGGTTGAAACGGGCAATTGTTTAGTACATGTCAAAACAGATTGGGTTGACACGCCAATCACTTTTTTATTTACTTTTTTATTTAGTATATATAAATATTGAATTAATTATGATTAAAAATAATGTCATTGAGGTTGTATTAAAAAAACACTTTGGGTGATTTTCAATCTGTTTGAACCATTCCAATGTTAGACAATAATTTGTATTTTACCCGTTTGTGATAAAACATACCCCTAATTGACCCCTTCATATTTAAACAGGTCAAAATTGCCACATTTGAATCGGATAAGTTGTGTAATCAACGAATGAATAATTCGACAAAATACCTTAGGCAAGTACATGTCAACGAATCACGAGGGGGTATGTTATGCAAATTCCACTGCTCCAACACTACATACAAATTGCACATAATCTTCATTAACAAACCTCTTCATGGTAACAATACTAAAACAAATTTGGTTGATTATACATAAATGTGACTAATAATTGTTGAAAGAAGTCCTTAAACCATAATCCTCACCGCCTTAGGGTAGAAAGTTGTAACGCTGATTTAGTTATCAGTAAATATGTCTATAAATGTATGCCAATGTGTTGCGGAATTAATGTACACGTTGGGTTGGTTTGACTTCTTGTCACAATTAATTAATTAACAATTATAGTATCAGATATTATTATAAATATAATATTTCAATAAAAATGAATGTTTTGAATAAAATGTTGGGAAGGTTTTGGGCATTAAAAATAACACTTCGCAAACTTTTTTTCCATTTTAGCCCTTGGAGATAAGATCTTAGCCAGATCGACCAGTAGATAGACTTTATCACCTCTATTATAATACTACACCTTTCTATTGACCAAAACGCATGCACGATTGCACGTCATATATGGGTACAAGGTTGAAAGAATACTTACAACGGATAACAGCGGTCCCTGTTTGTACTTGTCATGGAAGGAAAACGTTAGAGGCTTTACGTCATCTCCAGGCCCTCTGATGAAGCCACTGAATCATTAAAAATCAAATATCAGCTGAGGCTGCGAAGGTTTCTTTTACTCAATATAAAAAAACATTTTATCAGGAAAAGCTAATAACAAAGCAGGCCAAATGATGTCTAGCAAGAGATACATGGAATCATAAGTCGTTAAAATTACTTACATTAATGACGGAGTAATAAGTGTAGCCCTTTTAACATCATAGACGGCGATGAGACCCTTGTACAGCTCATTTCCATCTTTGTAAGACACAGCCAAACGCTCTCCTGAAGCATCCCATGCTAGCTTCTCAATACCTCCACTGCAATATCAATCACAAAAAGCTAAAATTGTGACTGTCTGCATGATATGAAAACTATCAAACATATTCTATTGAGATATGGATTCATTTTTTATTTGTCAGCAGAATATGACACTGATACCTATATCGTCTTTTAAATAGGTAAAAGTTGCATATCTTTCAATAATAAAAGTTAAATAGACAAGGCATTCGGCAACAAGGTACCAACATTTCTTATTAGCAACTGTTAACACTCTAATTACAGATTTTAGAAGAAAAAAGTAAATCAGCTAGATTGCCCCCCATAAGTATACAGCATGAAATTTGAAAAAAGTAGGTTTGTACAATTAAGAAAAGGAAACAAGTATGCACTAAAATTAATGCAAAAGGCAACTCATATGCATCTACCTGTTGGTCAAAGACTTCAGCTCCGGCAAGTCAACAGGTAACAGGTGTGCATCTGAGAAAAATAATCATTAAAATTAGGAAACGTTGGATGTAGAGGATAAAGGTTGGTGATGCAGAAAATAATCAATGAACCTAGTTCTTATAAAGTACAGGAAAAATTATTAGCCAACATTTATAACTAGCTAGAGTCTCGGACAACAAAAGCATGATACAAGTCGCTTATACTTGGTAATGCTTCTGAAAATGTGATCATGTAGGGAATTATGATACTTCCTGATCACACTAAACGCATAAATAACTAACATCTACTCTTAATTCTAACTAATCTGTTAAACAACCAAACATCTACACTGATTTCATTTATGTTTAGAAAGAACAAGAAATCTAGAAAGAAACGGCCCTTCTACCATTGGAATCAAATTAATCGAGTTGGTAACAATCTCAGCTCGACCTGATGTGGTTGGTTATCTCATATTCTGGTCCATCTCACAAGATATATATTACCCTGCTACTTTGACCAGTTGACTATATATGTTATTGGGCATTGTTATATCTATAGGCTGACCAATATGATTGATTGGCTTATTTGGTTTAATTTGTCTCTTGTTTTGAGAATTTGCTTCATTAAACACTTCTAGGTTTGCCAAAGTTGTATTATATTATTGCTGAGAAGGATATCAATACATAACGCCAAGAAGCTTGAGGTTTCAGAAATAAACACAGCACAAGAATATAAGCTATGCCTAATATATTGAACGGGAAATACATACTATGAACCCTATTTTAAACACCAGAGCAAACCTAAATCAGTATGAATTTAACACATATATATTAAAACGTATTGGTATTCCACAGAACCACTTGCAAGTTTGACACAAGCCAAAAAACAAATGTCACTTCCAATAAAATCAGTGTAAAGAAATAGAAACTTAGGAATACATACCAAGTGATGGAGGCTTTGTAGCAAAGTGAATAGATCCTAATGTTGAAGATTCAGAGAAAGCAATAAGAATCATACGCCCATCAGGATCCCATGCTGCTCCCTGTATATTAGAGATCATGGCAAATGCTTAACTAAAATATCATGTGGAGTCGAAATAAGCTTATCAGTGATGAACAGAAGGATAAACGATAAATATCACATATGAAACATGCTACAAGTAGCACAGCTAGAATCTTCTAGCTCAGCAAATAAATAAATAGCAGGTAAAGGCTGATTAAGCAGATAAGTGTCACTTTTACAGTTGTAAACCTTCCACAATATCTATTTTACATAACACATCTACATGCACCAGAACAATATTGATATATTTGAGGAAAATCAAGGGAAATAATTACTTACTGTAACAAAGCCACTAGTTGAAGACCATGGTTCTGATTCCCATGTGTTTGTCTCCCACAGATAAAATGTTCCATCGCTGCATAAGAATATGACAATCAATTTAGTTCCAGAGTGTTATGTATCAAACATATTAACGTAAAAGCTCTCATTGATGATGGTAAATGACATTACAACTTTGCAGCAAAGAAATAATCTCCAGTAGGAGACCACTTAAGCAGTGATATGTTGCCTAATCCTCGCCGAATGGGTGTGCCCACCCCTGCAAACATACCCACAATAAGAATTGCAGAAATCAAAGGAATATGTGGCTTTAAACGTGTTGGGTTTTGCTAGCAATAACCCTTAGGGCTATTGTTACCAACTATTGTTTTACAAAAATTACTAACATTAAGACAACCACCTCTATTTTTTTTTATCCAGCGCATCCAAGGGAGAAAGCGAAAATAATCGTTTTAAAAGAATGAGAATATTGAAAAATCCATCATGGAAATAATATACCTTGAGCAACATCCCAAATTGTGAATGATGAGCTTTCATATGAGGCAGACGCTACATATGTGAAGATAGGTCAAGGGAAGCATTATGAGAACATATTGAAATGCTCATTTTAAAAGACGAAAGAAAAATTCAAATTCTTAAACTATGGATCAAAGTAACACCGAATAAGAGAATCAGTATGCAACGGCTAATGGTAAACATAACTCTATAAAAAACGAAAGCTACTAAGGATATCTTCCATCAGGACTCCATGAGAGGGCACTTATTTGTTCATCACCATCGCTACGAAGAAAATCCACTAGCGTCCATTTAACCCCAGAACCTCTAGAGAGGCTGCCAGAGTTAACCCCAGTTCTTACGCACGCGGTATTTCCAGGATACGAAGCAGCCCAGATGCATATACCGCCCCTGTTGAAACCATTAGACAATAATGAACTTGCAGCCATCGGAATGAGAAATGATAACTGAAAACTAAGGACAAAATATGAAAGTAGAGTATACTAACTTGCAGGCTACTGAAAGTGTTTTCCCTGCATTTGGTCGCCATTCGAGAACTTTAACTTCCCTTTGAAGATCATTCATTAGAATGCATGGTTCCTTCCCCTCTCCTAATAATCAAAACACGACAAAAATAATAAAAACCATGTAACAAATTCAATTTTCTCAAGGAAATAAAAATATCCCATAGTACAGCGAAAGAACTTATTTGCCTACTCATTTTTATAAGTTACTCACCAGAATCTCCATAATCATGAATGGTTACTTGATTACGTGCCGAAGCAAATGCCAACAGATCCTTTTTTGGGTGCCAACTAAGACTTGTGAGATCAACATTCGGTAATAATTTTAGCTACAAAATTGAACATCACCGAAACAAATTAAGCCACTAACTCCAAAATATGATAAACAGTTTTATAATGGAAAACTCATATTTACTGTTTTCATCTAACTGTAAAAAGTAAAACTTATTTACATCACCGAAACAAATTAAGCCACTAACTCCTTACATCGTTAGTAGCAAGGAACCTTTTGACTGGACCATACGAAACCGCTTCAAGTAACTTCGATAAGCGATTAACCGGCAGCACTTCCACCCCTCTCTCTGGACTCGCTGATGCCGAATCATCTAACTGATATGGAATTGGACTGAATACTACTCCCTAAACATTACACAAAATCCCAATTTCTCATATTAATCAACTAATTTCAGTAGAAATTATAAAAAAAAAAAAAAAAAAAAATTACAAGAATTTTTCCATAGGTTTCCTTAGCTTGATCATCAGAAACAGTTTCAGCAGTAACTAATAATAAAAAATTATTAGGAAATAAATTTGAAATTATAGATATATAGATATAGATATAGAGAGAGATTATGGTTTACTTAGGTCTCGGTTGATTTCGCAAATAGTTACTGATCCTGGCTCAGGAAATGATGGCATTCCTCGCAGTTGTTATTTGGTAGGGCTTGGGTTTTGGGTTTTTCGCCTTTTATAGGACACTTCATTTGCTTTTTCATTTATGGTCCTTTTACTTTTCATTTATTTCATTTTTCTTAGCATAATAAGTTTGGTCTACTTGTTTTATATAATAATAAGTTTTTAAAAGCTTGAGTTGGTTAAGTTAAACTTACGATTCACAATATCACAATAAATACTAACAATTTTATAATGATAGTAATCGAGGAGTTATTAATTTGAGAGTTTAGATTTAGATTTAAAAGTGAGATTAAGAAATTTGTTTTGAAAAAAAACTCGATAAAAGCCCTTATTTAATCAATAATAAATATTGCAACTTTTTAAATTTGTAAGATAAAGGTTATATTCATCCTATCAATTTTTTTCAATCAACACTTATAGCGCCCGGAGTGAGAATGAGTGACAATGTGGGTTGTGGAAAAAAAAAGTTGCTGACGTGGCAGTGAGAATGAGAATTGTGAGATTTTGGGTGCTATGATAATGAGGGTTGCGGAGGTTGTGGGAGTTGTGGGACCCACTATTTTTTTGTTTTTTTTAAAAATAATTATATTAATTTTAAAAAACATTTTATTAATCATTATACAATATAAATATTTAAAATATAAGTAAAATGAAAATTAATATTACAAAAAATTATAAATAAATCAAATTTGTAAATACAAACCTTTGGAGTAAAAATATAAATATAGAAATGTTTAGGTTAAATATTAGATAAAATAAAAAGGGTAAAATATGGAAATAAATAAAAGAAAAAGTAAATATTGTAAAGTTGCTTGTCTTCTCGATTTGGATATCTCCAACAAAAAACAATTAGATTGAAGAAAAAAATATCAAATTATTCTAAAACCTAAACAAACACAAAACACAAAACATATTTCATATTCTTTATCATCTATCTTTACCATTAAAAAGGAAAGAAAAAGAAAAAAAAAAAAAAAAAATTACAACGAGCCGTTGTTGTAACAACGACCCCCCACAACGAAGCTCAGAACGAGCCTACCCGGAGTAATAACGAGAGGGGGGCTCGTTCTCACTCCCACAACGAACCAGAACCCCCCCCCCCCCCCCCCCCCCCCCCCCCCCGGTGCTCTTAGGGTGTGATTGGTTAGAGGAAATAAAAGGTACGGATTAGGGAATGACAATTATAATAAAAGTTGGTGATTGGTGGCTTAGAATGCAATGATCCATTGACCACTAATGGTCAGTTCTCCATTCCCCACCAAATTAAGGGTATGAGATTCATTATCCACTTAACCTCTAAGACATCAACCACCTCACTCTTCTAAAATCTATATCTATATCTATATTTGCTATAATCTAGAGTTGTCGTTTTAATTTCGTGTGAGATATTCCAAATAGTGGAATGGTATGCATTTGAAACTCCGGACTCTTTGGTTGCCCTGTGTTTTAATTACCATAATGAGAGGTATAATGATATTTAAACTGTTCAGTTACCCTAAGTTAATAACACATTTGAAACTTCTGACTCTTTAGTTGCCCTGTGTTTTAATTACCATAATGTGAGATATAATTATATTTAAACTGTTCAGTTACCCTAAGTTAATAACACGAAACTCCTGACTCTTTGGTTGCCCTGTGTTTTAATTACTATAATGTGAGGTATAATGATATGTAAACTGTTCAGTTACCCTAAGTTAATAACACATTTGAAACTTCTGACTCTTTCGTTGCCCTGTGTTTTAGTTACCATAATGTGAGATATAATGATATTTAAACTGTTCAGTTACCCTAAGTTAATAACACAGACGTTTTTAGGTACTCCAAAAGTTGGTGGTATTAATGGCATACTAATTATTGTGTTTTAATTACCATAATGTGATTAACAAACGTTTTTAGGTACTCCAAAGGTTGGTGGTTTTGTGTTTTTCTATATAAGTTAGTTACTTTTGCATCAACAAACCCCATAACTACGTACAATTATGTCTCTTTCGAAAAACATGTCTCACTCCAAGATTGGCGCCCTTGACCCAACTAGAGAAGATTGGGTTGTTCATGTAAGGGTTTGTAGAATTTGGGAGGCAGTAAATACGAAACTCGGTGATGTCTTACTTGGGTTGGAGATGGTTATGGCTGATGATGAGGTAATTTCTAATTTGTTTGAAAATTTTAAAAGCCGGAAAAAGGGTACGCCACGAAAATGTGGAAAATATGGGGGGTTAAATTAGTTTCTTACATGTTTTTTTTATTATCCAAAAAGTGCGGTTCGATACAAGGTTTCATCACTAGAAATCATATACGAAAGTTTAAGACTCTTCTCGAAGAGGGCCAGGTATATCAAATCTAGAGGTTCAGAGTGATTGAAGGTCAAATGGGTTATAAAGTTGTCCCAAATTAATATCGCATCCGTTTCAACATTGCAACATCGGTTCGTAAACATGAAGTATCCTATGATAAGGTTATTGTTTTGAGTTGTTTTATGTAGGGACTATGTTATTAACCTACCCAATTCATGCTTTTTGTAATGTTTGTTTTCGTTGTTGCAGGTATAGGGTCCATGTGCATGTTGTTGATGAGACAAGCGATACAATATTTACCATTTTCAATTCCGTGGCGGAGAAGGTGTTTGAGTAAATAAATGTGTTATTGTTGGAAGTTAAAGACACAAATTCCCTATTCTGATCATTATTCGTGACAAATCTCTTTAAAAATTATCACCGCGCAACGCGCGGAATACGTCTAGTTATACATATAAAAGAATTACTACAACCAAGCAACATCAATGTCAAAGAGTATACCCATTTCATTCCTTAGTATATCATTTCCGTTCCCTTTTCCATTATCCATTTTCAGCCAAACACCCCCTTAATTAATAGGCTCTAAACCAATGTTTTAGTATATAACAATTTCGTTATAACAATTAACTTTTTTTACTTCTATATAATATTTACTATATTATAAAACATTTCTCTCATACTCTTAATCTCTTAAATTTTAAGTAATTGAAATTACTTATCTACCATTTATACCACTAACAACATATAATAATCATTTAAAACATCTTATTACAATTAGTGTTAGTTACTAAAATTGTAACCATATAAATTAAATAAAAAGAAAAATAAAAAAATAGTTTAAACATGTAGACTTACATGTCTTTAATTACCACAATAACAATAACTAGAGTACTTCAATATTTACTATATTATAAATCATTTATCCCATGCTCCTAATATCTTAAATTTTAAGACCCAAACAAATTCTATGGATTGACCCAAACATTGTGATATTCAAAATAAACTCTAAAATCAATAACACCACACCAATGCACAAAGTCACAACACTGCTCCAAGAAACAATGCTCAAAGCAAAGTTTGTACCAACAACGGTACTCCGAGTAACAATGTTTACAACATGAACAATGTTTCCTTGATTATTACACATAAGTACGTAACCTATCTTCTGAGGAACATCTCTATGTCAAGAGAGATAACATATGGAAATACAAATGTATTAGTGAAGTTGCAAAAGATTTATAAGCGGGACAAAGTATACACCTCAAATGTTGTTTATCTAAAAGTTTTACGTGATGAATAAATTATATGTGTTTCAAAAGTTAATGTTATACTTTTGAATGAAGTTTGTATTTTCACTTTTCAATTATGATTATAATTTTAATTCTTTTTCATGTTTTTTTTTTCATTTTTATCATCCTATATATTTAGTTTCCATAATCATATTCCTTAATGTAATTTTATAAATATATTTTTCTATTCTCATATACTAGTTAATGTCTTACAAGCCAATATCTGATTTCGTATTATGTCTCCAATATTCATTTATCGGATATTGGGTTTAACTATGAGTAAGTAGTGTTGTTCTATCACTTAAGAAAAGCTCCTTTTTTTGCTACCTTTAAAACATAGGAAAGCCAAACAAAGTCACCCAAAGTACTTAAAAGAAGGTGGTAAAGGTTATGTCGGACTCAAGTGGGTGATTGATGACTTCTCTTTGAAACCAAACCATTTATCAGCTTGTTAATGTTTGATTCATGGTATAAAATGGTAAGCAGAAGTAAGAAAAGTAATTGAGTTACTCCTTTTAATTTAAGAATTAAAACTTTTTGTTATGCATAATGATAATGTCATATAACAGTTATTATTTCATTTGTGTTTCGAAAGAAAGTTTATCTATAAGAGAAGAGAAAAATAATTATATAGCTTTTGAAGATCTTAACATCCTAGTATATGACTCACAGGGTCGTGGCTATTATCCATTAAGTTCTCATGGATCTATTTGAGTTCCATCTGCCCGAGCCATCCGCATGCGAGAAGACGAGAACAAAATCAGAGAATACTTTACTTTTTTTCTATATATTTGGCATATGAGTCTTAAGAGCTTAAAATTGATTGAAAAACTTGTTTGGATATCAAATGATTTAGGTAGTTTTAGGAACTCCATTTAAAAGCAAAGGTAAAACAAGGGCATATGCAAAAACTGATTTAGTTCCTAAAACACACAAGTAAACAGAAAAACAATGATCATGCCTTTTATCTATAACATGTGACATGATTGGCTTTTATTTTACCATCTACTAGAAAATAAAATTTATTTGATTGGAGTAATGATATATTTAGACCAAACCATAGCATGTGGGTGTGTATGGTCCAATTCTAAACACACAACAGGAATCTAGTCCTATTCTTATCATCATCATGTCAAATTCAAATCATAGTGTGACGTACCCATCTAACTATGTACTTAAAGTTAAAAGGCATCTTTATAGTACAACTCAACTATTCATTAAAGTAACAAAATAATTTATGTTTCTCTTTCAAAATAATGTTTACTACTCCCTCCGTCCCATATTTATTGTCCACTTTTGACTTTTTAAGTCTTTCATTTGTAACTTTGACCATGAATAACTTTTTTTGTGTTATACAATATTTGATACAAATTATATGATTGGATTCGGTTTTAAAATTATTTTTCAATGATATAATTTTTATCAACAAATTTATAGCACGAAAAAAGTTATTTAAGGTCAAAGTTAAAAAGCAAAGACCGAGAAAGTCAAAACTGGACAATAAATATGGGACGGAGGGAGTATTTGTTTTTGGGTTAAAATGTAGTGAAATTATATATAAAAAATACTGATTCAAAATAACATAGTAGTGTTTATACAAGTAATGATTAAACTTTGCTATGGTCCTATAGGAAGAATGAAAAAGTTTTGATAATTATAACCGTATTATATACTTTGTTAATTATAGACTAAGAGCGTTTGCAGTCATAACATTAAAACATTCGGTGTTATGGTCACGTTAACATAACTCAACCAATAACATAACACTAAAAATATCCCCAATCATAGCACGAAACTTTGGACCTATTTATTTATATCAAATTTTCTAAATATTAGTTAAAGAAAATAAAAAATAAAAAAATTAACATAACGCGCGTTACGTGTGTAACGCACGGCTCGATAACACCAACATAACACGTCTGCCCAGCCATGGAGACTTAACATCAAGTCATAACATTATGATTGGGAGCCTCTAACAACAGCAAAAACAATATTCTCTTTCTTTTTTTAGTTCAATATATATTCTTGGCTGTTTGAGGAAAAAAGTTTATTTATAAATAATTATTAGTACAAAGAAATGATAAAAGTTCATATTTGTAAGCATACTTTGAGTTAGGGTTTTTCAAAACCGGATATCAAATTTGGGATATTGGCTTTTTATATCGAAAATTCGGATATTCAAAAATACTTACCTTTTTTTATATAAGTTATATTTGATTTAAAATTACATATTTTTAAACACTATTTTACATATTTG
Source organism: Senecio squalidus (assembly GCA_910822075.1). Lineage (NCBI taxonomy): Eukaryota > Viridiplantae > Streptophyta > Magnoliopsida > Asterales > Asteraceae > Senecio > Senecio squalidus. The sequence continues at coordinate 22,688,287 of CAJVGC010000001.1, read as the reverse complement.
ACATAAAACTTAAATTTGTAATATAACAAAAGTCCTTTATATAAGAAAAATGTAACTTTAAAGTAGAAAAGTATATATATAAACTAAAAATAAAAAATAAAAAAGTGGATATTCGAATATTCGGATATCCCAAATATCCGAAATTTTTAAAAAGTCAATACGAATTCGAAAATTAGATATCCTTATCTCGAATTTCCAACATTCCATATAATCGAAATCTCCAGATTTACAAATACTGGATTCGGATATTTTGAACACCTACATTGGTATTAACCATACATGACCAAATTTAAAGCTTATATGATTGTCATGAATAGAGAATTAGAGATGACAATCATCATTCGATCTATCATATACTTTTTCGACCCGATCGATTCTTTTTTTTATCAATGGATAACCCTTTTTATCAACCAAATAATAATACATAAATTTATATTTTGAAATCTCTTTTAAAATTTAAAATGAACTCTAAACATCAACTATTATTTTAGCCTGCAAATTACTATTTGATAACATATAATTATGCGTAATTGACTTCATTATAGTAGGTAGTTAAAATCTTACTTAATGATCATAAATCATTCATCAAAATAACTATTAATGTAGTAATAAATGTCAAATTATAAGTAACGAGTCTCGTGTATTGTAATTGATTGTTATATTAAACTAGATTATTGTCCTGCGGTAGCGCGAAAAAAAATAAAAATTGAATCGTAAATGTTATGTTTATGTAGATTTTAATTTATTATGAGAAAAAAAATAATATTATACGTATAATACATATATATTTTTACCTTTATACACATGTTGTTTATAATTATAATAACATATAACACATTTACTTTTATACACATGTTTTGATATTTTGTATTATGAGATTTTAGAATAATAATAAGGTAAATCATAGTTCAAATTGAACGATTCTATAAATAAATTATAATTATGTTTTTATTTTAGTAGAAATGGAATGAAAGAGAGAATGTAATTATGTATTGTAAAATGGTGTAAAATGAAAATAATATTTGATCATCAATCTGATCTAACGGCTGATATCAAAGAAGTTAACCCATCTAAGGGACCTTACTTTGCCATGTGGCATTTAAAGCCTCTCTTTTATTATATATTAAAGATTTGCAATTATAAATTATATTTCAATGGGGAGACCGCCCTAAGCCAACCAGAACGACAAAGAAGAGTACTATTCGACGACCGGTATATGAGTTTGACTCATATAAGATAAACGGTATTATATAAAATAGAAATGAAAGTACTTGAAATTCAGTATTATATTATGTTGGAACATAAAAAAGTTTGAAAGCCCATAATTTCATATATAGTTTATTCAATGATTGAAAAATAATTAGCTGACATAAAAAAAAAGATGTAAACTATGTAATATACAATAAAAAAGTAAATAAAATATTACTATTTTATTATGAGAAGACCTATTATCTATTATGTGAGTTTTCTCATCAATTTTAAAGATATACGTTTAAATTTTGTATGAAATAAAAATATAAATATTTGTGCCTTTCCAAAAAAATATAATTACATTCTTAAATAAATAGTTTTTTATTTAGCGTTATATGACGGGATAAATGGCCTACAATAACTTACATGTGGTGTGTTTTAAAAACAATAAATCATGTAGTTAAAACTTAATTAAACTACACCGAATATAATAAAAGCAAGGAGGAAAATCAGTTTTCCAACACATTATGGGTCAATTTTCCTCTTCATACCTAATAAACAATTCATGTTAGTCTAATTAGACGATAGTGAAAGCTTAATAAATAATATATAATTGGCAGGCCCGGTCCTGACATTTCTGAGGTCTGGTGCAAAAAAAAAAAAGAGGCCCTATAAAATTTATAATAAATATTTTTCATTATGATAAACACGAGTTACATTATTATTTTCTAAACATCGATCTTCTATCATTTTTTGAAGCAAATTCATCTATTATACTTTCATAATCAATATTGTCAATAAACTCGTTCTCAATTGAAATTAAAGTCAATTCATTTAATCTCTCTTGAGACATGGTCGACCGCAAATAAGATTTTAAGAGTTTTAGTTTAGAAAAGCTTTTTTCCGCGACTGCAACAGTAATGAGAACAGTGAACAATATTTTGTATGTCAAACAAGAAACCGGATAAGTGTTTAACCGTTTCAAAAAAACAAGAAACTGAATCCCACTTCCCAATCATTTCAATTAAAGCCATAAAATTGCCATTGTTTTCATCATATAGCTTCTCATTGCTTCCACGGAATGCTAAAGTTTGTTTGGCTTATAACTTCACTAACGCAAACAATCTTCTTAATACCTTTCGCCAGTGTTTGGTCTCTTTGTTAATATCATACTGAAAATGTTTATCAATAACCTCATTAGTTTTTCAGCCTTGCACGCAAGTCGAACTAAAGAGACATAATATATATGAAATTGAAAGTATGTGGTGTGATTTTTTCAAAGGCATAGGTAGGTTAATTTATAGTTATCTAATCAATTAATTATTTTCTTTTTCCACCGATGTGGGACAAAAGTAAAAGCTAAACTTTTATTTCTGTAGTGACTCAAATGCGGGACAAAGATAATTTGTAAGCTTGTACCAAAAAAAAAAACAATTTTTTTTTTAAATCGGAGGCCCCTAGAAATCAGAGGCCCCGTGCGACCGCACGACCAGCACACCCCAGGGCCGCCACTGATAATTGGGATACATCAACTTCGTAACTAGCATAGTAGTGAAGTGACATTTTTGTCAAATAGTTAAAACATGTCAAATGGTTAATGATTAAAGATTTTTGTCAAAATTTGTTTGTTCTACCTTAATACTTTGGATTCCAAAAAGTTTTTAAAAATCATAAACTCATGTCTTAATAAATCTTTAAAATCCCTCTTCAACTAGGGATGTTTGTTTCAGCTTATGTAATGGGCTTATGAGATTATGTAAATTTTGATAAGTTCATAAATCTATTTTTTCCGGCTTATGAGCTTATCAAGTTGAGCTTATGAGCTTAAATAAACCATAAGCTCAACTTTATAAGCTCATAAGCCGGAAAAATTAGGCTTATAAGCTTATCAAAATTTACATAAGCTCGTTATATATTTTTAAAAGATATATACATGTATTTATACGAGTATCTAAGATGTTATCTCAAACGAGTATTGTGGGTTGGCTATTTGGTTTTATCCGTGATGGATATAGCTTTCTGCCACCCGTCAATATGTAACTTTTCTTACTTGTAAACATACCCTTAGCCCCTAAGGTGAAAATTCTCGAGTTTACCCGCTCATCACGAGTGGGTATTTGAAGGTCGCATATATTTTCTCGCCCATTGTGATTCTATAAACACTAGTATTTGTTTCGAATACTCTCATTTTTGATATAGATACGTCTATATTGAAAAGGTTAAACTTACAAAACAAAACAAACCACAATTTGATAATTATGTAGTACCCAAAAGTCTATGGTATTATGAAAGATATGTTGCTATGCATATACTCTTTTTTCAATGTTTTTAAACAAAGGATGAATTTAAAGTGCAATTACTTTTAACTTTCATTGATAGAGAGTTATTTCGATAACTTCTCCGATTTCAAACCCTAATTGCAATTACACCGGATGTCTGCTTATATAGAGGTTCATCTAATGCATAGATCCACATGTCCGTTTCATTAGACCCGGATCATGCATCAAATATCACGTATTTACCCATCACATACAGGTAAACTATTTTCACCTAAGCATAGGAAGCTGAACGATGTTCATATATTTTTAAACTGTAATCAGTATAATTTAAACATTTTATATAAATGTTAAAGCAAGAATTCTTGAAGAACTAATACCCAAACCAAGCCCAACCTGACCCGCTTAGTTTCGAGATGTACTAAAAACGGTCCATTTCAACCTCTCAACCCCACCCCGACTTGCTCATCTTGCCCCTTCTAGATTCGACAATTTAATTGTCATACATAGGGCTACGGCATCTCATAACTACAGTTTCATAATAGGCCAAAGAGCTTCTTAGAAAAACACAGATAACTAAGTCTAGGACAATAGTTACACAATAACAACGATGCTGATAGAAACTCGCAGCCTAGCATTAATATTATTATTATGAGATACGATATGCGTCCGCCAACAATACCTTTAGTAGTAGTAGTTTTGTTATAAATTGTTAAGGATTCAAGACAAACTCGGTCCATAAACATAAATAGGCGGCTTCAACTTCAACAGGAAAAGCTCCATACCAAACTGCTAGGCTTTAAGTTGTAGGGCAAATGCCAAATTAGCCAGGGGGCCAGTTCATTTGTCGTCCACCTATGAGGTGAACGTGAATGTGGTAAACAGATTGGCCTGCCAAAAACATTGAAAATATCAAATGCATCAACAATTGATTAACTAATTGTATGTATATGTAAATGTATATGTACATCCACTTGGGCCATCATTGATGACAATTCTGAATCCGTCTTCAAGACCTTCTTGTTTAGCTACAACCTTTGCGGTGTAGAGAAGATGGCCAAGAATTTCAGTGTGTCTCTCCTCAGCCTACATGATCAAATCAAAGTATATGAATTAACAAATATCTACGCTGAGCATTTACGTGAAAGGAAAGGAAAATAAAATTACGATGACAAAAAGAAACTAGAAAAAAGCGATAATAATATTTTTTATTATTTTTCAACTCTAAACTAGCCAAAAAAACTGCATATGAATTCTACATGTAGTTTAATACAAGTTTTTGAGTATCAATCAGCAGTCTGCAACCTTTTTTATGCTTCGTGTTGCGATATCAGATATCATAGAACACACTAGCCATAAAGGGATGGATCCCATACATGAAAACTTGATGTTAACCTTAAAGAACGATATCTTAGTTTAGCATTTGTCTATTTGTGAATATTACTTAATTACCTTAGAGAGACCAGTCAAGCCATCCCTAACTTTTGGAATAAGCAAAATGTGTGTTGGTGCTTGAGGAGCAATGTCTCGGAATGCAAGAACCTGCCAAGAAGCGGAAACAACGGAGGTGGGTCAGGTGTGAAAGATAAAGAAAAATAATATAAACACACTTAAAACATAGTCATAGAACCTAGGACATCATGGACTTCATTAGTTACAATAAGTAATAGAGATTACAGTGTGTAATTTATATAATCTTATGTGTAAGGCAATTCTTAAAAGGTATTTTTCATACGGACTGATATAATGTACAAAGAGATACATAGTTGAGCGTGATTATCTAGAACCCTACCAATACCATTACAAAGCCTTCCAAGAAGGTTGAATACATGTAGATATAAGTTAATCACAGAAAAGTAATGTGCTACCTTATCATCTTCGTAAACGATATTTGCTGGAATTTCCTTGTTAATAATCTTATCAAAGCTGTAAAATAAACAAAGAAGGCTTACATAAACATATTGTATGACTTTCAAGCAGTAGTAGATAATTAAAGATGTTGTAACAAACAAAAGAGATGCACTAAGCCATAAATTTAATATGAATTCAGTTGTAAAAAAAGATGCAACATGGACACAACAAATTCTATCAGCTTCATAGACGTCAATTATATTGGATAGACATAAGATGATTCAATCAACAACAAATTTTGCACTGCGACAAGAAGAGACGGAACTAATGAATATGCAAGAAAGCGTAGATCTTCGTACAACGGATGTTTAGAAACATAACTGGACACTGCAACCCAGGACAGATGCAGATTTTATAAAAAGTATCAATACATTTTTAAGAAGGAAGATAAATTATTTTATTTTCAACGAGAGTCAATATTCGGATTAAGGTATGTTTGGCAATACTAGCTGCGAGAAGCTATAAGCCCTCTTCAAAGGACTTTTCTATTTAGGGCTTTTTCTTTCATAAATAAAACCTCGAGACGGTGTTGCGAAGCCAACAACACCGCGTATCCCCATATCCAGGTTTCTCACATTCCCTTATCAACGCTTTCCGTGTAACTTCGAAAACCAACAAAAACTCCGACAAAACATATGTAACTAGAAAGACTATCCTTATATCGAAGTAAAGATGTTACGAGAACTTATAATCGGGGACCGACGCTATTCCTATCGATACCATATTAAATGACCTAATTCAAGTCCTATTTATGATCTACTTAAACTTAATTAGTACTAGTACTATATACAAATAAATCATACAATCAAACATTTTCGAAAATGGATGGGTTAATAATGGAGATGGTAAGTACATGGTTGGAGAATCGGAAGGAGCAGCAGAAAGAGCGGCGTCTTTCTCGGACGACATCGTCGAAGAACACGAAATGTGTGAGTTGAGTATCCCTACCCGCTTATTGATGTTGTTCATAATACATTTTTCATTTGCTATTTTTTTAAAACTTATTATGTTTTTTTGTTAAATTGGACTACTTGACAACATATTAGCTGTAAGTTGTAAATTAGTTTACAAACTTAAAATATCTATCATTATTTTATGCTAATAATAGTATTTCGTTAATCACTTCCTTTAGAATAAACAGGTTAACATGGTTATATTTTCTTATAATTAAATATAAGTTTCTTAAAAATTTCTATGTTGAATTAGATATACAAAAATGATTGAACATATAAATTTTTATAAAACTATGCAAATTAAGTGTCTAAAAATGATCGACTACAATCTTTTAAATTTTTACAAAACTATGCAAATTAAGTATCTAGCTAAAAAATAAATATGGATTTCTGATATCCAAAATTTATAAAAATTGTTATTTGAATCAGAATCTTAAAATTTGGGTCTTCCGATATTTCGGATTTTCGATAGGTAGTTGGTTCAGATATTTTTAAATACCCATATACCAATTCATCTTAAGAATGACTAAGTATAAAACTTGTAGTTAGCTAAGATTAGAGTTGAAAATATTATTTTATATAATCCATAATCTTAGACCAACATATAAGAAGTACCACGTAGTCGGAATTCAACAATTATCACAAAAAGCTCAATATATTTTGCCTGCCAATCAAAGGTTAAGTAGTGAAAGGCTTCATGTGTGGTCTTTCACTTAGAAGACACATTGCAATCTCGCATCGAGTGTCCCTCTCGCTTACAATCAATATGTTAGAAATAAACGTTTAGTTTGAATGTAAGCCCAAGCCCGTATGTGGGCTTGAGCCCGTTAGGTTTATTTTTCCTATAAATAGGCCTACAATGTAAACGTTTTATATTGATGAAATCTAAAAATTCTTCCACAAAACCCGATTATTAATTTCTACATGGTATCAGAGCAGGTTACGATACGTACCTGTTCGTTCGAATAAACCATTCAACCAAACCATTCGACTGGTTTTTTAACTTGTTCGATCAGAATTATTCAACCATTCAACCAAACCATTCGACTGGTTTTTTAACTTGTTCGATCATAATTATTCAACCAGGAGCACGCGACTGAGAATTTATCTTGTTCGACTAGGCTAACTTGACTAGGTGTCCGGAATAGATTCGACTAGACCTAGTCTTCTAGTCATTCGACCAGCTAGTGATCATACACGAATACAAGTGCTCGACCAGGAGCATTCGACCAGAAGTTGAACCTACACGAATTCAGTCCATACGAATACCTATTCGACCAAACAATCCACACACACGAATTGTGTACTATTGTTTGACTGTGATTTTATTGTGTGAAGGCGAACAGTAGTCTGTGTGTGTGTTGTTTTATTAAAGCCACCTGCGAACAGTACTCTGTGACTTTATTGTGACGGCGAACATTATTCAATCTGTGTGTATATCAATGGGCACTACTAAATAAACCAACATGAGGGACCCACATAATTTATTGTGTTATAAAATTCAACAATTTTTGTCTTGAAATTCTCCCTTTCAACAATTTGTATGGTCAAGTCAATTTTTGTTGAATATTATTTTTTGGAAATAGAAATTCTCCCTTTCAACAATTTGTATGGTCAAGTCAAAATCTAGAAAAATTTAAGTTTATTGGAAATAGAAAACTCAATTAAATTAACTACTAACTAATATTTATTAATCACTTATACTATTATAAATAGAAGAGTTGGAATAGCTTTTTAACTAATAACATATTTGGATTTTCTTCTTTCATCGGGTATGTTTACTTTTTAAAAGTTTAACATTATTATTATTTTGTTATGTCAAAAGAGAAAAAAAAACATTCCATAAAAGTCATATCTTTTTTCCTTTTCTTTTTTTTTAATGTGGATTAAATGTTATTTTTATTGATTATGATTATTATGGAATACAACATATTAATTTGAACCCTTTGTAATTTATAGTATGTGTAATTTATAGTATGTAATTTATAGAATGTAAAAATACTAATTAGAATAGAATACTATTAGAATAGAATACTATTGATTATAGTAATTACCTTTAGTGTAAGTAATTACCTTTACTATTGATTATACTATTAATTAGTATTTCTACACTCCCTTATAGTTTTAATAAGTTTAGTTTACTTTTATCACTAATTTTTATTTACCTCATATATATAAAATGTTATTTAATTTAAAATAGTTGTTTTAATTTAATATATGTAGTATATTAATTTATTTATTTTAATACTAGCAACTTTATAGGTACATATTATCTTTCTTTAATAGATAGGTATTTTTATGTTAACAACTTTAATTCATTGACAAAAATAATATCTTTTTTTTTTGTCAGGAAAAAGAATATAATTCTTTATGAGGACATCGGAATTTGCCACTAATCAAGTACAATATATATCATTATATTTATATAGGTTTTTTTCTTCTAAATTACTTATATAGATATGTTAACATAATAAAAACTACTTTATAGGTGTTCGGATCACGTGAAGAAATGATGGATTGGGTACAAAATATTGGACGCGATGTTGGTGTTGTTGTGGTCACCAAAAGATCAAATAAATACCGAAGCGGGAAAATGAATAAGGTTGCACTCAAGTGTGATCGTGGCGGCGAATATAAAGTTAAGGATTCAAGTAAAGCTTCTGGCACCAAAAAAAGTAATTGCCCATTCGAATTAGAAGCAAAATATTCAAATGAATATGATTCGTGGACGTTAAGGGTGATATGTGATGAACACAACCATCAACCTATTCAGTATATGGAGGGGCATCCATATGCAAAACGATTATCTGATAATGAATATAGTTTGGTTGTAGAATTTACAAAGATGAATATGTTGCCACGTGATATTCTATCTATAATAAAGGAGCGGAATGTAAATAATGTGTCAACAATCAGAACTATTTACAACGCACGAAATAAATTCCGCATGCTCGAGCAAGGAGACAAATCTCCAATGCAGGTTCTCTTGTCCATTTTGCATTCAAATGGTTATGCTTATGAGTTTTCTACGACTTCTTCAAACGAGTTAGAAAATTTATTATTTGTTCATCCAACGTCATTCGATATCTGACGTTCATTTCCACATGTGTTGATTATAGATGCCACCTACAAAACGAACAAATATAATATGCCGTTTGTTGAGATTGTTGGTGTAACTTCGACTAAGAAGACGTTTTGCATAGCTTTTATCTTTATGCATAATGAAAGGGAGGTTAATTATACTTGGGCATTAAATTGTCTAAAGTTGACACTAGACAAGTGCATGTACCCACGTGTTATAGCTACAGATAGGGAGTTGGCTTTAATGAATGCATGTAAAAAAGTTTTTCCCGATGCTGCGCAATTACTTTGCAGATGGCATATTGGTCAAAATCTTTTCAGGAATTGTAAGCACATTATAAAATCATCGAAAGATTAGAAATTCTTTCTTTCATTATGGGAGCTATTGGAAAATTCTGCAACACTTGTATCTTACACAAAAACTTACATGCAACTTCAATCATTCTTGATAAAATATCCACGTAAGTTCTTTATATTTTTAAGTTTAAATTCTATATATTTGCTTCTATATTACTTATCCAAGTTTACTTTACTTTTCAGGTGTTTTGAAATACGTAGATGATACTTGGTTGAAGAAATACAAGGAAATGTTTGTTTCTGTTTGGATTGATCAACATCTTAACTTTGGAGAACACACAACAAATAGAGTTGAGAGTCAACACGCGAAGCTCAAACAATATTTGGAATCCGCAAACTCTAGTTTGGATAAATTTGTGGGTTGTATTGATCGAATCGTTATCTCGCAAGTTACAACAATTAAAGAAAGCTTAGAAAAAAGCAGAATTTTTCGGATTCATCAACACAACCTACATTGTTTCAGACTATTGCATGGTAACGTTTCAAATGAAGCTCTTGAGGTAATGTTTGAAGATTATAAGAGGTTGAATGATTTTCAATTAGACTCCTCAAACTGTGGTTGTCGACTTCGCAACAGTTGTGGGTTACCATGTGCTTGTGAACTATCAAATTATATAACTTCGGGTATGTATATTCATATATAACATACGTTTGACATTTTCATTTTAGAAAAATATACTAATTTATATTTTACCTCAGGTCAATATATTCCCTTGAATTCGATTGATATATTTTGGAGGAAGCTTGATATTTCACCGTCAACATTCGAGCAGAATGATGGTATTAGTTGTGATCGTGTAATGGAACATTATAAACAAGAATTTGACAAGCAGTCCGATGTTGGGAAGAAAAGTTTGCTAAGAAAGTTAAAGGATATAATCGGGTTAGGTACAACCGGCCTTCGTGAACCTATAATTCAAAAAAATACTCGTGGACGACCCAAATTGAAGAAAACTCAACCAAAAAGGCATGTCGACCCCACTCATCAAGATTCTCGTAGACATAGTTGTTCAAACACGTCAAATTTTGTTGAATCATATTCGTTTAGGGAACCAGCGAGACATAGTTCATACGAGATGGAAAATTACCAAGAGCCGATGATTGACTTGAATAAGGAACCGCTGATAGACTTGAATGAGGTCCCAGATGAGTTCGAGAGTTTTAACTTTAACTACCAACCATCTTATTCACATACTTATATAATGGCAGACATTTCAGATATATTTTACCCTTACATTACAAATATACACAATGTTGATGGGGATGGAAATTGTGGATTTCGAGCATTAACCGTTGGTCTCGGACGTGTTGAAACTGATTATGAGGACATTCGGCGTCAATTGAGGGAGGAGTTAGAAAGCAAATTTGATACCTACATGAAAATATTTTCCATTGATATTAATACATTGTACGAGTCTTTGTGTTTCAAAGGGTCTCCTGCACCGAGACGATACTGGATGTCTATGTCCGAAGTGGGTGTTCTTGCTGCCAACAAGTTTGGCGTAATTGTCCATTGTTTAGACAACAGAGGCTCAACAACTATTTTCCCTTTTTGGAAGAGCCCAGAAGAGTTCCAGCACCATCACGTTATAACAATTGCAATTGTATCTAGTCATACTCATTACGTGATGGTGCAATTACAAGGAGAGTATCCAATGCCGTTTATTACGACCTACTGGAATTTTCATAGAAACTCGTCTGCAGCTAGATGGGAAACAATGTATCGGTCTCGTATAGAACTATTTAATCAGTGTATCCATCGTGAAAGAACTTTTATGAATTTAGATGATTAAATGTAATAATTAATCTCATTTACTATTTTATATTAATTTTATCATTTCTCTTTATGTTTTAGTACTATTTTATATTACTTTTTGTCATTTTTTTATGTATTAATATATTGTTTTCATGTAATATTATATTTATAAATAAATAATATAATAACATTATATGTTTACTTATTAAAACAAAAAGAAAAAAGAAAAAAAAACATAATCATTATCTCATTTACTATTTAAAAGAAGAAAACATAATGATTAGGAAATGATTAGGAAATGATTAGTAAATAATGTGGGCCCGTTGGTTTATTTAGCAAAAAGTGTTGGTGTATTTAGCATACCCCATATCAATTTGTGATCCCAATTTGTTTCTAGACTCACGCTGTCTTTTGGTTTTAGACATAAGGCCCAATTTAGTTAGATTTAGTTGTAGCCCAATTACAATCAACTAAGACATAAAGCCCAATTAAAGAATTTAATAACAAGCACAAATCAAATTAAATCCCAAAAAAACCACAATTTAAACAATTTAAACCACTATGGCTGACAACGAAAGCCATAACCTCGCCGTGCAACAAATGAATTTGTTTCGTAACATAGCTCAGAACCAATTTCAAAACCCAAAACCTCCTTTCAAGAATCATCGGTCAAACAAGCCGTTTTTTCGAACTCAATCAAAGGTGGATAAGAGGAATCTCAAGTGTGAAGAGTGTGGTATGTCGAAACACACCAAAGAACAATGCTTTAGGATCGTTGGATATCCAGAATGGTGGAGTGATAATCACAAAACCTCCAAGACTGGAAAAGTTGCCGCCGTCATAGGCAGCAGAGAGATTAACGGCGGAGGAAAAAGTTAATGTTAAACGTGCATGATTTCGAAGAGGAGAACGTTTCTTCCCGATCTGGAGAAGTTCATGTTGCCACCAAAAACGCCAAGTGTAATTCATGGATTTTTGATTGTGGTGCCACTGATACAATGACGTTTGATATAACCGATCTAACGTCAAACTCGAAAGTTGACAAAACACGAATTCATACAGCTAACGCGGAAACTCTCCCAGTTAAAGGAGGGGGAACCATTGAAATATCGAAAGAATTACGACTCTCGAGATGTCTTTATGTGCCATCATTATCACACAAGCTATTATCCGTTAGTCATGCTACGAAAGAATTAAACTGTGTGGTATTAATGCACCCCACTTTTTGCATTTTGCAGGATATCAGGACGGGAAGGATCATTGGGTGTGGTACTGAGAGACAAGGATTATATTACGTAGATGAAGTCACTCAACAAGGCTCAGTTATGCTGACTCATGGTTCAAACGATAGGAAAGAATGGTTATGGCACCGACGATTGGGACATCCATCCACTGGTTATTTACGTCAGTTATTTCCGCATTTATTTCCTAAAAATAAAGATTTTCATTGTGACACTTGTATTTTGGCAAAAAGTCATAGACATACGTTTAAACCAAATGATACTCGAGTTGATTCACCTTTTTTGTTAATCCATTCTGATGTTTGGGGTCCCGCTAAAATTGAAGGAGGACAAAATTTCCGCTATTTTCTGACATTTATAGATGATTGTACTCGAATGACTTGGACTTATCTTTTAAAAAATAAGTCTGAAGTTTTTACGAAGTTCACATTCTTTTGTAACATGGTCAAAACCCAATTCAAAAGTGAAATCCAAATTCTCAGGTCAGATAATGGGGGGGAATTTTGTAACACCAACATGAAAACCTTTTGTCAAACACGGGGAATTATCCATCAAACTTCGTGTGCTCACACGCCTGAACAAAATGGGGTTTCAGAACGAAAAAAATCGTTTTTTATTGGAAATCACACGGGCTATTATGATTGAATCCCAAGTCCCAAAGTCTTTTTGGCCAGAAGCCCTTGTCACTGCAACGTATCTTGTTAATCGACTTCCAACCCGAGCCCTAGCACTCAAAACTCCTCTCCAAACATTTTCACATTTCCATAAATTGCCATCAACTCTAACCCTCGAACCTCGAGTGTTTGGATGTTCTGTTTTTGTTCATATACCAAAAATAGAGCGTTCAAAACTTGATCCATGTGCAGAGAAATGTGTGTTTTTGGGGTATGGTGTCAATCAACACGGGTATCGGTGCTACAGCCCCAGTAGACGTCACATGTTCACCACAATGAACTGTGACTTTATCGAAACGGAGTTCTTTTATCATACCCATCTTCATGGTCAGGGGGGAAATGACAATGACGCATTAAGATGGATAAGTTGGGTACCACCTGTGCATGACTCTCCTACTGATACTCCTAATTCAACTGATAATCCTGAAGATTCTGATACTGATACTGTGACATTCGCGAATTTCTAGGTATATTTCTATCGATTCGTATTCGTTTTATTTGTTTATGTTTATGTTTTGACCCTATTGTATCCCTTTTATGTTTTATCGTATTCGTATTTTATGAGTATCGTATTCGTATTTTCCGTATTTTATGAGTATCGTATTTGTATGTTATGTGATTCGAATCTTTATGTCGGGATCGTGTAGTTCTAAGTGCCTTTAGTATAAGTCTAGTATGCTCTTATGATAAGTTTAGGGGTAATATGCCTTATTTATACGATTAAGATTAACGTTTAAAAAGTATTACATTTTTAGTCCTTTCAGAAATTTATTACAAAACTAGTCCTATGGTGGAATTTCTATTACAAAATTGGTCCTAAAGTAGCCTACCAAACGTTTTGTCTTATTCCCCACCAACATTTTTGTCTTTACCCTACTCTCACCTACCTTTCTTCTCCATTTTCCCCATCACACTCTCTCTCTCTAAAAACACACACATAAGCTCCATCTTCTCTCTAAATTATCTAAAGATCCGACCGTTGAAATCCAATTTCGAGGCTTGTTTATTGTTCACCGTAATCATCTTCATCTATCCTCTGAATTTCAGTTCGATCGGGTAAGTATACCATTAGTCTTAGTCACGTAACTGATCACGTAACTAAGACCTTTAGTCTTAGTCACGTAACTAGCTTGCTGATTTTCCGAAACGTTTGTAATCCTGTTAAATCGATGTTCCTTTTGGTCATTTTAAAACCCGTATACAACGTTAATCGTTAAGGCATATCCCACTAGACTTAGAGATACTTAGACATGTTTATTTACGTGATGTTTAGGGCACTTAGACGTGGAAGCTTGACCGTATCTGATTATTTCCCGACATATCGTATTCGGATTGCTTTGCTATTCTGTGAGTTATTCGTTGCCCTTTTTACCGCTTTTACATTTTTGGGCATGATTAGCGTCGTATAAATGTATTTTATGGTATATTATGTATTATGGTATGTATTTTGGATATGAATGCCTTTAGGTTAGCATTACCCAACTTGTTCCGCCTTTGTGGTAGAACGAGGCCCCGTATACACACCTGTTAGCTTTTAGCCGCCGGTTCGTATATATAGCGCTATATGGGTCTAACAAACCCTCATTTCTAACACGATGGATGATGGATGCGCCCTGTCCGTGTTAGTAATGTTATGACCGTGATTTCCGAGGACAACCTAGCGTAATGCACTAGGTGGGGTTAGTTGCCAGTATTGTTATGGTTCAGGTGTATCGTATTTACCTAAGGCTATTATCTATCCAGTATGCTATTTTTATGAAATGATTATGGTATTTTTATGGTATATGTATGAGTATTTTATCAAAAGGTTTTGTAAACCTCACGTATATTTTGAAACAGCATTTTCAAATGACTTATCTTCAAATCATAACCCTTTTGGGTCAAAACGTATCGAAACTTTTTTACTATTATGTTTTTATTAATTATTGCGAATAATTCACCAACTTTATGTTGACGTCGTATTTTAACGCTTTTAAGGGATTTGAGGTTACCTTTATGATGCTATGCTTGTTGGCTACGTGGATCTTTTGCATGAAATTTATTTTGCTTATGTTAATTCCTTAGTATCCCAAACGCTGTAGCCGTATTTTGATATATTCGGATGATTGTAATAACGTATTGTATTTCAAACTCTTTATCTATGTTGATTATGTTTGGTTTACTTATGTTGATGTAACCTTTGAATCTCTGATACCGTATACACTGTACACCTCGGTTCCGCCATTTTGCGGGGTGTGACAGAAGTTGGTATCAGAGCCAATGGTTATAGCGAACTAAGTGACCTTACGGAATCACTTAGACTATGACCTAGGCTTTTGGACCTATCTGATTTACTCTATGTGCGCATTTCTTTCTTTTGTGGGCCTGTATGTGATTCGTATGCTTTATGTGCTTTTGTTTTGCATTTTATGCTTTGAGGCCTGTTTGTTTTAGTCGCACATCCGGTTATCGTTCTGATTTATTCTGTTTGACATTCGTAGAAGATGCCGCCTAAGAGAGCTTCTACTAGGTCTACTCCGGCCGTCACTGCTACGAGAAGGTCGACGAGACGAGGTCGCGCCAGTGTGAGAGCGGGTGCTACGCCTCAGAATACCACTGCTGTCCCCAATGCTAATACCACCGCTCCGAATATCAGTCAGTTGATTGCGGAGCAGATTGCAGCGGCGATACCAGTGATTGTGGCACAGCTCAAGGAGACACCGGTGCAGGATGCCGACTTAGGGTTTGAAGAACCTGTGATGACGGTATTGGATCAGAAGGTACGGCGTCTGGGCGCGATGGTTCTGATGTGGGAAGAGCAGTGCATGTGGGAGCCGGTGGACCGAGTATCATTATTGAGGATCCACCCCGAGGCTGTTCGTATAAGACTTTCCTGGATTGCAGACCTACTGAGTTTAAGGGTACCGAGGATGCTGTTGCTACCCTGCAGTGGTTTGAGAGGATTGAGTCCGTATTTGATGTTTCGGGATGTGCTGAGGAAAGCAGAGTTAAGTATGCTACGTTCTTGTTCCAGGGTAAAGCCCTAACTTGGTGGAACTCAGTGAAACGAGTTCAGGGCCGGGCTGCTGTTACCCTGATGACCTGGGAAAACTTGAAGGCTATGATGAGGAAAGAGTATGTGCCGACATCTGAGACGCAAAGATTGGAGAATGAGCTATGGAACCTGACTATGCAAGGTTCTGATTTTCGTGGGTATGTGAATCGATTCTATGATTTGTGTGTTTTGGCTCCTCGGTTGGTTCGCACGGAGAATGAAAGAATTGAACGCTTCACTCAAGGGTTGCCCCAGACTATGCGAGATCACATTATTTCTCACCTTCCGGGTACTCTACAGAGTGCGGTTGATATTGCGGGCCGGTTGACCGCAAGTATGATCCGTGGTGGTGTTCTTCAGCCGGTTGTGAGCCGAAGAGATTCTGGTAGATTTGATAGGAGAGATATGGGTAGTTCGAGGAAGAGAAGTCGTGGTCAGGATCAGAGACCCCAACTTCCTCAAGTGTATGCTTTGACTGGTTCTGGAGCGGGTTATCAGGGCGTGCGCCCGAAGTGTGGTACGTGCGGCAGTGCTCATGCAGCTAATGTGGCTTGTTGGGTTTGTAAACGCTGCAAGAAGTTAGGCCACACTGAGCAGTTTTGTGGAAGGGCTACTGGAGCGTGTTTTGAATGTGGAGAAGTAGGTCACCGCCGTCATCAGTGTCCCAAGCTTGTATCATCTACTCCCCTTCCTACTCATGGTGCTGGTACTAGTGCAAGAGGAAATCCTGCCAAGAGCCGAGCTTTCGCCATGGAATCTTCTGAAGCTCATCAGGATCCTACTGTAGTCACTGGTACATTTCTTGTCGATGATTATCCTGCTTTTATCTTGTTTGATTCGGGTGCCGATAGAAGCTTTATATCTAGTGATTTCCGCCCCTTAGTAAACCGTGCTTCTAGTCCTTTAGAGCCTGAAAGAAGTTCAAGAGGGTCGAGATATCCAGTGTGACTGAACCAGCTCGGTATGATCTCCCTCCTAGATCAACTAGGGGAATTCCACCCAACAGATACTCACCTGAAAGAAGTTCAAGAGGGTCGAGATATCCAGTTGCAAATATCGCAAGAAGGAATTTAGTTCCGGAAGCCAAGTCCTTCGCAAACACGATCTGTTCTGAAAAAATACCAACTAGTGTTGAAGAAGCACTCAAGTATAAAGAATGGAAAGAAGCAATTGGAACTGAACTTGAAGCCCTGAGAAGAAGTAAAACATGGGAAGAATGTGAATTGCCTCCAGGAAAGAAACCCGTTAAATGTCGGTGGGTGTTCACTATCAAGTATAAACCCGATGGATCAATCGAAAGGTATCAAGCTCGATTAGTCGCAAAGGGGTATACTCAGACTTACGGGATTGACTACTGTGAGACTTTCTCTCCAGTAGCCAAGATTGATACTATTAGAGTTCTATTCTCAGTTGCAGCAAATAAGGATTGGCCATTACACCAATTCGATGTCAAGAATGCCTTCATACATGGAGAATTGAAAGAAGAAATCTACATGGAAGCCCCACCTGGAATTCATGATAGTTCCGGGGCCAGGAAAGTTTGCCGACTAAAGAAATCTCTGTATGGTTTGAAGCAGTCTCCACGAGCGTGGTTTGGTCGGTTTACCACAGTTATGAAGAAATATGGCTATAACCAAAGCAATTCCGATCACACTCTCTTCTTGAAACGGAGAGGTAAACTAATAACCTGTTTAATAATCTACGTTGATGACATGATCATTACAGGGGATGATTCAGAGGAAATGACAAAATTGAAAGCTAATCTTTTCAAAGAATTTGAAATGAAAGATCTGGGAAGACTCAAATATTTTCTCGGAATTGAAGTTCTAAGATCAAAATTAGGGATCTTCATTTGCCAGCAAAAATATGTTCTTGATTTGTTAGCAGAGACGGGAATGCTAGATTGCAAACCTGCAGACACTCCCATGATAGGCAACCAAAAATTGTTCATGGAAGATGAAGCTGAACTGGCATATAAAGAAAGATATCAGAGAACGGTGGGAAAGCTGATTTACTTAGCCCATACTCGGCCAGACATTGCATACGCTGTGGGGGTTATAAGTCAATTCATGCACCAACCTCAAGTCCAGCACATGGAAGCAGCTTTACGGATTATCAGGTATCTCAAGGGAACTCCTGGACACGGTGTTCTATTCAAAGCAAATGGGCACCTGAAGATTGAGGCTTATACCGATGCCGACTGGGCAGGCGACAAAGGTAATAGGAGGTCTACATTAGGGTATTTTACCCTAGTGGGTGGAAATCTTGTTACATGGAGGAGTAAAAAGCAAAAAGTTGTCGCCCTCTCAAGTGCTGAAGCTGAATTCCGAGGAATAGCACGAGGATTAGCTGAAGTCCTATGGTTGCGAAAACTAATGTCAGAAATTGGGTATCCCTCAGAAGAAGCCAGTAAGATCATGTGTGACAACAAAGCGGCTATCTAGATCTCAGGAAATCCAGTTCAACATGATCGCACCAAACACGTTGAAGTTGATAGACACTTCATCAAAGAAAAACTTGAAAATGAGATTATCGAGCTTCCGTTTGTTTCATCAAAAGATCAACTGGCAGATATTCTCACAAAGGCGGTTACTGGAAAGATTTTCACTCACTGTCTTAACAAGTTGAGCATTGGAAATCCCACTACTCAGCTTGAGGGGGAATGTTAGAAATAAACGTTTAGTTTGAATGTAAGCCCAAGCCCGTATGTGGGCTTGAGCCCGTTAGGTTTATTTTTCCTATAAATAGGCCTACAATGTAAACGTTTTATATTGATGAAATCTAAAAATTCTTCCACAAAACCCGATTATTAATTTCTACACAATAAGCTTAAGAACGTTTCTCAATAGGTTCCAAGTACGTTGATTGTCGTAAAGATATCCAAATTACTAAACACGCAATTATTGGAGTCGATTTTCAAATTTTGATACTTTCATCCCAACACTTTCTTTATCTCCTTATCCATTTCAAGTCTTTTCGTCTCTTAAAACTTACATTAAAAACACAAGTAAACATGTAAATATAGTGTTCATATCCTTTAACATAGGTGGTGTTCGGATTCAAGATTGACACAATAATGTATTTTAAATAGGCTAATTAAATTGTTTGGAAAAATCATATATAGTTTCTTTCAGTCTTTTCAAAGCTTTTGAACCACATCTATACATATGTATGTTTGGTAGAAGCTTTTAAGAGATTTTTAAAGGACTTTAAACTTCTAAATATAAAATATATAAGAGTACACGTAGTCATAATATCAAAAATGTTACACCCAATTCAAACTTTAAAAAAAAAAAGAAAAAAAAGAAATACCATTATAATATTTACTAAGAATTTATACATCGTCATAAGGTTTACAAAAGATATAAGTTTACACTGTTGTGCATACAAGCGAAAACGTTTTACATATACTGTCATTAGCCCGAAATTTCACCTTCGACTGCCTGTTATATGCTTGCCTTGCCAAACAACCTTGATTATTTTACCTACAACCACATAACACCACAAATTAGTAAGTTTACATTAATAAAATAAGTATTAACACTTACCTAAACGTTTAAACTACCATTTCAATCACTACAAAATCAATTCGATGAACTAGATTGCGACTGCGACGCACTTTTTAGATTGTGTCAATTTCACATTTAGATCCGAATTGTGTTAATGACATTTTTAGATCTGTAGTGGATCTGTGACACTTTGAGATATATATTTTTATTTTGGCTATGACATCCTGCCCCTAACTGTGGCTATGCCACCTAGGTAAGGAATTTTAAACATGTCATGGATGACTATTATGTCATGCTATAATGCCGAGATGGCTAGTACGCATGACGAATGTCATCCTAGGATTATTATTTCTAGGATGGGTATCATGCTAGGATGGCTATTATGTCAACCATGATTGCTATTATATCAGACATGATGGATACCATGTCAAAATGTCTAGTATTTCAGGATGATGATTATGACAAGATGGCTAGTATTCTAGGATAGATAGTAAAGTCTTTGTTAGCCGACGACTTCCGGACAGAAGCCCTTTCCAAGGCTGTTAAGATCCTGCGAAGCTGGATATCAAAATATTGCCAAATCCGACTATCAAGATGTTGCCAAAGCTGGTCGACTATCAAGGTCGTCCCAACTGATTGAATATCAAGGTCGGTTGTTCGGATCTGGATGGCTGTCAGGATCTGGCCGAACTGGTTGGGTTTTTTTTTTATTTCCTATGCCTTGTGTCCGTGACACTTTTAGATTTGAATCAGGTCTATGACACTTTTGGGTTTGTATCGTGTCCATGACAATTTTAGATCCCTATCATGACAACTTGTTTTCATTTGTTAGGTCATGGCATCCTGTCCCTAATTGTGGCTATGCCAACTAGGGTAAAGAATTTTACCATGTCATGGATTGTGGATGAATTTGTTCTAACTTTTGTAATACATGCATACCCAATAGGACATTGTAGGCCGAAAGTCTCATGGCATTCAATGCCTTTGTGGATACAAAGATCTGACTACGTTATATCTTTTTTCTGTCTGGCCAACATCAATGGTTGCCCATGACACCTTTTAGAAGGATTAGTATTTTAGCCATGACACTTTCATATCTGTCTTGTGTCTATGAAACCCGTGACACTTTTAGATCCATATTGTATCCATGACACTATTTTAGATGCGTATTGTGTCCATGGCATTTTCTCATCCGAATTATGTTTATGACATTTTTAGATCTACATCTTGGCTATGGCATCCTGCCCCTAACTGTGGCTATGCCAAATATTGTAGGGAATTTGACAATGTTATAGATGGTAGATGGAATTGGTCCAAATTGTTGAGGCCCTAACCAGTAGGACATTGTAGGCCGATGATGAATTAATTATTGCAGATTTTATCATTTTGACCCTGTAGTAAGGGTATTCTCCCAACATAAACTATATGCTTATCTCGCCTACCGATCAACGTGTCTCACCTGAGAAGCTGATCAAAGGAGATTGTGTTGTAACGTTTTAAGTGTTTTACTTTTTGGGATAACATCCATAAGATTGGCAGATGTGGTTTCAACTGGTGGGGAGCAAATTGGGGATATCATCCAAACTTGAAGAACTGGTGCTTTTCTTTTGCTTGATGTGGCTCCTTCATTAACCACGTATATGCAATTAGTTAGGTGGTGGATATGGGTAGTGGTGGTTATTTTTTATCTAGGTGAAACCACATAAGGTGTAATAGTATCTTCCATGAAGAAGATGAACTGCTACTATGGATGAATGAATAATAAATGAGAAGAAATTAAAATGAAATGAAATGAAACACCGTTGCATAAAACGGGTCCCACGGAGTATTTCTATTATATACGATTAATGTGCAACTAGGCTACTTATGGACTTTCTAACCGGTGCCAATGTTTGAGCAAAGAATAACATGCTTAGTAACTTGGGTGTTTGGGGTTCAACCTCTTGACCTTCTGCTAAGCAATGCAAGCCTATCAAGCTCTTGGCGAGCCTAAGATGGTCAAGTGGTTGGTTAAAGAACGTGATCAGAATATAAATACCATGGGAAATGTATGAATATTCCGGCTAGATGGTACTATGTGTAAGTATGATGAGAATAGTGAGTGTACTATGTGTAAGAGATATATGGAGTGTTAGCATGTCCCTAAACTGTATTAGGGTAGGGGTATTTATACCCAACAATCCCAGACATGGGAAACGGTTGGCTATGCATGCCCATTACGATGCTTTAATGGTATTTATGAGACTCCAAAGCCTATGACATTATAGCGGTCATAATGAACAGACAAAAGTATCAGTCTATCATGAAAGCCTGAAATGCAATGATGGTAGGGCCTCAGGAGGTAGGACCTCACGAGGTAGGATTTCAAGTGGTACGACCTCACGAGTCGGGGGCTGTATCCGGGAGCGGGAGCTGGAAGCTTGAGCTTATTTATTTATGATAGCTACTTTCATTGGTATGTTTGAGAACAAGTTTTTTAGAGTTTTTTTTTGGAGCTACTTTTGTTTTTCAAATAAATAAATTTCTCAATAAGAAAATTTTTGTTTGAATATTAAAATTTTAGTTTTTATTATGACAAAAAAGTTTCAAAATAAAAAACTAATAGAAGTAGCTTTTAGAAATGAAAAAGTTAAATCTTTTAGCTTATATTTCAGCTCCAACTTTTAGCTATAACTACTTATGCCAAATCATTTTAAAACTTTGTAAATTTTTTTTTATCAAAATAAAAGCTAAAACATTATTACCAACATACCCTATAACCTATGTCTACAAATTCTAGTCCCATTTGCTCCAAACGTAACAATTAAATTTGTAAATTACACCGTTGTTTTACAAAATAAAGAAGAAAAAAAAACTAAAAGTGGGAAAGTCGATGAATGATCCGATCAATTTTAAAAAACTTCCCCAATTCTTGTACCAAATCTCAGGCGGTCACTGCTAACAACCATCTTTTCAGGTAACTTATTACTTACAATTCTTAAATTAATTAAATTATATAATTCATTGGGCATGTTCGTTTCAAATGACCTAGATTACTACTACATGTTTAATTAGTATGATTACGTTCTAACAACTATTTTAGTTCAAACAAAATTTACCCCTTTCTCATAATGTTGGTGTATATGCCCAGTAAGTAATGATTATGTATTGTAGGATTCTTGTATAGACTGGTGACGAAAGCGGATAAAAGGTAGTGCTTTTTTCATTAAGGAAAATGAAGGAGCAGAGTGGTTACGTACCACCCCGTTATATTCCGCTGGGACAGTCGGACCGAGAAGAGTCAGATCTTGAGAAAAGTATACTTCCTATCTCTCATGAATCTTCTACAAAGAATGAAAGCGTTAGTGATGCCCTAGTTCCGTGGTCCTCTGGAATATGTGCTTGTTTCGATGATCTGCAAAGCTGTATGCTAACGTCTACCTTTAACTTTGTTTTTCAGCAGTGAATACAAAGTTTAATTTATACTTTCGTTTCTGCTTAGGTTTGATTGGTACGATATGCCCTTGCTATCTTTTTGGAAAGAATGCCGAGGTTCTAGGGTCCAACACTTTCATGGGATCGTGTACAACCCATTTTATCATATGTGGTCTTATCAACTCCTTTTGTTGTTTGATGTCCGGAGGTGTGCTTCTAGCCTTTCCCGGATGCTTTGCTGCATGTTATGCCTGTGGATACCGCAAAGCACTAAGGACAAAGTTTAAGCTGCAGGTATGCCTTTTTTCTTTCTCTTCCCAACAAGCGATTACAGTATACTACTGTGATCCATTCTAACCATCATCGTACTCTTTGTAAGCTGCAAATTGACTAAGTTGACCTTACTTTTACTTTATTGTTTCTTTGGTATTTTAACTGCTACAGCGGTTAGTGTGGAATAAAACTACAAGTATGATTATTAATAAACTCATTTACTCAAATATAAGATTAGTTTTCTACTTTCTAATTAGACGATGTGTTGAAGCCCACATACGAATTTTTCATTAATTGAAAAAAATGAAAGTAATTATTTGGCGTCATCTGCTGGAGCTGTATGTATTTCTTAAAGTTTTTCAGAATATTTTCATGTTTTTCATTCTTACTGCTATTGTGAGAACAGTTGGTTTTGTTCAGTTTTCAGAAACTTATCTTAGTCTTGAGATCCCTGTGACTCGTGAGTATATGGTTACCACTAGTCTCATCATCAAACTTTACGTATTTTCTTATTTAGAGGGAAGAGAGTGTAAATGTGAGTAGAAGATATTGTTTTTTTACATGTTTTTTCTACAAATAGGACCTGTGGTGAGTTGTTTTTTAATATCCTTGGTAGCTATAAATTTACCTATAGATTGCAATTTCGACCCATTTACCTATAAATGGGTCGATTTGTGTTATTCTGTATATCTAATCGGGTACCTGATTTAAACTAAAACACTCCACTAAAAGGGAAACGGGATTAATGGGTTTAAAGTCATTCTAAGTATTCAACTGCACAAAATCTTCCTAAATAGCTTTCTCTATTAATTTGTACAGATATAGTTTTTAGAGTAAATACGCGAATACCCAAATTTCATAGTTAGTTCCTAAGTCTCAAAAAGACAAACTATGCCAAAACTCCATGTTATTAGGTATTTTATTCATTTCACTTAATCTAGGGACCACCATCGTTTCATTATGGAGTACAACGAGGTTTGGTGTACTTTTTGAGATTTAGTGACTGTACGTGAAATTTGTGTACAACTACAAAGACCATTCGCATAATTTACTCTACGTTCTAGTATCATTTTAGCACATTAATAATTTAAAAGTGGATAAAAAAGTGTTTGCGGATCAGCGCCGCTCAACCCCACTTGTTTTGACCCGCACAAAATCATTAGTTGTTTTGACCCACGCGAAAACATTAGCTGGTTTGACCTCTTCCCCTACCCGCCCGAGCAACATTTTTCTTTACCTCTAGATTTCCATTCTGCATGTGTTCCTTCCAGATGCGGTTTTCACATTAAATATTCGTGTCTTGTTATTCATTTCGTTTAAATTTTGTGGTTTGTCATAAGGAATCGCTCTACTACTCTTATTTCAGATTCCCGCAAAAAAATCTGATAAATGCAATTCCAAATTCACTTGAACTAGTAATGGGTTACAAAAATCAAATAAAATAATATGTTATGGTGCAGGAAGCTCCGTGTGGGGACTTTATAACACATCTTTGCTGCCATTTGTGTGCCGTATGTCAAGAATACAGGGAAATCCGAGAACGATCCGTGGATATCAACCCTAATGCAAACATGGTAGAAATCACAGCTCCCCCAGTACAGTCGATGGATTTGGCTGTGCACAAATAACCATATCTACCCCTTATATTCATATAATGTGTTGCTACTTTTTCTTTGTTTTGTTCAAAATAGATTTGTGTCATCAGTTACAAGATCGTAATGTTTTATACGTCATATTTTACTTTTATTTCATTAATGTTCTTGACAATACAATAAGCATATAGCTAGGAATACTTGTTGATTTTCAATTGATTATACACTCTAACCTTTTACAATGGACTTAAGACGCCGTCTTCAACGTCTTAACTTGTTCTTTTCTTGATGTTTTGCCAAGAAGTGCACTATTGACTGTATCGTATATATGCATCTTGGAAAGGGTCCTGTCGACTTAATTTTATCATTACTTTTATCCATTCGGGTATTATTACTAAAAGAAAACAGTGGATATGGGAATACTCATGTCAATGTTCCATCTCTTTGGTGTGTTTTAAATTATTATTCTCACTTGTCACTTGATATAATTATTCTAAAAGTGTGCGGAAATAAAATGTCTACACTTAAAAATTTAACATAGAGTTATTAGGATGTCAATGCTTTCTGTGATAGGTGCTAAAAGGAGAAATTGACTGAACGGAAGAAGGTAAAAAACGGTATAGTTATCAGCAAGGTTATAGATAACGTAAGGCGTGGCGTGGCGGCATGAGCAAGCCTCAAGCTTTGCAAGAAATGGCGAGACATGGCGTTTTTCAAGGCGTGAAAAAGCGGCAAAAAATTAATATATTTTATAATTTTATATATACTTTTATATATATTTTTACTATTATTAAGTTATATCAACACCAATAAATTATAAAAAGTTAATAATTTCATATATCAATATACAACTAATGTAAAATATAGTAACCAAGCTTTACAAAGAAGTTATCCATCATTTCGTGTCGGCTACTCCAAGCCTTGAGAAACGGCGAGACATGGCGGCGCCATGGCGGCTACTCCAAGCCTTGAGAAATGGCGAGACATGGCGACGCCATGGCGGGTTATTTAGAACACTGGTTATCAGTAGTTACGATCCAGAAGTATACGGATCAAATTAAAAAAATAACTATTATCAAAAGCAAACCTCCAACATGGATAGAATTATTACTGTATATTTGTATTTAGTATTGTTATGGGTTAAAGGCCCATGCTTTGTATTGTATGTATATATTGCTATGATGCTAATGAGATAATCAACAATTAATTCATAATATTTTGTATACCATAATACAATATTTAACGGGCTCTCTTAAAATCTCTCTAATTTTAATTCGATCCTACATTTCCTGCTTAATTTTTTCGTCGGCTAAAAACAAACCCTAAACCTGTTTGTCGACAGCTTCTAAACCCTAATATCATCATCCAATCATGCCCGGAGATGGTGCATCTTGTTCTAATTATGATAAAGCTTTCACAATTACCAGCATCAAAGCATACATTCCCCTCACTTTTGATCTTGAAGAACACAATTATGTCCAATGGAGACGGATGTTTGAGATGCACTACATTAGATGGGACGTCGAAGGCTTTCTCGATGGTTCCATTCTTCCTAAAGGAAGCACCGATCGAAATTGGGTTTAACTTGACAACCTAATTCGCATGTGGATATACAACACAATCCGCAAAAACCTCCTTCAGATGGTTATGACAAAAGGCGAAACCGCGCCGTGGAAGGCACTTGAAGACTTATTCCAAAGCAACAAAGATGCGAGAACCATACAACTTCATGACGATCTACGTAATATTCGGATCGGAGATCTTTCCGCCTTCGATTATTGTCACAAATTAAAGGTTATTTTTGACTTGCTAGAAAATCTTAATGATCCGATTGATGAAAGGGTTCTAGTGATGTATGCAATTAACGGTCTCCGCGGACGTTTTTCGGGTTTGAGTTTTATCAAACATCTAAAACCGTTGCCATCTTTCACAGATTTAGGCTCCATGCTTTTGCTTGAAGAATCCAACGCGACCGATCTCGACTGTCTCATGACAACTCCTCGTCTTCACCAACGGTTCTTTATGCACGTGGTAACCCCCGAAACACCGGTCCTCAGCTTTGCCGAAATTTCCAACGTGGTAGTTGCGAATACTAGGCAAGTGTAAATTCATTCATGGTGATCCTTCTCGAAACCCCCAGCCTTTGCTCAATGATCGCAACAACGAAAACCACGGTCGACAACAACAACAAACCCGCGGTAACACGATCGACACCGATTCGGTACCCACGGTTTGGCCTTGTTTTTTGCAGGTTCAGGTCAGAACCCTCTCGGGTCGTGGCTGAATTTCGGATATGGTACCGGGGCTCAGTTTGGGTTTGGGTTTGGTTATGGAGCTCCAGTAGGTTACGGGTTCGGGTATGGTGTATACCCAACCGTCGGTTTTGCTTATGGAACAAGCCATCCTAGTTTTGGGCCGTTACCATCTATTCCTCCAGTCGAGCTTCATCATGCTCAAGCCTAGCAGGCTCCCCCACCACAGGCCCAACATATTATGTTCCCAGCCCAGCAACAACACTATTCGGTGTCCCAGGCCCAACAGACGAATTCTTTGCATACACAACCTACTCACAGTGCCTTTAATATTCAGTTCGGTCATTCCGAGCAACCTACCACTCTTCCATAGGCTTTCAGTAATATGTATTCAAAGACAATGACGAGTGATACATGGATACGGGTGAAACATATCACCTCACCGGATGCAAGTAATCTTAGTACTATTCTTAATAAGCACAATATTTCATCTATTTTTGTTGGTGACGGGGCACAAATTCTAGTCACCAATTCAGGACATAGCATTATTCCATCAAAACATCCCCCTTTACACCTACACAATGTCCTTGTCACCCCAAGTATTATTAAAAACCTTATTTATGTCCGTAAATTCATTACTGATAATGATTGTACTATTGAATTTGACAAATTTGGTTTTTATGTGAAGGACCCTCGGACCCAAACTGTTCTACTTCGACGTGACAGTACCGGTGACTTATGTGACAACCGTTACTCCTTACGTCTGAGGTTAGTCTAGTATGCCTGTAGTTCGTTACCACTGCTTGTTTAAATATATATTTTTTTAAGTTACCTTATACTGTTGTTTTGTGTTATGTTATGTTATGTGTGTAATATTGTGTTATGCTTTAGGTGCCCAAGTAGATAGTTCCCCGATAGATGAGCTTCTAAATGACTTAGCGATTAATCTCGTGTTTTATGTTATCGTTTCACGTTGTCACGTAAACTTTATTAAACTAATTAAGAGTGCCTGTTTTTTATACTAAAACATTTATACGTAAATTATAGTCCCGAGTTACGTCTATCATAGCATCTACGCATCCGAGAATCACCCCTTTCCTTGTACGCGAAATTGGTGTTGTGCAAGCCTTGACTGCGCCGCACCTCACTACCAGTGCGACACAACGGGGGTCGCCCAACTTTCTAGTTAGTCTTGTTCGTGTTTAGTTCGAGTGCTGAGCCATGTGGGTTAGCTCTGGAATGTAGTGGATCGAACCTAGAGTCCCTAATACTCAGATTTTAACCTAATCCTAGTTACTTGACCACTCTCCATGCATATATAAGCACTTAATCAAGAAAACCCTAATCTTTCTTTCATTAATTTGTCGTCACTCCACTTTCTTCATTTTAGTCGATCGCCCCCTATATATAGCCATCATCTTCACTCTTTTGCAGCCTCTTGGTCGATCATCATCATCACATCTTTCAACCATAGTAAGTATTGTGTTTCCGTTGGTGTTTTCCTTCTAAAGCGAAACCCTAAAATGTTGTGTATGCTGTTCTTGGTTGGAAGCCGATCAAAGCAGTCTTGATCCATTGTGTGTCGTGTAATCCTCTCCCGGTTCTGCTCTCATTCCGCCACTTTCACCGTCCATGTATGATCTTTGTGGTGTTGGGTGTTCAATTGTATCTAAGCCGAACCCTAAGAACCTTTCCTATACGTATATGGGTTGTACCTATGTTTCAGAATCAAACTTTTGCATTGGGAAACCCTAATCGCCATCCACCACCTTGTCATTCAGTCCTTGAACAAGATTCTTCAAGGGTAAGTAACTTGGTTCAGTCCCTAAACCGATTCATGCAATACTATCATTGTTATTCACGTTTGAGATTGTGATCTTGCGTTTTGTTGTGGTTTCTGGTCTTTTGGATTCATAGGTCGATTTCAGCAGCTTCACCATGGTCATTAGGGTGACTTTGATCATCCTTAATCTTGGATTGAAGTCTCGGATCAAGTTCAATTCTAATCGTTTCGATCTAGGGTATATTTGAAACCCTAATTTTGATTTTTTCATTAATCGTTGTTGTGGTTATTTTCATGTTTAATTGTGGTGGTGAATTCTGATTTTTGGACACCTCGTAATCCATTTTAACATGATAAAATGTCACATACAAGTTTAATAACCGGATTGTCACATAAAACCCTAATTCGTAAACTTATATGTTGAATGTAAAAACTTGCTGAAACGAATCTTAGTTTGTTTTAATCGGTTAATAACTTTCATTCAACTTGGAACTTGAATCTGTGGTCTAAAAAAAAATCGTAGATCTCGGAGTCTACTTTTCGGATATATAATATATGTCGTCTAATTCTTCGTCAAAATCTCCGAAACTGAATTTAAGTCAACGTTGGTCCATTTGAATTTTTGTAACGACTTATAGGATTAAAGATGTGTTTTGGTGTAACAATTTAGAAAACCTTAAAATGAGATTAAACGGCTTAATTATACCCTTAATCAGGTGTTATACATGCTTCAATCAATCAAATTGTCCGTTGGTTACATTAAATGTTTTCTTTAAAACTCAAACTATATAAGTTAGTGTTTCGGGCAGAGTCTATCACCTGTTTTGTATCGATCATAACTTATTCAAAATTAACTCAATTTGGTCAAATCCGGATTCCTAGATCTATCCCTTTGAGTCTACTTTCTGAATATATAAGATTCATCGTCCAAATCCTTTTCAAACTCAGATATGACTGTTTTAGTATCAGGGGGTACATACTAAGTTTTAACGTTCTTGTCTAAATCTATCGTTTTATCCAATGTTAACGAGTATTATGAAACAGTCAATTGAAAAATTTTAAACAAACCCTAAACGGGATTAAATCTTTAAAATGGAAACGTACTCACAAGTCCTTACTTGCCACTTAGGGAAGCTCATCGTATAGACGGGACTAGCTTGTGACCTACTATCTTAGACACACATCTACACTACTTGAGTAGTGTCTTTTGCTATACTAGAGGTGATTTCATTGCCCCACTTTTTAACTGTTTTATATGTTTCGAAACAATCGAGGGAAAGTAAAGGTCAACCAAATAGATTTTAACAAACAGTTTTGGAAACTTACCATTATTAGAAACATTCCATTTTTGGAAACTTACTTATTTCGAAAACTTACTATAAATAGATATTTCTATTTATAGAAACTTACTATTTTGGAAATTTCCTTTTTATGGAAACTCATAAAAACATGTAACAAACAAATGCTTCTTTTCAAAACTATTGGTTGTGGATCTTACTTGGGCATCAGAAATCATCCGACTCATGTTACAAGCGTATCAACATAATGTACTTGTTGATACCATGGTAGCGTGACTACTGTAGGACAGTCAATGGATCTGGCTCTACATGCGTGGTGCATGTCTATCGGCAAAAGTTTACTTGTCGATCAGTAGCGTGGCTACTACGGATTATTGTGATGATTATTTTGTGAAATGTATGCATTGTTACACATGTTTATACATTACTTGGTGAATGGTTTGATTACTTATCTTTTATTAAATACTCAATGAACTCGCTCAACTTTATGTTGACTTTTAAGCTTTACTTTTAGGTAACGATCAGGCATAGGACTTAGCTTGGGACTGGACTTTTAGAAGACATGGATATGCATTGCATTTGTGGCTTGTTTTGACATTATTACTATTGGATTATTTAGGGCTTGCATGCCTAAGTACTTCATATTTCTATTGCTTGGTTGATTGAATGTTTATTTGTAGTGATTGACGTACTCGTGTACCAAGGGGTTTTACCTTGGATATGGCGACGTCATGACATACTATCCTTTATTTTATCATATAGACTATCTTTATTTACTACTGTGTTATGACAATCGTCAATCGGCCACACCCTGCGTTTCCGCCACTGGCGGGGTGTCACAACTTAAAACCGTTCTCCCCCTTTCAAAGTACATTTTTGCATTTTTGCCTTCAAGTCAGGACACGTGGGATCAACGGCTTGGTCATCCAAGAGAAGATGCTCTTCGCGTTCTTAGTAATAATGACTTCATTTCATTTAATAAAAATAAATCTGTTTCTTTATACAAAGCTTGTCAACCTGGAAAACATGTTAAACTTCCATTTTTTAGTTCTTCATCTATTGTTCAGAAATATTTTGATATTGTACACTCGGATTTGTGGACTTCTCCCATTCCGAGTGTAAGTGGCATTAATTATTACATTTTATTTTTGGATCATTATTTGCATATTTTACGGGTTTATCCTTTGCGTCGGAAAAATGATGCTTTTACAAAGTTTTTACATTTTCGTGCTTATGTTAATAATCAGTTTAAATGTGATATATAATCTTTTCAATGAGACCACGGTGGTCAGTTTGACAACAAGGAAATGCACGATCGTTTTGACAAAAATGAGATTCTATTTCTCTTTTTGTGTCCTAAAACATCTCAACAGAAGGGTAAGTCGGAACGCGTGATTCACACGATTAATTGTTTAATACGCATCCTTCTTTTTCAAGAGAATCTTCCGGCTATTTATTGGGTAGAAGCCCTTCATATGACTGCGCACCTTTTAAATATCTTACCATCCACTTCCATTAATAATGATATTCCATTTACTAAACTTTTTAACAAACCACCCTCATATTCTCAATTACGCGTTTTTGGGTGTCTCTGTTACACGCACCTTTTTCCAAAACACAAACTTGACCCTCGTTCCACACCATTCATTTTTATTGGATATCCATCCGGTCACCGTGGCTTTCGTTGTCTTGACTTGATTAATAAAAATATACTTCTCTCCTATCATGTTGTTTTCAATGAAACCCCTTTCCCATTTGGTACCTCAGTTTCTACCATTCCCACCTCTCATTATAACTTTCTCGATGATCCTAATGACACCTCTTTAACTGACCTCCTTCGAAACACTCCACGACCAACCCCATTTCCCCTTGAACCCGTGACTACGGTCACCCCTGCTACACCCGTCACTCCTCTCGGGTCCCCCACCACTCTCCATCAACCACCGTCTCCATTACCTGCTCAGCCCCCATCTCCGCCACCACCACAACCCCCATCACCACCTGCTCAACCACCACCACAACCCCCTTCACCACCTCTTATCCCGCCACCACATCCACCTACTCATGCCATGACCACTCGTTCTAAACGAGGCACTTTCAAACCCATCACTCGCCTAAATATCAATATTAGTCACCATTCTCCTGTCCCTCGTTCTCACTTTGCTGCCCTTAAAGACCCTAAATGGACAAATGCTATGCTTGATGAATATAGTGCGCTTATTAATAATGGTACTCAGATTCTTGTTCCCCGACCTCTGGGTGCTAATGTTGTTACTTGTATGTGGCTGTTTAAACATAAGTTACATGAAGATGGTTCACTTAGTCGTTATAAGGCTCGTCTTGTTGCTAATGGACACAGTCAACAACAGGGTATTGATTGTGATGAGACTTTCAGTCCGGTTGTCAAACCGGACACTATTCGGACAGTTCTTAGCCTGGCACTTTCTCGGTCTTGGCCGATTCATCAGTTAGTCGTCAAGAATGCTTTTCTTCATAGTACTCTTGATGAGACCGTCTATATGCACCAACCTCCTGGGATTTATGATTCTCAGCACCCTGATCATGTCTGTCTTTTGAAGAAGTCTCTATACGGTCCGAAACAGGTTCCGCGAGCTTGGTTTCAGCGTTTTGATAGCTTTGTTCTTCGACTTGGCTTTATTCACAATAAATCTGATTCGTCTTTGTTCATCTTTCGAAGTGGTCTCGACATTGCTTATCTACTACTATTTGTGAATGATATTGTTCTTACTGATTCCTCCTCATTTTTCTTACATCGTATCATTGCAGCTTTATGTGGTGAGTTTTCGATGACTGATCTAGGCACTTTGAGCTATTTCCTGGGGATTTATGTGACACGCAATTCTCAGGGTATGTTTCTATGTCAGCAATCTTATGCTCGTGTCATTTTAGAGAGTGCATGTATGCTCAGTTGTAATCCGTGCCGGACTCCTGTTGATACTCACTCGAATTTGGGTCCTCATGGTCCTCCTGTCTCTGATGCCACTTTATACCATAGTCTTGCGGGGGCATTACAGTACCTTACTTTCACGCGCCCTGATTTATCTTATGCAGTTCAACAGCTATGCCTATACATGCATGATCCTCGCGAGCCACACATGAAGGCTCTTAAGCGTGTTCTACGCTATGTACATGGGAATCTTACTTTGGGTTTACAACTTTATTCATCTCCTACGACTCAGCTCACTGCTTACTCCGATGCTGATTGGGAAGGATGTACGGACTCACGCCGGTCTACCTCTGGTTATTGTGTTTTTCTGGGTAGTAATCTCTTATCTTAGTCCTCTAAACGGATATCTACGGTTTCTTGTTCTAGTGCAGAGGCAGAGTATCGTGGCGTTGCAAACGCCGTCGCCGAGGCATCTTGGCTACGCTTTTTACTTTTAGAGCTTCATAATCCTCTTTCTTCAGCTTCGGTTATTTTTTGTGATAATGTTAGTGCGGTCTATATGTCATTTAATCATGTTCAGCATCAGCGTACTAAACATATTTAGATCGACATCCACTTTGTTCGTGTCAATGTTGTTGCCGGTCAAGTTCGTGTCAATTCATAATATTTTGTATACCATAATACTAATATGCCCCCGCAGATTGAGCGGATGTATCACGAACACTAAAGTTGTTGCGAAAATCCGAAAATAAGGGAAAGGCAAGACCCTTCGTGAAAATATCTGCATATTGGTACCGTGATGGGCCTTTAACCCAAATATGACTAACAATACTAAAATCATATTTGGGTTAAACGCCCATGCTTTGTATTGTATCTATATATTGCTATGATGCTAATGAGATAATCAACATTAGTTCATAATATTTTGTATACCATAATAAGAATTTTGAAGAAACAAGCAAGATCTAAAGAGATAAATTTGTGTTAAGAAATGTTAGGTGTCCTTTAAAATGAATCGGAAGTACATCATCCTTACCAACCATAATTTGTTTAGATTTATTACATGATAGTAGTAAGTAAAGGGGAATTTTTTTTTTCATGAGTAGTCTGGTGAGATTGTATCCATGTAATTATTCGGGTCAAATGGAAGTTGGAAATATGTGTGAATGAAGTTCGTGTTGCCAACGACTGTTGGACTGTAGAATGCCAATTGGGCGGACATATTGACGGCCCAACCGGACCAGTTGGGGATAAGCGGGGTCCAGAAATACCAAAGTTGGGTGCTGGCACGAATGCGAACGGAATATGAACTTTGTGACTACTTCAACTGTGGTTGTAAAGCCTGATGGCTCTGTGGGTAACTTGCTCAAGGATGGTCAATTTTTTTTGATGATTCCAAATTTTTAAGGAGATCGAGTACAATAAACTCTGATTTTTGTTCATGAACAGTAACATGTTTTAGTTGGTAAAAAGTGGAAAATATATTTGTGTTTCCGATTATGTCAATAGTACAGTTGATGTCTATAATGGGTAATATTGATTTTCACTAGTTGGAAGACATTTGAAATATGCTCAAGATTCCTTGAAATCACTAGAAACGATTATATGCAAGCCCGGCCAACAATCTTTTCAGTTACTAGGAATTGCTATATCAACTTTTAAAAAAGTCTTTTTCTTCTTCAAACAAATGCTTACTTTCATTACCACACATAAAACGACTATACCACACTTACGAAGTCTATAAATACTCTACACCTATAGATTTTTATCATCACTTCGTACCATCCAATCTAATACTATCGACCCTATTTACACTCACATAATGGTTGGGGTTTTAAGAAATATTTCAAGGCATCTTTAGAAGCTGAAATGAGGAAGATGCATCATCAAATCCATCATCTACCTTAGGTTAAAAACATTATTAAAAAGTAAAGTGATTTAAACGATATAGTATTAGACTATATGATACAAAGTGATGAAATTGATTAAAATTTGTGGATTATACCATTGTTCATCTTAACTATAAGAACCAAATTTTTTAAGAATGGTAGAATCTCATTTCAGCCACACATTTCTGATGCACAATTGAAAATGTGTTCATCCATATTTTCAAGAAACCTATCCAGTCAACCTCACTTTTAACTAAGATGAAGGAAAACATAATGTTAGTTGTTCGTGTTAGTTTCTACCCCATATACGTAGGAACGTAGCTACTATAAACACTTTTTAGTGAAACCAAATCGGTTTCTTCTAGAATATATTTCAAAAGTTTGTCCAAAGGTACTTTTATTGAATCAGTGACTTCATGATGCATCACATACTAATACCTCTGTTTTCTTCTCTTTTAGAGAATCTTTTGAATAACTTTGTGAAGTAAGCCACCTCGAGACCAAATCCGTAGATTCTTTAGGTTTAAACACCGGCACAGAATGTCCCGAACCCTATAAAATTTCCAAATATCATTTAGAAGAGAAGTTATTTAAGATGTGATCATACAACTCAATCACACATGTGGCAGTCAAATGACTAGGTTGCTCACATCGGTATTTCCAAATAACCCGTGATTTATCAATATTTAAGGATATGAAGAACACAATTCCATAATTAATAAATGAACAGGTTTGTCTTACTTTAATCGTAGAAAATGTCAATGAGAAATTATCTTGTGCATATGTCATTTCATATCTGCAAGTAAAAAAGAATCATTTACATACAAATAAGAGCTGAACTTACTTTTCAAAGAAAAATATAGAGTTATAACTTCAAGCTTTCTTTTAGTCCTGTATCAGATTTTCATGACCTTAACATAACATAGAAACGAATTCATAACTTACTAAACAAATATGTGATTTAGTTAACTAGGAAGAAGTCTCACCCTCCAACTTGACCATCTATATAGAATGGTGCCCATGGGATTTCAACTTTGATATTGAGAGAAGCTATCCATTGCTCAATTCCGACATAAGGAAATGTCATATCATGATCACCACTATAAACATATGAAACATTTTATGGTACAAACATCATTTTAGTTTTAATGACAATTGCAATAATCGTTGATTGTATTATTGCATTACCTATATATCAAAGCTCGACAATCTTTACTCACAAGTTTCCTATGATGGGAAACACTACTAAATATATCATAAGCATAACACAATGTGTCATTTTTTCCTTGAGTGTAATGCATGGTGGTGTTCATCGACTCCCATGTTCCAATTGTCCCCTAAACAAAAATTTGAGAATATGGTTGAATGATAAGTCTTGGTTCAAACATACTTTGAAGAACGAAAGTTTGTTACACACCTCATCTATGTTTAGAGCCTTTCGTACAACCTCACTATTCGCCCAAATATGTAAGATACGGTCACAATACCTCTACAAATAGCAATCAATGTTAGAATTTCATAGTTAAGTTCTAGCATGAACTAAATCATAAATAGAATGTACGTTAAGAGGTAGAGGGAACGGGAGATAGAGATTACGAAACAATATGGCATTGGGTCTGCTTCATTGCAAGGCGGTACCAATGTGTTTTCAATATTAATTTGACCTATGCACTTCAATTCAAAAATTAGATTGCTATATACAGTTTTAGCAAAACTCATATATCTTTGTAAAGGAGTTCGAGACGCTCACCTCTTCATATCTTTGAAGACTATGTGAACATAATGAGTTGGGTGTGTCAAAGCGTAAAT
This sequence comes from Senecio squalidus, assembly GCA_910822075.1. Classification (NCBI taxonomy): domain Eukaryota; kingdom Viridiplantae; phylum Streptophyta; class Magnoliopsida; order Asterales; family Asteraceae; genus Senecio; species Senecio squalidus. Next base: position 22,651,086 of record CAJVGC010000001.1, on the reverse strand, counting down.
AATTACCCTCACAGTTTTCTACTGCCAACTACATAATCAAAACCGTTAGACGTACGTAATTTTACTCTTAGTTATTTAAAAATATAAACCGAATAGTATTACCTTATAAATGTCATTTGATATTAGTGCCATACGATAAGCGTATTCAAGTCTTGAGTTGAAGTCTAAAAACTTATCGGTGAGAGGGCTGCAAAGAATATACCCCTACAATGGAGTTTAAGAATACAATAACCAAATAAATGTCTTTCAAATGTCTATGTCCTCGTTGACGAGCAGGTTCAGATCAATTACTTATATTATTATATTATATAAGAATTTTGGTCAAAAACCACGTCACCAATGTGACATAGTGGAAGACGTCCTGATTTCCTCTTAAGAGGTGCCCGGATCAAGAGAAAGAAAATGAAGCTAATTTAGATCGATCTGTTATCCAATTATAAAATAATTATGATTTATATTCTAGTAGTATCAGTAATTAGTATTAGGGTAGGTTTATCTTTTCTTTTATTAGGATTTATTATTTGGGTTTTAAGTAAAACTATTGTAATCGGTTAAGGGGTCTCTAACCGAGTTATAGTAGGACTTGTACACCCCCTCACCTATATAAAGGGTGTGGGGTGAGGCTTAATCCTTGTACCAAATTTTCCTTTTCTTCAGTGAGAGTCGTATAATATTCTCATCTCTCGGTTTCTTTTCCTCTTTCTTGTTTGCTATCCTACACCATAAAAGAACATTCTTGTATTCCGCGTGTTTCCTCAGGTTTATTGACGTCAAAATTCCAGCAAGTGCTATCAGAGCCACGATGTTCTTCTAAGGTGAACAATTACAAGCATTTTCGTAATTCTCGGCCAAACTTGCACAGCTGTAGGAACAATGCGATTCCGAGTTTGTTAACCATTGGATCGTTACGAAATTTGGTTTGTGAGTTCCCAACACATATATCTACAATCTGACTAGAGAAACTTTCGATCAGAGATCTGTAACAAAAGATATAAGCTTTCGAAGGTAGATGAAGAAATAGGGAAAAAGCTGAAAAATCAGCAAGTTCTTGGATTCTTTGCACGAGGCGGTTTTTGATTCGCGGGTTGTTTTAAAGATCCAACTTTGTGATTTTGGTGGCTGGTTGAATACGCAAGGGGGTATTTGAGTTGAATACAAGTTTGGGTTTGAACTCGTGGGTTATAGACTCAATTTTTTGTGGGTTGGTTTATCGAATAAAGAAGGTGTTTGCGGGGTTGTTTCTTAAACCACAAGTAGAATTTAGTTCGTGGGGGTCGTTAGTTGAGCCGCAAGAAAAAAGAAGGTACTGGGGTTTTGTGGGGTCTAACGTGTACCACAAAACTAGGGTTTTGCAAGAGCAACTTGGGTGTCAAGTTAGGGTTCCAGATTGTTTACGTATTCCACAAGGTTCGTGGAGGTGTTTGGTTACTATCCGAGGATTGCTAGAGAGGAAGGAAATGAAGGTGTTTCTAGGGTTCTTGGGTGATCGAGGTTACTTGCGTATCAAGATATTGTGTGGTTCTTGGGGAGCATTTTATCGATTTCAAGAAGGACAAGCAACGGTACCCGAAGTTACAATATTCTTGTGTTTCAAGTTCAATCGGGTTTTCTTGCATGGTAAGTTACGGGTTTTGTAACTTAGGAGCAAGTAGGAGATTGGGGTGCCTAGATAATCTTCTTTAGGGTTTTCTAAAGCGATACGACTTGCAAGGAGGAGTAACTTAAGGGATACATCTTCAGGTGCGGTGCGGTGTGGTTAGAGTCATTATAAATGACTAACTCTTTGGCAACGAGAGTACCGACGGAAGATGGTTCAAGCTATTTTCTTAAGGGTGTGGGTTACATTCCGGTGTGGAGGAGGAGCTTGGTATCTCTGGGTACGTTGGAGAGAGAGGGATACACCATGGTGATGCAAGATGTGGGTTCGATTATGGTTTTGTATGGAACAAGGACAAAGAGTTGTGTATACTCTCTGGATGGCTGTGTGAAGGTTAGTACTACAGATTATGTGGAACATGTCGAGTTTGATATGGAATCATCAGACGATCAAGGTGAATTGATTGAGGGTCATCACAAAGTTGAGGTAGATCAGGAGAGTCGTGATGAGGAGAAAGGTAAGGAACCTCAAATAACATAATCTGGGGATAGTGACTAAACGTTGTGGTTTAAGTATCAAAGGATAGCCCTAGGGGCGCACACAGGTAAAAGGGATACTTTCTCGGGATAGCAAGGTTGAATTTTAGGATACCAAGGGTTTGCTCGAGAAGGTTTTTGACATGGAGGGTCTCACAAACAAGGTTATTGGTATGGAGATTTTCAAGAAGAAGGGTAGTCGAATCCTGTGGGTGTCTTAGTCGAGGTATCTGCAAGGTATTCTGGGTAATTACATAATGGGGAATGGCGGTTCGGTATTTATGCTATTAGGAGCATGCTTCAAGGTTTCATTGAAGGTTTACCTGGAGAATGATTGGGATGTGGAAAATATGTGTACGGTTCCACATGCGGATGTTGTAGGGAACTTGATGGTATGCGCTAGACTGGATATTGCGATCGCGTTGAATGTAGTAAGCTCTGCAGAGGTGGGTGTAGTTCATGGAAGAGATCAAGGTGAACACGGAATATTGTCGGTTTCAAGGACCCTGACGAGGGTAGGTTGAAGACCGGGTATGTGTTCAAGGTAAAGACATGTGCGGTTCAACACATGGTTACTACAAAGGGGGAGTATGTGATGCTTACAGGAGGATTAGAAGAAAATATGTGGCCTAAGGGTTTCCTAATCAAGCTGGGAGAAGACCTCATGAAGAAGGTGGTTCCAGGAGGTTCAAGATTTGCGTGGTTTACGTGGAGATGCTTAGTATCTGGATTATCTAATACTTAGAATAAGGTGGGAATTGTTATCCAATTATTAAATAATTAGGATTTATACTCTAGTAGTATTAGTAATTAGTACTAGGGTAGGTTTATATTTTTTTATTAGGGTTTATTACTTGGACTTCAAGTAAAGCTATTGTAATCGGTTTAGGGGTCTCTAACCGAGTTATATTAGGACTCGTACACCCCCTCATCTATATAAAGGGTGAAGGGGTGAGGCTTAATCCTTCTACCAATTTTTTTTTTCTTAATAAGAGTCGTCTAATATTTTTATCTCTCGGTTTATTTTCTTCTTTCTTGTTTGATATACTACACCATAAAAGAACATTATTATATTCTGCGGGTTTTCTCAGATTTATTGACGTCAAAATTCCGGCAAGATCAAAAGCAAGAACAACGTACTAGAAAAATGAAGTTTGTATGTTATGTCATTATAAAGCTAGCTTGTTAGGTTAGATCATTTACTTGAATATTTATTGATGGTTGATCCCCACGTTCATTACCTACACTACACATAAATGTTGCAAGTGTTACCAATTTTGTTTAATAACATGATAAAATGAAATACTTATAGAAATCTATTAATAAAATTTCGTACCAACCTTCATATAATTGTAAAGTGATGTTGGGAACGATAACACCTACGTAAGATATTCCAGCTACGTAGAGCGGATTCTTTATAAACGTAGGATGTTTAATCAGAAACTGTTCAACAAATTAACGGAATCCCGGCATTAACGAAAATAAATAATAAGGTATGTAATTATATTAAAACGAAAGGAAGAAAAATTTCTATCATGAACCTTTTTAATAAAATCGTTGGCTTGGGTAGCCATAATGCTGTCACTACTAATCCATGCTTCTTTCGTTTTAGCATACGAAAATCCAATGCCAGCAAGAACATCCACGAAAATCATACTCGCCATCTTCACAAATACAAAGAAATTACAACTAAATTTCGTTTTACCAAAAAGAAAAACCCACGTAAAATGAAGGTAAATTTCAATTAGTAATTAACAATGTATGTTTAGTTACTTTCTAATTTGATCACTACACTTTTAGACTCACTAACAAAAACCACTATACCAACATGTTTATGAATTTGAATTGTTTCTATAACAGTTTTTGAAAGTTATAAATCCTATATGTAATGGTTTTCAAAAGTTAAATGGTATTGGTAATAATGTTTAAAATATAAGTGACCAAATTAAAAGTCAAATACAATAACATTGTTATACAAATTGTCTTACATAAATGATGTTCACAGTATAAATAACAAGTGTATATTTCAACCTTAGTCCATGAGTTTGGGTTCAGTCTCAGTGAGAGATTTTCTAAGCCATTATCGTCATTAAAGCTGAGTGGACCTACATGAAATTAATTCACAGAACAAAAGTCAAAATGGGTGAGGACTGAGGAGTGAATAAGAGTTTACTATAACAATAATGTTTAATTTATACATCAGTTTTTATAAAATATCATGCCATATATTTGATACTTCTACTTTTTTATAAGACTTGAATCCATAATCTATAATGATTTAGTTTTTTTTTTTTTTTTTTTTTAACGACAATGTTAGTGATTTGGGGCCACAGAGACATCTATTTGGGCCGTATACGACCCACGAACCTTAAATCTATTTGGGCCGTATACGACCCACGAACCTATGGAGGAAATCCTAGAGATAGGCTCGAACCCAAGACCTTCCAACCTCCTACCAATAGGATAAACTGATCATATGGGATCTCTATAAATATTTACTTTCAAGTTTAATTAAACTTTGACAGTTTTGAAAACAAAATTTCCCTTCCTCAAATATGTGAGGACCTCATTAACAAAACACACTCCTTGATCTCTATTACTAAACATTGTGTCTTAGTAAGTTAATGACAAGTATAAACCAAATAAAATGTTAGAAATAGAAAGAGAAACTTACCTTCTCTTCCAAATGCTAGGGAAGGTAATCCAGAAACCCCTGGTCCTCCAGGGATATAAACTATGATCGGATCTTCTTCTGGATTTCTTTCCGACTCGACAAAATAGTAGAATAATTGCACTTCTTCCTTTTCCCCTATTCCTACATAACTTTAATACAAAATCAAACACTTGCATGAATGTTGATCGATATCCATTCAAATCGTCATTCTTTACTCTTTAGCATCGGTTTTTCTAGCTAGTTTCTTGTTTGAAAAAACAAAATAGTTACTTTTTAGCCAAACCATTCGAACAAGTTAAAGATGACACGTTCTGATGAGTTAATTACAAAAAAAAAAAAACATAAATGTTGGATATTAAAAGTAGATAAATGGTCGAATGATGGATATATATACCCAGTTTCAAGCTTGAAAGGAAGATATCCTTGATATCCAGGAAGTGTTTTGATGATTGATTGTGAACAAGAGAAGCTTATCGAAAATGTTAAAATGAAAATCGAAAGAAGACAAAGCATTAAGTTTTGTATTCTCTTTCCCATTCTGGTATTGTTGGCTTCCACCCTTCCCATGTTGTATGCATACAATGTTGTATATAAAGACAATTAAAAATTTTGACATCAAAAACCCAATTATAACTCTTTATTTTAAATATCCACTTAAAATTTAATTTTGTTTAAAAATTAAATATCTCAAAAACCGTAAATATATTAAACGAATAATTTACACCATTGTAAGGAACATTAAATTACCTTTATATAGAGTACTCACTCGATATACTTTTAACGAAATTTTTTCCGGATTTTTTTGATAGGTTTTGAAATTTTATATTAGAGTAAATTACATAGATAGTCCTTAAGGTTTATATGCAATTACGGATTTCGTCCCTAACTTTGAAAAGTTGCATGGATCGTCCCATTGTTTAAACTAATTACTCATTTCGTCCCTAATTTGGACGTCCGTTAATTTCCACCGTTAGCCTTCCCTCACGTGTTAAACACGTGAGGGTATTTTAGTCATTTCCCGGTCTGAAATCTCAATCTTGTCCCCCATTTTCATTTCAAGCACATTTTACACACCATTGTTATCATCATTCCCAAACACAAAACCAGTCACATTTTAGGGTTCTAAAAACCTTCAAAAACCCTGAAAAAGAAACTCAGAAAAATGGCAATGGCAGGCTATATTTCAAGAATGAGCAGATTCTCAATCACCCAAAACCCCCCAATTCGATCCATCTCCACCTCATCATTTCGAGATCTGAAATCAGCGATCAAATCCGAACAAGACCCACAAAAAATCGCATCTTTATTCGAATCCTCAATTCCAATCCCCACTTTTCGTCGCTACAGACCCCTTTTCACACTTTCTGTCCACAAGCTTACTCGATCGAAACGGTTCGATCACGTAGACCGGATACTAACCAACTCAATCGCTAATTCCCCTGATAACCAGCTGGGTTCTGAAGGGTTTTGGCTCAGGATTGTTATGTTGTATTCGCAAGCTGGTATGGTTCTTTTCACCAGCCCTAACCCTAGATTTCCCGCAATTGCCATTTCACTATGGTCAGATTTACTTAGCTCAACAGTAATCCTCAACAGATCCAAAATCTTGCCGGAATCTGATTTACTTGTCGGAATCTGATTTTGATTGTGTGTGTGTTTATTTGAATCTGATTATGAATCTGATTTTGATTGTGTGTGTGTTTATTATTGTATGAGGGATTATGAATCTGATTTTGATTTATTTGATTTTGACTTTTGGACTTTTGAGGAAGAAGGGGTAAGGTAGGTGAAGAGTGCAAGATGACTAAAATACCCTCACGTGTTTAACACGTGAGGAAAGGCTAACGGTGGAAATTAACGGACATCCAAATTAGGGACGAAATGAGTAATTAGTTTAAACAATGGGACGATCCATGCAACTTTTCAAAGTTAGGGACGAAATCCGTAATTGCATATAAACCTTAGGGACGATCTATGTAATTTACTCTTTATATTATAAAATCACGATTTTTATCACATGTGATTTTAGTAGTTTGACATATTTTTTTTCGTTTTTCTTTTTGATTCTAGTTGAATGAATATAATATAACAAATATATGTTTTGAAATTCATATTAGTGTTCAAATAATATGTGATTGTACCTTACGAATATCAACATTTGTCCGAAACGGAAAAATAAAAAATCTTCAATTTTTGGTTTTTTTTTCCGGGTCTATATAGATTATGCATAATATAATATTTTATGTTTTAAAATTAACAATTAAAGTTGAAATCATGTGTTTTATTGCCTTATAAGTTTTTGAAATTCTACGTACATAATAAAATCACATATGATATACAATACAATCATATGTGATATACGTACTATCACATTTATGCAAAAAATGAAGGAAAACAAAAATTGTCACATATGATATATAATACTATCACATGTGATATTCGTACTATCACATTTGATATGAGTACTATCACATTTATGTCAAAAAAATATAGGAAAAAAAAATCTTCAAAATTCAATATTTTTTCTAAATTTTGGTAATTTATACGTTTTATAGTAATTTTCTTAAATAAAGTTTTACGAATTGGTGCTAATATCACACGTGATATTATCGGTACCATTTCAATACAAAAAAAAAAAAAGTCTTCAAAAGTATATAACATCACTGCTCTAATTGAAGATAAAAACGAGACGGTCGCAACGGTGTAATTTGTTTCATCCAACGATTAACGGTTTGTGAGATAAATTAATTTAAAAAAATTAAAAAAAAAATGAGTTTTGGTTTTAATTTTAACCATTAAATTAAAATGAGATGAATGACTAAGATTACGTCTTTTGATCTTTAAAAAATCATATATCTTAATTGACCATTTATCTACATTAATGTTCCTTATTTTATATCATGTAAAATGGCCAATATTATAAATAAGTTAATTAGGTCTTTCAAGTTTTAATCACCTTTTGTACTATCAGATAATGTAGAGTCGGGTTTAGCATATGTTAGTTTTTATTGTGTTGTTAAAATTCTCATTCATTCCTCCCTTTTGCTCTTTGGTTGATTTCACATATATGTAACATGTTTTCTTTTTCAAATTCTTTCTATCAACCTTTGTTTCTTTCTTTCCTTTGCCATCACGGTTTTGTTTCTTTTCTTTTCAAATCGACTTAATTTACTATTTGAAAAAATATATATGTTGGTTAGTCTTTAAGATGTTTGGTTATCGTAAGAAAAATGATTGATATAACTAACTGATATCTTATTTTAACTCATAGCATTTTACCGTTATCCCCTCACACTCTCCGATTCTAAATAATTCCCTATTCTTGTTCTCTTCATATCTCCATGATTCCCTCCTTAAAAACATCAAATTTCTCTCACGTAATGTGTTCTTCTATCACTCTTTTTAGTCTATTAATGTCTAACTCGATGTGCCCTTCTGTATCTATAGTCCATATTGTGTAACAATTTCTCTCTTTTTTACCATCATCTATTTCCCAACAATGCTAAATATATATTTTGCTTACAAAATATGGTTGATATAAAAAGAACATCAATTATATTGTAATAAGAATTATGCTTGGATCCGAGAATTTAAATCCCCCGTACGAGAATATAAATCCGGACTCCCTAAATATACCAACATTCATTTCTTTCCTCCGTCTTCTAAAACAAGTTGTAATGATTAATATAATACTTCGAAAATTAGAATTAAGTTTAAGTAAAAAGTCATTTTATTGTAAAAAGAAATAGAAAACATTATGGGACCTATTTATTTCCATTAAAGGTAATATAGTCTTTTGCATTAATTTAATAAAATTACATATAAATTAAAGAAAACTTACCTCTACCCACCCCACTTCATCACTGCCACCACCTACTTCCACCACCTCCAGCCACCTCTTCCACCACTTTCGACTGTCGTCATTAAACACCGCTACTCACCGGAAAAAAATGATTTTTTCTTTTCTTTTCTAATTCTCAATGATATAATAATCTGGAGAAAAAAAAGCTCAAATTATATATGAAAAAGAGTTTAAATAAAAAATATAAGGAAAAACAAACATTTATATATTTCGAACATGTTGTACGATTTTTAGCCTCCTTTTCCAATTTTTTAAACAACAAAGTGAAAAAGTAACAAATTGTGTGTTTTGTTAAACAACAAAGTGAAATTTTGAAAGACTGTTGCATCTAATGTTAAAGAAGTTGTTGTAAAATATGATGCAACGCGTCTTAATATTATTCAATCACGTAACTCGATACACATATTTATCAGATTTTATGTCATTGCATCATATTTATGAATATTGTTGTATCAAGTTTTTAACATATAATGCAAAACATTTTGCAATGACGTAATTTTCAATAAACACCGTCATCAAATTTACGTCACTGTATCATATTTATTAATGTTGTTGCATCATATTTAAAACATACGATGCAACATGTTTTTAACGATGATGCGATAAACTTTTTATAACAATTACTAAACAACATTTTTAAGAAAAATGATGCAATAAATTTTAAGCTTGATACAACAATTTGTAAATGATGTAGCATTTGATGCATGAATGTTGTGAATGAAAAGAAATCGGGCATAAAACAAATGGAATTTGATAAACCCTAAAATGGTGCCCAGACGGGACTTCAAGAGAAACACTCTTTCTTTAATTCATTATCAAAAACTTCTTAAAATCCTAAACTTAAACAACTATATTTAATTATAAAACCCTAACAATAACTTGAAGGAAAAGACAAATAATTAATATAAAAAGACAGATAATGACAATTGAAATTGTCATCTTTACCTGTTTTGTCTTAATAAGATCCCAATGATTAGATAATCAGTTTGTTAATTAATTGTGTATAGATTGAATTAATAGCAAATCAATATTCAAGTGTTAATATAATGTAGAGTTAATTACATAATTGGTCCTTGTGTTTGTTCCAAAACAACGGGTCCAGTCCCTGGGTCACAATTCGTTCGGGTCCAGTCCCTGGAGCCTATCTTTGGTTGCACGTTTGGTCCCTCCCTCTAACAATCGTTAAAAATTATCGTTAAATGTCCCATGTGACAGGCACGTGATGGGTAAAACAGACAATTCACCTTTCTTTTTCCCCCTTCATGTGTTCTTCCCCAAATCATCTCCAATCAATTTCCCCCAAATCAAAAACCCTAATTTCCCAATCACCCAATTCCCCCAAATCAAAAACCCTAATAGTGGTAAATTGACGTCCTGAGAATGTCAGCCATGGAATATGCTTTTGAGTAGTGAGGCTCGTCTCTCTTAGTTAAGGTCATACCCTTTGTGGTTGCTGTGTCTCTCCTTGCGGGACTTAATGTTGCCCATTTAATGTTGGCGGGACCCATTAAGTACTGATTAGATGATTGAAGACTGGTCTTTTTCCCCATTGACGTTTCAACAGCTAACAAGCAAGCCAAAAGGGTGGAGATAGTAGCTGCATTGCAAACAGAGAGTTGTGCAACCCGAGCACTCCATGCACATACCTGTAAAGTGACAAAAGTCAATGTAATAGAAAGGAAAGTGAAGATTATTGTATTAGGGTTTTTGATTTGGGGGAATTGGGTGTTTGGGAAATTAGGGTTTTTGATTTGAGGGAAATTGATTGGAGATGATTTGGGGAAGAACACATGAAGGGGAAAAAAAAGAAAGGCGAATTGTCTATTTTACCCATCACGTGCCTGTCACATGGGACATTTAACGATAATTTTTAACGATTGTTAGAGGGAGGGACCAAACGTGAAACCAAAGATAGGCTCCATGGACTGGACCTGAACGAATTGTGACCCAGGGACTGGACCCGTTGTTTTGGAACAAACACAGGGACCAATTATGTAAATAACTCTATAATATATAATAAAGATACACACAGTTCTTGTATTGTTTGAATACCGGAATTGTAAATCACACAAGAAATGAATAAACCCGAGTTAATTCAATAAGATTACTAAAACCAATGCCAAATACAATGATTCAAGCTTTCTATTTATACACAATCATAGAGAGATTGATAAGTACGAATCTAAACAGATCTTCTAATAAGATCGAAGAAATGCCTAACAAATCTCCTTATCTTTCGGCACAAGACACTTTCTGAGTCTACCACTCAGACTCAGTCACTCAGACTAAAAAATGCCTTAGAATAATTTAGTCGATCAGACCCAAACTACTCAGACTCAAACTTAACTAACAAATTAGACTCAGACTTAACTAACAAATTTATAACTTGGGTTAAATTGTTGATTTTTCCCAACAATCCCGTTTATGTTAAAGCCATTTACAATTACTTAATCAAAGTCTAAAACAAACACAAACAAAAAAACTTTAACTAAACAAAAGTTTGTGTGGATTTTGGCTTAGGCTTTAATACTAAGTCTATCTCACCACAATGGTGATACCCATCATCTTTAGCCACATGTGCCTTTTTAGCTGGAGGGGTTTTCTTAGGCTTCGAAGAATAAACAACTTGTTTATTTTTACCATTCTTAGCAATTTTGCGCTTAGCTTGTAGCAGTTGCTTTTTCTTCCTTTTATGGGCCTGACCACTACCAAGCAAGGATTTGGTTGTCATTCACCTTATTCTTGAAAATTCTCTTTTCGAATTCCACCAGCATAACATGGAGTTCGCTAATGCTCTTTTTCATACTCTGTATGTTATATTTGCGTGTAAACTCCTCAAACTCCGGTGAAAGAGAATTGAGGACAATGCTTACAACTACAGGTTCATTATATGAGTATTGCATTCTATCCAAGCGATCAAACAAGCTTTCATGACTAGAACATGAGTCCCCAATGGTGTTCCAGATACATGTTTACATGCATGTACATCTCGAATCAAGTCATTTACCTTAAGGCCAGATTTGTTTTCATACAATGCATGCAGCTCAGTGATCATCAGATCGGGTCATTTGCTCTCGAATTGCTTACATAACTCTGGAGTCACTGTTGAGCATGAGAGAAGCAACTTCATTGTGAATCTTAAAAGTTGCCTTATAATGATCCTTTTCTGCTTGAGGAGCATTGTCATATGGCTTAGCGATCATAGGTGTAGTAACGATTTCAAGTCTTTCCATCACTCTTAGGACAATCCTCAGTGGTCGATACCAATCGTTAAGGTTTGGTCCAGAAAGCTTATTGATTCTTAACGCTGTTTTGGTTTCACTCAAAATCTCATCAGTAGCGGATTTTTGTGTCATTTCTACAAAACAAATAGAAAGTTCTCATTGGTACTTTCGACATAAAATTTCTTAACAGAAATGTAAAACCCATGATTTAATTTCCGTTAAAGTCTATGATCCAAATGTCATATCACTGTTCCATCAGTCGATCTGCTGGGAACTAAATGATACTCAAAAGGAAAGTGACGTTCAGTAATTGCATTTACCAATGCAATTCCTAGATTATGGGACTTAATATTATAGCTCGATCAAGCATCAAAATGGTGATCGTATCATTAATCATGTTTCGTCGCATCTTATTTCCATCGGAATTTACAGTCTCACTGCATAACCCGATTTAAGTCGTCTAATTGAAGACTGCAGATAGTCCACCATCGTCTCACGATGAGTGGTAATCCACCTTGGATACCCTTCACCTACGTCTCATGTAGAATGACGAGCAAGTACAAGTTGTCTAAGCAATATGGATAGAAATATGACTTAATTCCATGGGTGACAATATCTATGTACGAAGAGGCATGCACACAACTTCGTCACATAATTTGAGTTTTTTAAAACAAAACGTTTTAATTACTGGTTTTGTATGTGTTTCTGTTGGGAAAATCAATGATTTAACCCAAGATTATAAATCTGTTTATTAAAGTCTTAGTTTTGAGTGTGAGTGACATTTTGAGTCTGAGTGACCAAAATAAACAAAGGCATTGTGGAGCTGACTACTCAGATCCATAATGAAACGTAAAGCGTTAATTTAGGTAAGTTTGTTAGATAAAATCTTCTATCCTTTTAGAAGATCTGCTAATATTCGTACTTATCAAGCTCACTATTATTGTGTATAAATAGTGAGCTTGACTATTGTAATCGTTGAACCTTTTGAATAGAATTAACCAAGTGTTATTCTTATTAATCTTGTTATTATATTTCCGCGATAATCAAATAAGAAACTGTGTGTTAATCGATTCGTATTAATTAACGTTTGAATACTAATTTGTTATTGATTAGCTAGTATTTGGGATCTTATTGAGACCTAACAACTGGTATCAGAGCGTGTCAGATCTATTCCAGATCTGTAAAGATCCATTCAAGATAAAAGATACCGTATTCAAAGAAGATTGTTGAAAATTCGTGTTTAAGTTCGTCATATTCTGGGCAGCGGTAATAAAAAGGGCATATCTCATTCGTTAGCCGTCGGATTTTCATGAAATTTTTACTGAAGAAGATTTACACATAGGCGCACATTCTAACCGAAGGAATTTTCAGTCGGAGCTTCTGATCAAGAGATATTTATTTTTGAAGTCTGGTGCAGAAAGTTTATTGTTATTGTGTATAACTATATTAAAACGATCACCATTTATTCATTACACATTAGATCTTGGTGATTTTTTGATATAATCTTTAAGGCGTACATATATAAGTTTTGTCAAAGTTTCAGTCTCATAAGATGTTTCGAAAAATAGATATATAATTTCAAAGATGACTGCTGAATGTTTGCTGATATTTATGCGAAGTTGTGGTAAAACGACTACTGTGTGTTCGTTAACCGTTAGATTTTCTTGATTTTTGGATATGTATTCAACGAGACGTAGATCTACCTTGTGAAATTTGAGCTTGATCAGAAATGTCATCTAGGAGATATTCAATGTTGAATATGCTTCAAATTTTCAGTCTGACCAAGTCAGTCTCAGAGTAAGACGTGAGTTAGTCTCACCAAAGATCAGTCTGAGCGGGTCATCCCTAAAACTCAGACTGAGTAGGTCAGCCCCAGAGGTCAGATTGAGCAACTCAGCCCCACGAGCAACTCAGCCCACGCAAATCAGTTTTACATGAACTCAGTCTCACACGAATCTAGAATTCAAAATAAAGGCTAGCTCAAGGGTAATTAACATCTATGAAGCCGAAAATAAAGTTTTTAGATGTGTTCAAACTTTATTTATTGAAGAAGGATGATAACAAAACGGGGGAGAAAAGTTTATAAGATTAACAAGAAAAAGAGTTGCGATGTTAAGGGGGAGTACAAAGTAAACAACTCAAACAATACATTTCTTGTAATCAGTTTATTTGTTTTGTCATCATCAAATAGGAGGAGCTAAAAGAAAGATTGAAAGAAGTCTTCTAAAATGTCTACAACTGCATAATCCGTCTCATCAAGAACTGAAAAGATTAATTACATGGAAGAAGAACAGATTGGAATGGATGAAGAAAAGAAGAATTATTTTTCTGTTTCAGACCTGCGTTTTATATTATCTACTTTTATAGTCCCTCAGTTTTTATACTTAGTGTATGTTTTTGAAAAGATTTTGACATCATCAGATAGGGGGAGTAGTTGGGATAAACCAATAATTAAAACCCAACTTATAAATCTGATGAGTCATAATCTAAGTCTAGGTGACTTCTAAGACTAAGTGTGTTCTGAGTCTTAGTGATTATGAGTCTTAGTAATTATGAGTCATAATCTGAATCTAGGTGACTTCTAAGAGTAAGTGTGTTCTGAGTTTTAGTGATTATGAGTCTTAGTAAGACTCAAAGATGAGACTTAGTTACTTGGAGCTTTATTTTAGGTAAGTTGTTATGCATATCTACTATTTGTTAGAGAGATTTGCACTTATCTTAATTTCCAAGTTTATCAAGAACTCTATTTATAGAGTTCTTAGGGTTTATTAACACCCACGAATTATGTGTGAATTCCTCCGGTTTTCTAAGTGAATTCCGTTATTTGTCAATGAATAAAACGTATCTAGTTCATTGATTTCTTTGTGTTCTTCGTAATATTCATCGTTATATCTTTTGTTTGAATAAAACGGGACTAACAGTTTCTATGATTGCCTAATTCCTATACACCAAGTGTATGTAATAATCAAATGTACCATCGTTATTATAAAACCCTTTCGGTAGCTCTACACAACGTATGACACAGAAAGCTAGTGAGGGTAGAGGATGACAAAACATCTCTTAAAATCTGACCTCATTAGGTGTAGAATACATCCGCAAACTTTCCTAGACATCGTCCTTTATGTAGGTGAGCCTAGTTAGGAATTATACACTGAGGATGTGCATTTAATTTCAAATTACCAATCACACGTTTTTATAGTTTTGATTTCTTTAATGTATTTTTCAATTTAATACGTTCCATCACGAGAGAAGATTACGGTGAAACCCAACCCAATGCGTTTTAGAACGTATAAAATAGTCAAAATAAATCAAAAAATTTGTTACATAATGCTTTAGTCACATTAAAATATATTTATTTTAAAAAACATTTGACAAAAATAATAATATGAAAAGAATTCATCTGCACAAAAAAATGGGTGAGCCCTAAATAGCAAAAAAGATCATTATATATATATAAAATTCCCGTTTTTGCTTGGAAAAGGACCACATACATCCGTTCATAAGCAATTATGGATTGCGTAAGTTATTTAATGCATATATAATTTAGGGAAAAAGCACTGGATGGTCATCGTACTACCACAAAATATCCGTATAGGTCATTGAACAAAATTTACGTCTATCTACATCACCATACCACATTTTACCGTTTAAATTATAACCTTAACTTTTTGAAACCGTTTAAATAGATCAGTTTGGTGACTTGAAACCTGTTGGTAACCGCCACGTCATCAGTTTTATAAATACCACCCAAAC
This sequence comes from Senecio squalidus, assembly GCA_910822075.1. NCBI lineage: Eukaryota > Viridiplantae > Streptophyta > Magnoliopsida > Asterales > Asteraceae > Senecio > Senecio squalidus. Next base: position 22,635,440 of record CAJVGC010000001.1, on the reverse strand, counting down.
ATTCCTTCCTTCTCTCTTCCCCCCTCTCCCCGTTTAAATAGATAAGTTTGGAGAGAGTGTTTGCATATCTGAATCAGTAGGTGTGGTGGTGAAAAGTGTTTGTTGAAGAAAATAAAAATCTAAATTGGGGATAAATCAAAGGTGTAGATTATAAGTAGGCATATTTGGAATCGCCGGTAAATGCTTTGCTTGTCGTTGGATAAGAGTAGTGTTTTTTGTTTTCAGATTCCGGCGAAATTGTTCTTCGTTTTCAGATTCCGACAAATCTTTAAGTATGTCTAATCTAGTACTCATCTCCTTCATCACCATCATCTTCGGCACCCTCAACACCAACCTCTTCATAATCCTTCTCCAAGGCCGCAAGATCTTCACGAGCTTCAGAGAATTCTCCTTCTTCCATACCCCAACCGACATACCAGTGCACAAAAGCAAGCTTGGCATACATGAGATCAAACGTGTGGTCAATGCGGGAGAAGACTTCAGCAACACTGGTTGAGTTAGAGATCATACAAACAGCCCTCTGCACTTTAGCCAGGTCTCCTCCAGGAACAACAGTTGGTGGTTGGTAGTTAATACCACACTTGAAACCCGTTGGACACCAATCAACAAACTGGATGGTCCTCTTGGTTTTGATGGTTGCAACAGCAGCGTTCACGTCCTTGGGGACAACATCACCACGGTACATGAGACAGCAAGCCATGTACTTTCCATGGCGAGGGTCACAATTAGCCATCATAGATGAAGGCTCAAAGGCACTGTTGGTGATCTCAGCAACAGATAGTTGCTCATGGTAAGCCTTCTCAGCTGAAATAACGGGTGCATATGAGGAAAGCATGAAATGGATCCTGGGGTATGGAACCAAGTTGGAGAATTTGATTTTTCATTGTTTTTCATTGTTTTTCAGATTCATTTATCCCCAATTTTTATGGTTCTAAAATTGAAAAAACAAATAAAAATGATTTCAATTAGAAATCGAAAAAGATGCAATTTTTATGTTTATAAATCTTGATCGCGAATCTGGGTTTGGGCTCCTGCAATTTGAAAACGATAGTGAATGAATTGGTGGAGTTGGGTTCATCAATTTCAAAATGAAAGAGAGAGAGAGAATTAGTGGAGGTTAACCTGTTGATCGGGTAAAAATGGTTTTAATAACAGGTTTCTTTCGGTATAGTGATGTAGATAGACGAAAATTTTGTTCAATGACCTATACCGATATTTTGTGGTAGTACGATGACCATCCAGTGCTTTTTCCCTATAATTTAATTATCAAATAATTTTCGCAAATAACCTTTTAAAGTCTATTTATGTAAAGTGTCGCACATATTCAATTATCTCGTGTAACTCAATTATCTCGTGTAACAATATGCTTATCCAATTTCAATTAACAAATATCTAATATCCAAATCATATTCGTAAAAGTATGCATGTAGTTTTACGATTATGATTATTGCTTAATGAAATTCGAATAAAGGTAATTAAACATCAAATATTGTATTTTAGGTTTAGCTTTTAATTAATTTTTTTTTATATAAAAGATCCCGCTGCGACGCAGTCACAAAACATTGCGTCGCAGTCGAGCTTCAGCTCAAAAATTATGTTTTCTCTTTTGGTCGAACCAAACAACAACACCCACCCCAAATTTTGATGTTTTTAACTAGTTAGCTTGAATTACGGTCTGGCTGATACAACTATAGGTATACATCTAATCAGATATTCAAACAACATGCAGCGGAAGCAAATTAGAATCAAACGCATAATCAATATTAACTAAGTTAAGAATTGTACCTTTGTTGTTGATTTACCTCTTTTAGGATTTATAGTAAAATCCCTCTACATGCTTGTACACGACACCTTCTTTAACAAACGACTTTTATGCTAGTACACGTTTATAATCACCACAACTCTTGTCTAGCTTGCTTGCTTGCTTAAACCGTACTTGAAATTCCCAAACCGAAAACCCGTTTGGGTTTGTAGAATCAATCGGCTAAGGAAAGCAGAAAATCGATTTAGGTTTCAATCCTAAAATCGATTATGGGATTCACAAAATAAGGGATTTGATGTTCTTTTTATAGCCAAACAATGTCTTGGAATACAAGTTGTATTATAATTGGGAAACCTCCATAATTACATAATACATCCTCCCATTTATTAATTATTACAATTAACTCATTTAATTAATAATTAGTAAATAATAAACGTATAGTCGTGTCTAAATGTCAATGTGTGCAACCCCATAGGCTTACGTATTTACGGACATACATATCCTAAAACTATTCAAATACCAATAATTGGAAATGTATGAAAATAAAAAATCATGATTGCAAAATAATTCAGTAGTTTAAAAAAGAAACTGGGAATAAAAGGGACGTAAAGTGTTCACTATGATCAGATTACATAAATACATATTGGTTAAAACGATAAAAGGGTAAGTGTGGGAAAATAAAAAAATTAAAACTTTTTATCTATATAAAAGACTTCTAGTTTAACGAAGAGGAATTAGTATATCAATTTAAAGATGTTGATTCAAGTCTTTGTAAGAAAAGAAAAGTGAATCATATGAAATACGATGTATTTATTGTATTTAAAAGAAAACCTTTTATTAGTTTAGGTCAAGAGTATTGAGATTAAAAATTATTTATGTTTAAAGGTTAAATGAAGTATTAGTTTATGATTACCAACAAACATGTTTAAGGTTGGGAAGGACATAAAACAAGTTGTTAAATGGACCTTTAAAAAGTTTGAAATACGAGAAAAAGAAGAATCAACACAATGAATTAAGAGCATTGTCAAAAATACGTAAAAAGTTTGAAATACGTTCAATGAATTAGGAGCATTGTAAAAAATACATATTTCAAACTTTTTAAAAAATACGTTCAATTAAGAGCATTGAACGTATTTTATATCACAACGTAGATTTATTGAACGTAGATATAAAATATTTATCTTTGGACGTAATTCAATACATCAAAAGATAAAAAAAAATACGTTCAATAAATCTACGTTGTGATATAAAAAATATGTACATGTAAAATAAATACTTAAATTTAAAAGACTCTTTCGTGATATAAAATATTTATCTTTGGAAGTTCTTAAAGACTTCTAAGTTGTTTTTCATCTTAGCAACTATTTCTTTCACGTATAACAAATGATAAAATAAGTATTATTGTGCAAGTGAGTAAGCTTTGAGAGTGATACGTGGTTCATTCATCGAATTGAAGTTGATATTTAATGTGTTGTAGTCTTACTTCAGTGTTTGATTTCATAAGGATGACTAAGCTTCATTTTTTTAATGTTGGTGCATTGGTACGTGTTTATATTAAAGTTTGTGCATGCAGGTCTATGTACACTTGGATGGTTATGTATACACCTGGCTGATTATATATGAAAACGATGTCTCCGAGGAATTGTAAGTTGACGCACGTGTGTGCTCCCTCTCGGCAGAGAAACCATTTACGACTATGTTTTCAGTGAAATTTAATGGAAGGAAGTCAATGCATTGTCGCAATTTGTAAACTACAAATTTTGTAATATAGCAAGTTAACCCCTTTTTCGAAATTCAATGTAGATTGCTTAAATAAACGACATATTTTTCTTTTTACAAATTACTACTTTTTAGTTCTTACCAAGGTAATAAGCTTTTATTTTTTGTCTTTTGCGAGTCATTATAAATCGAGATGCAAGAAACCTATAAGATCTTACCCACAAAGTTTTGACGTTGGTTGCATTATTTACCTATCTTGATTTCTCTTTGGTTTATCATATTTCCTTACCCTCTGTTTCCGAATCTAAAATTAAAGGAAAATAAAGTAATGTAAAGAAAAAAAAGTACAGTAAACGAAAATATTTATTATACTTTACGTACGATCATCCCAAATATGGCCAGATTGTTTTATTGAATAAAATGTATAAACTTTACCTTCTAATCCTTTCATTTTCTTTGCTTTCCTTCCTAAAAAAAAACTTGAGAACACGATAATTTATTTATTTCCTTTCCTTTACATTCGTTTACGCAATTCTTGAAAAAAGGATAAATCGTCTTCTTTCTTGAATCTCTCTTTGAACAATATCACCGGTAGGTTGTAGGTTGTTGTATATATTGGGATTCTAATAATATCATTGCATTTAGTACTCTATGAAAATGTCTACTAGTTGCGGATTCTGATCGACGATAAAACCATGAAACAAGACGAGTTCTTAAATCGTTTCCTACAATATGTAAAAATCTCGCAACTTGTTCTTCAACCGATATTCTCTGAGTCGGTCGAACACTACTACATTTATGGTTATCTTGACCCATACATTTAGACCGGTAAAAATGTAACAGGTCTATATAATAAGTTCCGTGAAAACTAAAAGTGATAACAGGTCTTAATATGTCATGGGAACCGGTCTAAATGTGTTAAGAGGTCTAAAAAATAAATGAGAGCGACTAAATTTAAATGAGGGGTCTAGATAATAATATATGAACCGGTCTAAATGTATCAAGAGGTCTAAAAAAAGAATGACCCCGTCTAAATGTATCAAGAGGTCTAAAAAAGAATGAACCGGTCTAAATGTATATCAAGAGGTCTAAAAAAGAAATGAGAGCGACTAAATTTAAATGACCGGTCTAAATGTATCAAGAGGTCTGGATAATAATATATGAACCGGTCTAAATGTATGAGAGCTACTAAATTTAAATGAGGGGTCTAAATAGTAATATATGAACCGGTCTAAATGTATCAAGAGATCTAGATAGAAAATGCAAACGACAAATTCTAAATCACGTGGTCTAGATAAGATTTTGCGGATATTTTTAAACGTGACCAGTAAAATTTCTCCTAAAAACTAGTTATTTTCTAACTTATATTATCTATATCTATTATTGATTACATTTATTCAAAAAAAAAAAAAAAAAAAAAAAAAAAAACCATTAATGCTTTGTGAAAAGTGATTCTCTATTTTGTATTCAACTAGGATTTTTTCTAAGGTAATACTATTAAATACCATTTTTTATATTTTTTTGAGATAATTATATGTTTTTAAATTCATATTTGTGTTGAGATGAAAATATATTTGTTTCTCTCTGACCAAATCTTCTATATAATTGTCAGGAAATTGGTTTATTTCACAGGAAATTTTTTGGACTTTGCATAATTCATTCAATATCACACAAGATATATACGACATTCATTTGTGAAAGTAAGTGTTTTTTTCTTCTAAATCCTTTGAAAAACACAAATATTTTACATAACATTCATCTATTATTGTATAATTCATAACCCATTAGTTAAATACCCGTCCAAAATTAACCTAATAGAGGTTAGTTTCGGATAGTCCCCATTTTGGGACTGTTTTTTGAATACATTGTCTCATTTAGGATGTGAATGTGTATTATCATTTGAGTATTATTTAAGAAAAAAAATCTTCAACATTTCCCTTTACTCCTACGAATATGAGTTTTACACGCATATTTAGGGAGTTAAGGAGAAATGTTGTCGATTTGTTTTCTTAAGTAATACTCAATGTGATGATACACATTCACATATGAGACAAAGTATTCAAAAAAAGGGTTAGGATTTCCACATGAACCACACTTGTACATAATCATGTCATGTATACCATCATGTTATAATTAAGATATTTGTTTTTGTAAATTATAGATGGATCGGAGTAGATGGATGTACGAGATAGAACGTGTTACCAACGAATTCATGGAAATGTTATCCAATTTCATTAAAGTTGTTGAGGATGATCGGATAAAGAGAAGAAGAACCATAATTAATTGTCCTTGCAAAAAATGTACAAATGGCCAGTGCTTTAGTGATTCTACCTTTATTAGAAATCATCTATTAGTAAACGGCTTTATGAGAGGGTATACTTGTTGTTCTTTTCATGGTGAATCGTTAGTTGATACAAATACGTTTGTTTCTGACTGTAATAATAATGATGATGATTTATTCAAAAGTGATGATGATTATTTTGATGTGATGTTTAATGATTTAGAGGATAATGTTATTGAAGATAATCATGATAAATTCCAGCAATTGTTTGTTGACTCTGAAAAACCATTGTATAGAGGTTGTACGAATTTTACCAAACTTTCTGCCGTGGTAAAATTATTTAACTTAAAAGCAAATAATGGTTGGAGTGACAAAATTTTCACAAGCCTATTAGAGTTGTTGCATGATATGCTCCCTGAAGATAACGAGTTGCCCATTTCAACATACCAAGCGAAAAAATTGATGTGTCCGATGGGTTTGGAAATAAAAAGAATACGTGCATGTCCAAATGATTGTATGTTATATATAAATGACGACGAAAACCTACATAAATGTAGGATATGTGGAACTTCTAGGTATAAAAATAAAAAAAACTAATTGGACTTAATAGTGATGTTACGAAGAACGGCCCCCCAGCTAAATTATTGTGGTATTTTTCAGTTATACCAAGACTGAAAAGATTATTTGCAAATTCCAAAGACGCAAAATTGTTACGTTGGCATGCAGAGGAGCGTAAAAGGGATGGAAATCTACGACATGTGGCTGATTCACTTCAATGGAGAAATATTGATAACGATTTTGAAGATTTTGGAGATGAGATAAGAAATATACGGTTCGGACTCAGTTCAGATGGATTTAATCCTTTCGGAAATATGAGTAGTCGTCATAGCACTTGGCCGGTTCTTTTATGTATATACAATCTTCCACCATGGTTATGTATGAAACGGAAATACATCATGATGTCACTATTAATTCAAGGTCCGAAACAACCCGGAAACGACATTGATGTATATTTAGCTCCGTTAATTGATGACATGAAGAAATTATGGAGTGAGGGCGTAAAAGTATATGATGCGTACAAGAAAGAGTATTCCAACTCCGGGACATGATCTTTTGCACTATTAGTGATTTTCCAGCGTATGATAATTTGTTAGGATACAGTACGAAAGGAAAAAATGCATGTCCTGTTTGTGAAGACGATACTCACTCGATGCGGTTGAAACATTGTAATAAAACGGTATATATGGGACATCGAAGATCACTTCCAGAGAGTCATGAGTACCGTAAAAAGAAGGATTTATTTGATGGTAATATTGAGCTTAGAGAGCTACGTTCACCATTAGATGGAGAAACTACACTCTCTCGAGTTGCAGATTTAAACATTGTGTTGGGAAAAAACAATAGTGCTCCTCCCACAGGTATTTGGAAAAAAAAAGTCTATATTTTGGGAATTAGAGTACCGGAAGTACTTGGTAGTGAGACATTGTCTTGATGTTATGCATATAGAGAAAAATGTTTGTGAGAGTTTGATAGGCTTGTTGTTAAACATTCCAGGAAAAACAAAAGATGGAATTACAGTTCGAAAGGATATGAAATTAATGAAGATTAGACCGGAGCTTGCACCAAAGGATATGCCGGGAAGGAAAAATTTGTATCTTCCGCCAGCCCGTTATACCATGTCGAAGGCCGATAAAACTAAATTCTGTAAATGTTTGGATGGTGTTAAGGTTCCCTCCTGCTATTCTGCTAATATTAAGAAGTTAGTTTCAATGAAGGACTTGAAGTTGCTTGGTATGAAGTCACATGATTGTCGTGTTTTAGTGACACAAATGATTCTATCGAAATTTGTGGAATATTACCCGATCGCATTCGACACACGATAACAAACTTTGTTTGTTTTTCAACGTGATTCATTCGAAAGTGATTGATCCCCAAGTGTTAGATGAACATCAACGTGATATCATCTTAACTATTTGTGAACTTGAGATGTACTTTCCACCTTCTTTTTTCGATGTTATGGTTCACTTGGTTACTCATATCGTTGGAGAAATCAAGGCGTGCGGTCCAGTTTTCTTACGATACATGTATCCATTCGAAAGATACATGGCAGTCTTAAAAGGGTATGTAAGGAACCATAATCGACAAGAAGGTAGTATTGTTGAAGGATATGCTTTCGAGGAGGTGATAGAATTTTTCACAGACTATATGAAAGGTTTTAGAAGTATAGGGGTTCCGCAAAGTCGACACGAAGGTAGGCTTACCGGGCAGGGGACACTTGGCCGCAAAACGTGGGTGTCGAATGTACACGACTTACACGAGGCACATTTTACCATTTTACAACACACGACATCTATCGCTCCATACAATTATGAACACAACTCATGGTTGAGAAAAGAAAATTTGTCAAAGAACTCGATATGGTTGGCCAATGAACATAATATAACATTTTCAGAATGGTTGAAAGACAAAGTTAAGAGTACACTTCCTAATGTTGATAAATCAATAGAAAATTTAGGATTTGGTCCTAGACATGTAGTAAGATATGAAGGCTACGACATTAACGAGTTCACATTTTACACCAAAGAATAAGATGGAAAGAGTAGAGTGCAAAATAGCGGAGTAACTTTAATAGCCTCGTCGACCGAAGTATCCACGGTCAATCGTGAAGAAAGATTAAGGATTGCCAAAAACTCTTATTATGGTGTCATTCTAAAAATATGGGATTTAGATTATGGTTCGTTTGTTATACCTTTGTTCAAGTGTAAATGGGTCGATAATGATACAGGTGTTAAAGTTGATGAAGGTGGTTTTTCAACTGTCAATCTCTCCACTAACGGTTATGTATCTGAACCATTCATTCTAGCAAAACTGGCCACCCAAGTATTCTACATCGAGGACCCGAAAGATTCGTGATTCCACGTCGTCCAGTATGGAAAACGTCGTATAGTTGGTGTTGATAATGTTGTAGACGAGGAAGAATATGACCAATTTGACGAGTTACCTGCATTTTCCGTCGGTATTGCACCTATACATGCAATTCTTGATGATGTCGTGTACTTCAGAGATGACCACCATGAAGGACATGAAGTCTGATACAAATAATGATGGTAATAACTTAATACTTCAGAGATGACCACCATCAGAGTTTTAGAAAGTCCCTATATATGTCGTAAAAAGACTTCTATAATTCACTTTGGTGTTCGTAATACATTCATGTTTAGACTTTTTGAAAACTAAAAATGTTTATGTTGATCTTAATGTCTTTTAGGGACAAAGGAAACTCGAAGAGCCATGCTGGACAAGAAATTATAATTTTTTGGATCTATTAGTTTTTGGCACTTGAAATTTCATATCAAGTAGTTAGTTTTGTTTAAATTTGTTGAATATTATGTAGTAAATACGATTGGATTATGGTTTTGTATGTACCCGAACGTGTGTTAATACTTTGAATATCTTCATAATATATTTTCGTTTCAATAATAGCATTGAATTTTTTGTTTGGGTTATAAATTCCAGATTAATGTAATATGTGATTTTAGATTTTGGAATTTATGAGGTCTAAAAGACATATTAACCGGTTTAAAAGACAATATTAAGACCTGCTAAAAGAGGTCTAAAAGAAAATATTAAAGGTCTAAAAAGAATATGAATATCATTTTAAATAGGTCTAAAAGACATATTAACCGGTCTAAATGATATTCAAACTTGAGCCAAAAAATTAATAACAGGTCTAATTGATAATATCAACAGGTCTAATTGATAATATCAGGACCGGTTAGAGAACCGATCTACATTACTTTTAAGCAAGTAGACCTCTAACATGTAGACGTGTTCAATAACCTGTCTAACAAGCCTTTACAACCGGTCGAAATGATACTTTTTGTAGTAGTGGAAGACCACCATCTGTTTCTAACTTTTGACACAAAATAAAAAATGCACTTTGGTTCATACGAATAATTTTACGACACTTTTCACTTGTTTAGAGATTGTGCAACATCTCTTCTCGTACTTGTTGTCTATGCAACATCATATCTCGGGTTAGTAAATTTACACGCTTTGTGTTCCGTAATCTACGATGTGCAATAAGAGCCACTAGTAGACAAACCAACTGAATTGCAGCGAAATTAGTAGTTCTCGCCACACGATATAGGTTATCATCCATTCCAAATCTAGTCACAGATTAAAATGATTTATTATTAATGAACATAGACATTTAAATGTGAGTTTCTAATTTACTTAGAAACCTAATGGTTTATTTTTTTTCTTTGTATGAGATATAAGTTATTAATTTATTGCAAGTAGAATTTGATTATTTGGTCTAACCAGTCTTTAGTATACGGTCTAGAAGATATCACATGACACGAGATACTACAAATTGTGGAAACTAAAAGATCATCTGTCTAATTGTAAAGACTCGTTCAATATTATAGATAGATAATAAATCTTACAGATTGTTGAAAAAAAGGTTGCAGTTAGGATATACATGTATTCGACGAGTAATTTCTTGATTTGTTTTAGTCGAATAAAAATATGTAAAAAGCCTTAGGAATTATGAGAAACACCAAAGTTATAAAAGCAAGAAATATTTATCAATAAAAATAAAAACCCACAAATAAAAATAAAAACTTTAACCAAGAAAAAAAAGAAAAAAAGAATTAACGTGGGAAAACGACGTCGTTTTGGAAACCGGTGGTGTGTGACAATTGTTGTGAGCAAAAGTGGCTAAATTACTGAAATTGGTTGGCTTATTGAAGAATAAAGAGGGTTTTGAGAGGTGCTTTTTTTGTAAAAAGGGGGAAATTTGTCAGGATAGGATTAGCTAATGTAATCTAATAATATCCCTTCGTTAAGATCTTGATCTATTGAAGAAGTTCAGCAGCGGATGAACACTTCAATATTTATGAGTTGTCGAACAATAGAATATGAATAATAATGAACAAATAGTATTGTCGAATTATAAGCCTCAATTGTATTAATCTCAGAATATCAATACAACGGGTTTCTATCAATACAATGATCTATCTATTTATAGACCTTGAGGCCGACCTAGATAAACTAGGAAACATCATCTATCCTTATCTAAAACTATCATTATCTAGAATAAGGAAACTATATCTAATTACAAAAGGAAACATAAACATAATCTAATTATAACTCTATAACTTAGATTATCTTGCACGGCAAGTTGGTCTTCCGTATTAACTTCATATGACCGCATCAACTTGTCTTCTTCCGTAGCAACTCTATGAGCAGTAGTAACTTGATTGGACAGCCGCACTAACTTGTCTTCCGTAGTAACTTCTTTAATTTCTTCCGCATTAATCGTTTAAGTCACTATTCTCGTTGTTAAATGTATTGTTTAGGAGTTAAACTATTTTGTCTAAGTTATAACCCAACAATCTCCCCCTAACCTTGAACTTTTATGATTGATCAAAAGTACAAGTTTCATGCTCCAACCGTATTAACTACTTTCATTTACAAAACAAGTTTAACTATTTAAAGTTAATTACATCTTTCTGCTTTGCCAATCAGAGTCTTTTCCTTTTGTCTTCTCTTCTATGCGTTGTTCCAGAATTCTCCAAATAAGTTCATGAGCTATTCTTGAATCATGGAGTCCATTAAGCTTGACTTCTATCATCTCATCCAATGTCTTCAAATCATGTGGATACTTTTTATCCACCAAGTAAAACTCCATGACTCCCTCCTTTCTGACTAGTGAGTAGACACCACTTCGTTCATACACAAACCATTTGACTATTGGATTAGTTGGACCTCCCTTCTTGAACACTGAACTTCTCTTTTTATATTCTGGTTCAAACAAACCGCATAAAACGTCCATAGCAAGATCTGTACCTGAGCAAGCTCCTCTTTGATGAGAATATTTAACTTTGCCAATTTGATACATTCTCTCTAAGTCATCTCTGTCATAGTCTCTTATTTCCCAATGGAAAGCTAGAAGTACTTTCTTTGATTTGTCTTGTCTAGTAACTTAATATTCAGTTCCCATTTGCCCACCAATAAACTTCCAGTCGATGATCATAGGAGGCTTCACAGCTAATGGAGTAAACCTTAGTCCTTCTTCATGATTGATGTATGAAGAATAATCTGCTTGAGGATTTGGACTTTCTTGAGATGCACTTAGAGCAGTAGAAGTTTCTACTTTCTGTTTCTTAGCTAGACCATGTACCCTCTTGGATGCCAGCTTCTTCCTCTTGTGCTTCTCAACAGGTTCATCCGTAGCAGGAGCAGTACCAACGGGCTCTTGCTCATGTATAATCTTTCTGCCAGTTGCAATAGCAGCTTTCAGGACTTTCTCTGCATCTTGCTTCTACTTCTCTTGAATTCTGGCAAGTGCAGCTTT